>CM076581.1:238376086-238976086 GCA_034641835.2 Pinus albicaulis | reverse complement strand
ATTTTTGAGATAAAACATTGAGCCTCTGATCATTCTCCCCACTAGAAGTCTTTTGGACCCCAAAATATCTCTGATTATTGATTATGTGGATGAGGGTATTGTTCCCTCACCCTTCCAGTCTCTGTCCACTGAAATTTTCCCAATTTCATCATTTAGAGCTTCTCACAAAAGGTCAACTTTTTCCTTGATTCTTGCAACCTCTTTCTGTCATTGACACCATCATGCTGCAATATTTTTGAATTTTCAAAACAATAATCTATACTTTCAGAAACCATATTGTTCCTACCTTGGTCAACAATCAAAGGAAACTTAAAAAATTTCTCACCTTGCACCCTCTCACCATGGCGATTTTTAGCTGATCTAGCTTTGTACTTGCGTCGACTCTTGACCAGGGATTTTTGCCATTGCCATGTATCTTTTGGAAACCATAAAATTGCATTTATGGAACCCATGCCTTCTTTTCCAAGTTGCTTTGTCACTTTCTCTTTGACTTGTGCACTCTCTTGCACTGACATCTTGTTTCCAACACTTCTCAACACTAATGTTGACTGATGCAAATGTTTTTCATCTTGTTCACCTTCTTTCAAAGGCAACATGTTAACATCTTGAATCAACTTATTACAAACATAAGAATATTTTTGAAAAGTGTGATTCAATACATCTCTTTGTTTGATCATCAACAATGTCAAGTTCTGACTTGCATTCACTATCCTCTTCATTTCACTTGCATTTACAAGAGACAAACCTGTATTATTCTTATGCACTCTAATTATGTGCTCAATATGATCCTTAAATAATAGATACTTGTTATCATGGCGATGAAATACTACTTTCCTATCTTAGAGATTAGGACTTCCCAATACAATACCTGATATCTCAAGCGACACCACATCAATCTCAACTTCATCAAGAAAGTTTGAGTTGATGGAAAATCTTAGTAAGCACTTCCTTGTAACCTGCAAGTTTGAATTCTTTCATATCCAACCCAAAGGATATGGTCTTGTATGTATAATAGTTTCAAGGCCTAGTTTCTTAACCAAATATTCGGAAATCAAGTTAGCTTGTGACCCAATATCAAAAAGTGTATCAATCTTGGTATGTTTAGAGACTACTCTAATATGGAAAAGTTATATTCTTATATATATTCATCATGAGTATCATTTGAACAATTTTAATAGCTATTACTTGCAACATGTTTACCTTTCAAACCCATGGCTGTAATCTTTGTCTCATCTCCTGAATCTGACCCTAAGTCATGGTCAGCTATAGAAACAGTTTCACCTTTCTCTTTGGCTTTCAATTTGTTTGGTTTCAATTTTGGATGAAGTTTCCAATAGTGGTATTCATCATGGCCAGTCTTTGAACAACTTTTGCATGTGAGTTTTTCCTTCTCTCTTTTTACAGAGATATTTATTTTTCCTCTTCCAAAAAACTTTCCTTTTCCTTTACCCTCACTTTCACTTTTCTCCTCTATGTTTTGTTTCCCCCTTGCCTCTAAGTGTGTGGCCTGTACACAAAATTCATCTAAATTTCTTGGGTTAAACATAAGAATAATATGCTTCAAATAGGAATGTAAAGCCCCAATGTATTTCAAAAGTGTATCTTGGTAATTCAAGTTTATTCCTAACAACAAAGCTCTCTTTATAAACTCTTGGGTATATTCTTGAACTGTTTGACCCTTGAGTTGCTTAAAATTTTTCCAACTCATAATAGTTTTTTCATATAGGCTAATGGATAAAATTGTCTTGTAATGGAAGAAAAAAATCAACCCAAGAAATGGATATCTTACCATGGATTAACATTTCCTCTTGAGTCTTTTCTTCCCACCAAACTAGTGCAACTCCTTCTAGCCTTAATGAAACCAACTGGATCTTTATGTCATCTTCACGAAGGTTCTGAATTCCGCGATACACCTACAATTGACGTATCCAATTGTCAAGCCTCTCTGCATTTACCTCGCCATTGTACATAGGAAGTTCAAACTTAATGTCCAATTTGAGTAATGGAGTTTTTCCTTTTGTGGATTTTGAGTGAGTGCAAGTGGTGTTGGTGATGGAAGTGGAAGATGATGCAGATGGCGATGATGAGGATGATGAATATGGTGGAGATGGAGGTGGATTTCCTCTGATGCCCTTTGAACTCTTCTCTCCATCCTTCTTACAATCTGTAACTCCTTCTCCATATGGAGGCTTAGTACCTTATCCTGCCATCCCAGCAGTAAAAACATCAAACATAAATTTAACCATCCTCTTTATGTCTTTGAAGTCTCTCTTGAAATCTTCCTCTTTTGAATATCCTCGAGTATCTCCAACACCTGGCATGATGGATATGGATTCAAGCTCAACTTCTGATGCTTGTACCTCTTCAATCAACTCAACTTCTTGTACAAATTGCACCTCTTCAATCTCAACTTCTTGAGACAAAACTTGAGATTCTTTAAGTGTAGATATGAGTGAAATTTTGGGTTAAGATGATGCTCTTTCAACTCTCCTTCTTCTGTTCCTAATCTCAAGACTTGCAACCAAAAATTTCCCTTCACCTTTCTATTACTTTAACCTTGTCAACATCACAAATTTGCAACCATTAACTTGCACAAATCTTCAAGCAAATAACCTTAGCAACCTTGTGCTCTTATACCAATTTGATCTGAATTTTAATGTTAGTTATTTTTGTGCTAATTTCATTTTTAGATATAAAACTTATTTACTGATATTATTCTTGATGTGCAGGTTCCGTTGTTGCTTATGTGTGTCGAAGAGGTAACTAAAACTAAATTTTATGAGTGTATTTGAAATATTAAAGCATGAATTTAAATGGATGAACAACAACAATATAAATAACAAAAAACCATATCAACTGATCCATTAAAACAAAGTTTTGATGAAGGAGCTCACCCCTTCTGGGCTACAAATCCTTGGTCCAGCTTCATAGCTTGGGCCTCTGTATTAGCTTATTTTCGCTCAAATTTCTATTTACATGCATAAAATTCTCTTGGAACCTATTCCAATGAGTTCAAAATGTCGAGATATATCAGAAATGACTATTTATTTACTCAATTTGGTTACCAGATGCTCTAGGCATGGCCCTCCCTCCTGGTGACCTTGGGCTTCAAAAATATTGAAGGCAACAAAAACATCTATAGATAAGATCCTCTACCTCTGTAACCCTTTTCCAATGTGTTCATAACATGCCAATTAGCCAAGAATGACTCTTTTTGAGCTCAATTTTTTCGAAAATTGACTCAGTTATGGCAAAAACAAAATCTCTCCCAATTTCTCGTCTAAGTCTGGAAAATTGGAGTTAACTCTGACAAGTCTAGTGGAATCTCCGAAAATAGAAGCTCTACCAAAGAACCGCTAATTAAGGAATTGGATTAATTAGTTGTTAAGTTGTAGTTAATTAGATAAGCACATTTTAAATTCCGCATTAGTGGAGGTTTGGGCCTTGGTCACATCTTTTGGGTCACATGGAGGAGGGTTGGCCCTCTCATTCCACTGTCAGAACCTACATCAACGTTCAAATATAAATTTGGCGCAAAATATTTCAATGAATCGGGATGCAGCGAATTGGTGAAGGCCCTTGGTTTCGAGGGGTGAGGTCATGGGTTCAAACCCAACCTCGACCCCCGTATATTTTTTTACACATTGTAATATATATATATATATATATATATATATATATATATATATATATATATATATATATATATATATATATATATGCATATGCATATTCTAACTTTGGTAACGCCTACCTTTGACTTAATCCGCTCCACGTTAATTATTTCATACCCTTTCATATTATGTTACCAATGTTTATAAAAACATTTTCCATGTAATTAATCCATGCCAACGGAACTATAGGTTAATAAATATATATATATGCAGAAATTATATGTTAATTAAAATTAATTAAGGTTTGATTTAATAATTAATATAAATAATATATATATATATATATATATATATATATATATATATATATATATATATATATATATATATATGACCTTAATTAATTAAAAATAAATAAAAATTTCCAGCACATAATATCATAAACCCAAATTCAACCTCAGGAGGTCATTGGACAAATTTTACCTTCACAAACCAAACTAATTAATATCAGAGTGACACTTGTCACAGTCCCACTGGACTAAAACTAAAGAATATTCCTTGAATGTTGACTGGGCTGCCATGTCATGAGCCTGTACCTGTTCGGCAATTGTTTTATAAAAATTTTCCTGTTCTGAACGGTGATCAACAGACCATAACTCCTTCATCCGAACTTGGTTTTCAACGAAATGAGTTGCGTTAGAGTCCTTGCGATGGGATGTTCACTATCGTTCTGGTTTCATTCAATTCTGAGCACTTTCATTCTTGAGCTAAAACATCGTGCCTTTGATCATGCATAAGAGAGAGAGAGTCACTGGTGTTTTGGAATGCATAACAGTGAGTTATTTATTTCTACTGTGTATGCAATTATTTGTGAATTTAGTAGTAATGTATATACTTGCTTATCATTTGATTCACCCTTGTGTGGGATATTGGGTCTTTGTCTAGGCATGCATTGAAGAGAGTGTTTATTACAACCTTGTATGCACCATTAAGTGCATTGATGCCACCATGTATTATCATTTTAAGCCGTGCATTTTCATGCATCGTTTTCTTATGGATTCATTGGTTTGATTGGTGTATCCTCTTGCATGTATCAAGGAGGCTTAGGCCCAAGAAGGAAAAGAAGAGTAGTAGCAAATTCATGTGCCAACAACTTGGAGGAGTTAATTGCAACCCCTAGTACATGTTCAAGGGGAGTATATTAAACAAAGAATAAGTTCATTGTTGGAATTATTATTGTCATTTATGTCCATTGGTTGCATGAGGTAGAAAATTATCTTGTTTATATTATCTTGTTTATATTATCTATCATTCAAGAGTATTGTAGTTTATTTTGTTCATTAGAAAATAATTAGTATCAACAAAGTTCAATTCATGTCATCATGGTGATTCAACGAGGATTGGTCACCCTTTTCCATTGAAGTAAAATGGGGATACTAAGACATCCACTTGAGAGAGAATTAGACCATATAGTCATAAGTGGAAAAAGGATCAATTTGGTAATGCCTCTATAGGTTTTCATCAATGCCAAAGAGGGACATTTTTGGCTGAATAATGTTGGAATTCATGTCAACCATGGAGTTTTCTAGCTTGGAATTTATTTCAACCAACTAAAGGAGTGTTTCTTGATGATAAAATGATTGAAAAAGGTATGCAAAGGTTTTTAAGGTGTGTGAGAAAGTGGTGATGTAGGTGGAAGAAATTCTAGTGGTTGAATATTTGAGTTTTCTAGGATTTACATGACTATCACATTCTTCTCATGGTCACCTAATGGCATTGTATTATATCCGAACTCTTGAAATCATGTGCCTGCAAAAATATTTCTAGGCTATTGAAAATATTCCCATGGAGCTTCCTGTAGGTGGGAAAGAAAAATAACAGAGGATTTTACTATGGACGTTTCCCATTGTTACGAAGCAAGATCACGTTGATATGGTCTTAATGATGGAATGCATTTATTCATATATTTGGTCATGGTTAATGTTTGAATTGATCATAAATGGGAGTGTGAACACATTATTAGTCCTTCTCATAATGTTTTATTTTATCTCATCAAAAATAAATTTAGTAATCATGCAGAACCTCCAATGAAAAATTATCAATGCATCCGATGATATTGAAGTGATGATTACTGGCATGGATATTGTTCTTGGTGGTTATGGAAATGAATGATATTGTGATAAGAATAATCATAACACTTGTTAAATAATTATATTGTGGATCAATTTAGATGTTAGAGAGTGTGGAATTTGGATCAAGTGTAAGTATCCCCTACAGATGGTGCACTCTACCTATGTGTGACATTGCTAGATTAGATAGGGTGATGGCAGAGGATCAATGTTGTGAGTTGTCGTGCGCATTACTAGCACATTATTGTGAATAGAATAATGAATATATTTTCTTGGAGTAGAGAAATTTGACAAACAAATGTTCACGTGTTATCATGACCATCTGTAGTACATGATTTTCTATATCTGTTGGAGTGTGCATGGACATAATTTAATAGGAATGCAAAGTGCACATGGATATAGGAACTATGAATTGAGAATGTAATGTGTTGTGTAGGAGTGTGATTAGGTTTGATTTTTTATCAGAGAAAGAGTTTATAATTCTTGATCATATTATTGCTAACAATGTGTTGCAGGAGTTCATAAATGAGCATGTTATGTCTTATTGTATCAATATTATGCTACATATATTGTTTCTTTCTAGTATTTTTATCAGAGTAGTATTTCCACTAGTTAGATTGATGAGAGTTTGTATGATGGGGTTTGTATGTATGCGATTTTTGATGTATGAAAAAAGTGTGTGAGGTCTATGTTGAGCCCTGAAATTGTCTTCTCTTTTGCCAAACTTCACTTCATTTCATCATTTTTTTATCATTTCATAAAGCTAAAAATCAATGAGAATGATTAAGATTGCTTAAAGGTTGCATACAATGATTAACTTATTGTAATTTTATGATTTTTGTTGTCTTAATGATTTTTGAATAGTTTAGCTACAAAATATAGTCATTCTATAGCCAGTCAAGCATTCCGTAGTTGTTTTGGTGTTTAAGTATGTTATAGGTGTCAATAGGAGAAAAGGAACACATGGGTGGATTCCAAATCTTCCCTACATCATTCCTTTCCATCCACAAGGACTGAATCGATAGCTGGAGGAATCTAAGCACATGGTCAAAGAAAAGGTCAAAGAAGCTGTTTTCTACAAGAATTAGGACTCCTGCTTTTCTTTACAGCAAATCACGAGTCCCAAAAGAGTTTTAATTTGATTTTAACTTTAAATCTACACCTGTACCTATTTTTGTTCAATGTTAGTTATGATTTTTCATATAAATTAAGCTCTGTAATACCGAGAAGGAAAGTTGATACTTATTTTATCATTACGATGATACTCTATTTTCAAGTCTTGTGTTAATAAAAATGAGTTTTAACCTTTATGTTGTTCTAAATACAATATTGAGGAGTTAAAGGATTAATGTCGAATTGATAGCAGAGGCCCTTGCTATTTGAGGAGGTTTTACATGTTTTCTAGATAAGTCATTTTCAATTATGTTTTGTCATATTTCCTCACTTAGACTGCTTTCTGAAATCATAGCTTTTAGCACTATGTTTCATGCCATTTTCGTAGATAAAGGATCCTCATGATATTGAAGTTAGTCTCTTTCTCAAGCTCTTCCAATATATCTCTATTAAATGAATGGGATCAAATTGTAATATTCTGAGTTATTATCATTTCATTTTCTGTTATTTAGTTAAAAAGAAGATCCTCATTATACTACAGTTAGTCTCTTTCAAAAGATTTTCCAATAAACCTCTAATTCACGAATGAGACTTAGTTGTAATATTGAGTTATTGATTGTTTTGCTTCATATAATATCCTTATCACATTATGATTAATCTCTTTCAAAAGCTCTTCCAATAAACCTCTAACTCATGAATAAGATTTAGTTGTAATTTTATAAGTTGTTTCAACATTTCATGGGGGATCCTTACTACATTATAGTAATATTTTTCTCAAGCTCTTCCAATAAACCTCTATCAAATGAATGAGATTTCACTGTAATGTTGTAAGTTACTGTTTGTTTCAGCATTTCCTTTTATGTTTTAGGAGATCCTCATTGCATTAGAATTAATATTTTTCACAAGCTCTTCCAACAAATCTCAAACTAAATGAATCAGATTAAGTTGTAGTGTTTTGAGTTACTTTTCATTTCATAAACATTCATTTAGAAGCTGTAATATCCATGGATTAGGACTCTCTGTTTTCATCATTTTCTAATTAGGAACAGAACTTGCAAATAAACTCTGTTTTAATTCATTTATTAACATTTCATTTTATCCCTTTTGACATAGATTTAACTTCATATTTTTAGCATAGAGTAGCATACTAAGAATCAAACATAAAAACCCCAAAAAATCAATAAAACACTAAAAACAACGAAGTAAGAGAAAGGGATACTTAGGCACATATATTGCATTACACTTCATCAGTTTACTAGCCCTGGTCAATAATTTATGCTATCAATTTAGGACACTAAATTGACTAAAAATTTTGGCGCCATTGCTGGGGAAGTGTAACTAGGTAGCCTTATTTCCTATTTTCCAAAAACAATAATATGCGTAGAGAAAGAGACTCTAGGGGTAGATTTATAAGAGGCAAAAGCTTAATTCCCACAACTCCACTCACTCCACCAAGACCAAGAAGTAGAACACCTCCAAATCAAACCCATATTCCATACTATACTTGTCATAGGCTTCTAAAAGTCTCAAGATCAGATATCCAATCAGAAATATCTCCCACTTCATCCACTGAAGCAATTCTAGAGGAAGAAGATCAGAGGACTCCTACAGAAGGGATAACCTTTTTCACTTCCACAGGAGAATATATTCCAACAGAAGAATTACAAATCCCTAGTGAAGAGGAAGAAGAGGACTATTTCTTCAATATATCTTTGATAGAAGAACCATTAGAACAACTAGCTCTCCCAATTGAACCCTTTATCAGTTCAGAAGAATATATCATGGCAGAAGAAGGGGAAGGAGAAGTCTTTAATGGAGAACATACACTATTTAGAGGAGGTAGAGGTAGAGGAGGAGATAGAGGAGGAGATAGAGGAAGAGGTAGAGGTACAAAAGAAGGTAGACGAAGAGGAAATGCAGAAGGAGGAAGAGGTAGAAGGGAAATTGGAATCTCTTTTGGATTCCCTATAATAGATAAAGAGACCAATGAAACTATGAAAAATATCTCACCCTTTGTTCTTCCAAACTTTCATAGACTAAAAAGTGAAGATCCTTAGACCTTCTTATTTGAATTTGAAGTTCTATGTAGAACCTATGATTAGCTACAAGATGCTCAGAAACTTAAACTGTTCCCTTCAACATTGAAAGGACCAGCATTAAAATGGTTTATGAGTTTAATCACTAGGTCTATTAGGACATGGGATGATATGAGAAATAATTTCTGGACAAATATCTGGATTAATGTATACCAGTCAACCATAAGGAATAAGTGTTCAAGATGATGCAAAATGAGGATGAAAATCTGGAAGATTTGTTGGAAAGATTTAACCATAACATCAAGAGGTCAAAAATGGAAAACTTAGAGCAAGATACTTTGAAAGCTCTTTTGTTGAAGACAATTAGGGATGAATGGATAGATATACTTAATATGATGGGGAAATGAGATATATCTCAACTTTAATAGTAGAACTATATATTAATCTCTCAAGAGGAAAATCTAAGATCTTGAAAGGACCAAGAGACCGTGATCTTGCAAGGGAAAGAAAATCTGCAACTGGAATAGTAAGTAGGGCAAAAATAGGAAATATGCTTGATGAATTCAAAACTGATATTCTAGGGAGTCTTAGTGAAAAAATAGATACCCTTAAGCTACAAAACAAGCAGAAAGCCGAAACTGATGCCTTAGCAATCTTTTGTCCCAAATGTAGGAAGAAGCATGCCTTAAGAGAGTGTCCTTTGGATGCAAAAGTAATAGATAATTGTGCAATTTGTTCAGAAAAACATGAGACCAAGAATTGTCCCTCAATTCGTGGCCTTAAATTTGTCTTTCAAGAAGAAACAACCACAAATTCCACATAATATCTTAATTTTGTCTCTAGAAGACCTTGGAAGGGACCTCAAACACAAGATTTTAGTAATCAAATGTATAATCAACCCCCACCTAATTGGAACTCTTGGCAGCAACCTTGGCCCCAATTTCAAAATCAATCTCAACCTTGGGCTCAAGGAACACAAAATCCTTATGGAAGGTTCTCCCAACATTATCAATATCCACCATCTTACCCATCATATCCATCATATCCAAACTTTCCTCCTCAACAAAATCCTCAACAGAATCCACAACTTCTATTACCATTTCCTCAAAAATCAAATCAGTTACCTGCCCAACCAATACCAAACCCCAACAATAAAAACCCTCAAAATACATATATGATAGAAGATCAACAATTTCCAACCTATTTGATTACTCCTTTAGACCTTAATGATGCTCAAATTAGGTCTGGAAGAATACTTGAACGAAAGAAACCTTCTGTAGTTGTACAAGAACAAAACAATTCTGAGGAAGATTCTCTATGGGTAAATAAAAGTTTTGAAGAAAACACATCTCTTCAAGACCAAAACATTGAAAAACAAAAACAAAGAGAACCAATAATTTCAACTCCTATGTTAGAGAATCCATCAACATCTACTACTACACCTCCTTTTCCTGAAAGATTACAAATTAATAAAGGTGTAGAGAAACAAATTATGATTCATAACTATCACTAGTACAAAATGGCTAATTTGTTACTAAAAAAACGATTAAAATTCGCATATAAACGACTATTTTTCGATCGGTGACCAATAGTAGCTAATTTACAGTATCTTATAACGCGACCAACTTTTGGTCATTTTTAGCTGAGTCATTAATTGGTTATCTCAATTTTGTCATCTAGTGGTATATTTGGTCATTGATTTGGTCATTGATTTAGTCATTGATTTGGTCATAATTTAGTCATTCATTTGGTCTTTCATTTCGTCACTGATTTAGTCATTCATTTAGTCATTCATTTGGTCTTTCATTTTGTCATTGATTTAGTCATTCATTTAGTCATTTATTTGGTCACTGATTTAGTCATTGATTTGATCTTTGATTTGGTCATTAAATGTCACAATTAATGACCAAATACACAAAAAAAATATATTATTATATGATCACCCAAGAAATCCAATTAATGACCAAAGAACTATGACCAACATGTTGGTCGTGTTATAAGATACTGTAAATTAGCTACTAATAGTCATATATATGCAAATTTTAGTCATTGTTTGAAACCAATTAATGACCGAAGAAATGTGACTAAATTTTAGTCGTGTTATAAGATACTGTAAATTAGCTATTAATAGTCGTATATATGCAAAATTTAGTCATCATTTGTAGTCACAAATTTATCATTTGCAATAGCCATTTATTCATTATATAAACGACTAATTTAGTAGTTTATATGCATTTCATTAATAATCATTCTAAAAACACAAAGTCGCATAGTTTAATTACAATACTAAACAACATCAAGTGCAACTATAAATAATTTCAACCACACAAATTATATTATATGAAATGTTAAAATATTACAATATGAGTTTCCAACTTTATATTAGTTGGACTACAATTTACACATGAAATGATGTTTCATCACTTCAAAACATTATCATTGTGTTGTCAAGGCATTACAGGTGAATTCACCAACTCTGAAGACTTGATCATCAGTCTTTATATGTGTGTCTTATGCAAGATATTGGTTCTAAGGGTATCACCAAACCAGTTCTCCTCTCTTTTTGCATTTGTCGCTCCAATGTTTTTGCTCTTCTCTTTTTTCAATTCATGCTTCTTACCATCAATACTGATTTCATTTTCTGAAAACAAAAGAAAATATAATGCACTGTAAGAAATGAAAAAAAATGAACACTATAATATAATATAAATTAGACTATAAATAGTTTATACAACATATACCTTACCATCAACAATGTCAAAGCAATTTTCCTTTAACATCAATTTCTGCAAAATAAATGTCACGTTATTATTTCGCATTTCTCAACATGCTACATATGATAAATTGAAAATCACATAAAACCAAGAGCAAACCCTTTTCTAATCAAAATAAACAAACAAA
The DNA here is from genome assembly GCA_034641835.2 of Pinus albicaulis. Classification (NCBI taxonomy): domain Eukaryota; kingdom Viridiplantae; phylum Streptophyta; class Pinopsida; order Pinales; family Pinaceae; genus Pinus; species Pinus albicaulis. The sequence goes on along the minus strand of CM076581.1, from coordinate 238,964,293 downwards.
CAATGCCTCTAATAAAACTTCGTTATAATATTAGCAAATGAAAAAAGAGCTAGTGGACCATTTGTGTTGTTTGACTTTGCCTATTTTTGTTATAAAGTGCTCAGGAACCAAAAAATGTGAGCACGAGCTAAAAACTAACCAACCATTCACTAGTCAACATGAGAGATCCAAATAAACCACAAAATTGATCAGGCATTAAAATTGTGAGCAGACTACCTTGAAATTTTCTTCTTGAGAAATACCTCAAAATCCCCTCGTTTCTAATAAGCTTCCTGGCCATGTACCTCCATCCTTGATTTCCCTTGTTATATCTTGAATAAAGAATATCCCTTCAACAACCAATTTTGCGATAATCCTACCAAGTAACTCAAAAGCCTTGTGCGCATCAATAGTAGCATCCTCCAATGAAAATAGTACAATCTCCAACCTAGAAACATCAAAATTATATATAGTTATAATGTTGAAGAGTGTAACTAGGTAGGTCTTCCTTGTAATGACTATGTAACTAGCATTTGCACCGAGAGGTGCAAAGTAACGCCGGGGAGTGGGGAAAACAATAATTAAGTTAAATATATGGAAATTTTAGTTCATATATATCTTTCAAAGAATGTAATAGGAAGTTAAAATTTAAAATAAAGTTACACTAACATAAAGGAACACTAATATATTGTCCCAGAATAATGGCATAGTAATGATGGTAGTAAAGATCCTTCAATAGTCGCTCCAAGGAGATTGCTCTAGCTCTTCAAATGATTCAAATAACTGTCGAAACTAAATATTCAAACCTGCACTAAATCCATCATCAAAAGGTTTTCAATGTGCTAGAAAGGGGTATTTAAAGGTTTTTTTAAAAAAACTTTAAATTGCTGCTACAAGACTGTTTTAAAGCTGGTCCAAAACTGCCTTCTAAAAACTTTAAAAGATGTCATACAAACACCTTCAATAAACTGCTATACAAAAACACTCTATGAAGTAATCCATATAGAGAACACACCAATAGACCAGAAGAGGGGAAATGAAAATTTTATCTGCAGTTACATTTTACTCTAAAAAATATTCATATCAAAATCTGTTAACGTCAAACCAAAATTTTGTAATTTTCAAGATCCTAAGTTCAGCACCAACTACCCAACAGCCTAGCAAACTTGACAAGAAGACCCTGACTGTTCTTGTACACTATAAGACAAGATGGTCAACAATGTCATGAGTTATAGCAAGCACCTACAATTGTTTCAACATGTCTTATCTTTTTAACTGATCCATCATATTGAATTTGTCTAGCATTCTCTCAATCATCAAAATTAGCATTTTCAAGCTTTAAAAATATAGCATTCACTCCAATATAGAGACAAAAATATGCATTCACAACTCAACTTACCCAGTATTCTGCTGGCCTCATTCTTAAGTTGTAATTAAGTTGATGCCATACTCATGCAGTAAGCTCCCGCGTCATGGACCACCATTCCTACCCACTGAAAGAGGATGGCCACTCAAAGTTAAGCCACTAGTGTATGCCTTCAAAGAAGCATCACAAAATAATTCTAGAAACAATTCAATATCATATTGGAAAATCAATTCCTTCTCATCATGCAAGTATATTAGGTGTGATAATTATTGTCCTGTAACTAACCACCATTTCTGGAGTTGGAAGTTCCCTGTCCTTTCCTCAATGTGCTATGTATCAAGAAGAATATCAGTTAGAAACATCTCAAAATCTAAAAATCATTTTATGATTCATATCACAAATTTCAGACTGTGTGCCTGTCATGAGAAAGAATGGTCTATTTAGTATCTGGGAATCTCAATACCAGTAATATTTCCTGTCAACAAGGAGACTACAAAAGTAGGAAAAATTATCCCTTCTATATTCATTTGGAAATGATCATCGCTCTGCCATGCTACCATCAATTACAATGAAGTTCTTGTTACCATTTGTCTTGACTCCAACAACTCAACTCACAAGAACACCAGAGTTTGCAACAAGAGATCTCCCAGGCTCAACAATGAGTGTAAGATTTCCAGATAATACCAGCTCTCTTACCTGAAGAAACAGCCAATGGTGCAAATATACATCTTTAAAGTTTCTATATATATTCTCAAAATAGCTGTAACAAGGCCAGCACAGTAAAGCTGGTCCAAAACTGCCTTCTAACAACTTTAAAAGATGTCATAACAAACACCTTCAATAAACTGCTAAACAAAAACACTCTATGAAGCAATCCATACAGAGAACACACCAATAGCCCAGAAGAGGGAAATGAAAAGTTTATCTGCAGTTACATTTTACTCTAAAAAATATTCATATCAAAATCTGTTAACGTCAAACCAAATTTTTGTCATTTTCAAGATCCTAAGTTCAACACCAACTACCCAATAGCCTAGCAAACTTGACAAGAAGACCCTGACTATTCTTGTACGCTATAAGACAATATGGTCAACAATGTCATGAGTTATAGCAATCACCTACAATTGTTTCAGCATGTCTTATCTTTTTAACTGATCCATCATCTTGAATTTGTCTAGCATTCTCTCAATCATCAAAATCAGCATTGTCAAGCTTCAAAAATATAGCATTCACTCCAATCTAGAAACAAAAATATGCATTCACAACTCAACTTACCCAGTATTCTGCTGGCCTCATTCTTAAGTTGTAAGTTGATGCAATACTCATGTAGTAAGCTCCCGCGTCATGGACCACCATTCCTGCCCACTGAAAGAGGATGGCCACTCAAAGTTAAGCCACAAGTGTATGCCTTCAAAGAAGCATCACAAAATAATTCTAGAAACAATTAAATATCATATTGGAAAATCAATTCCTTCTCATCATGCAAGTATATTAGGTGTGATAATTATTGTCCTGTAACTAACCACCATTTCTAGAGTTGGAAGTTCCCTGTCCTTTCCTAAAAAGTCTGCAGACTCGCAGACAGGCCCAACAACATCAAAAGTTTGAATTTTTGCCTTTGGGGCAAGTGGAGAAATTAGCTCAATGTGTTGTGTATCAAGAAGAATATCAGTTAGAAACATCTCAAAATATCAAAATCATTTTATGATTCATATCACAACTTTCAGACTGTGTGCCTGTCATGAGAAAGAATGGTCTATTTAGTATCTGGGAATCTCAATACCAGTAATATTTCTTGTCAACAAGGAGACTACAAAAGTAGGACAAATTATCCCTTCTATATTCATTTGGAAATGATCATCCCTTCAATCATGCATCATCAAAAAAAGTTGGGTTTTCCCCAAGTCAAATTTATGTACTAACTTGGTAAGCTCCATAAAGGCTAGGCCTAATAAGCTCTGCCATGCTGCCATCAATTACAATGAAATTCTTGTTACCATTTGTCTTGACTCCAACAACTCGACTCACAAGAACACCAGAGTTTGCAACAAGAGATCTCCCAGGCTCAACAATGAGTGTAAGATTTCCAGATAATACCAGCTCTCTTACCTGAAGAAATATCCAATGGTGCAAATTACAGAGTATAACAGAGATCACAGTTATCCACAGAGAATGGCGGAACAGAAATCTGAGGAACAGGAAGACAAAAGAAATTGTTTGACATCCCAGAGAGATAATATCTTTAAACTAACCAAGATTGGTCCAGCTTCTGCTGAGGAGACAAGTTGTAAAGTAACCACAGTTCCTGAAGAGCCTATGGAACATGAAGCTGTGCAGATAACTGTAAAGTAATCAGATTTCCTGAAGAGCTTATCGAATGTGAGGTTGCAGGGACAAACTGTGACGTAACCAAAGTCCCTCAAGAGCCTAGGGAGCATGAAGCTATGCAGAATCAATCTCTAAATACCCATATCAATGCCCTTGAGTTTAAATATGAGCCTAGAGACAGTTGTCAGGACTCGGGATCTGTACACCTAGGATCAGGTGAGTGTTCAGTCACTGAAGTTCTTACTGAATCCAAAGGAAAATTTTCAGTAAGAACTATGCTAAGTGATAGACCACTAAGAAGGTGGTAGCTAGTGATAGACCACTTCTCAACAGAAGACGTGTCACAGATACCAGGGGGTAACTCCTCTAAATCACAGTAGTGGTCCAAGATAAAATCTCGCATTATGGGAAGCTTTAGGCTTGACTGGGAGCTGTTGAACCTGGACATATTTCCAAGCCCTTCACATAATGTCAGAGATATCTTCTCCAAGTTTTGCAATACTTTACTGTGCTCTTGAAGTGGAGGCACATCCAAATTCTCCAAGTGAATAGTCTTAAGCTGAGTAAATGAAGATAGGGCTGTAGACCGTTCACTGTGGCTTTCTTGTACCCATAATTAAACACTATGAGGACTTTCAGTGTCTTCATGTAACTCAAAAATGATGGAAGAAAGTATTTGGTTGCAGAAAAGAGTAATACCAAAGCCTCTACTTCACCAAAATTCATCTCACACCACTGATCGTCTTCCATTGCACCTACATAGGTGAACCATAGAAGCAAAGCTAGATTAGAACATTATAGGTTATTGCATATATTTTCTAAGAGCTTTTGAATCAATGATCAACACCTAGATATCATTAAAGGTTTATGGTCTATCGAAATAGGAAAATTTATTAAAGTTCTTACTGTCCTCCTATTTCGGCACAAGCAACCTCTTCCTACCAACTATGCTACCTCGGGATGCCAAATATAGGGCCAAGTCTCGCATTACATCATGTTGAGAAAAGTACAGCTCAGAGGCACTGCCATAATTGATTGCTTGGATCCTACTACATCCAATTACCAAGACAACACAATGTATAAGACAGAGGAAGCTATGATCAAATGATATTGAGCACACAACAGTTAGAAATGAAGGCGCTTACCTGAGATTGCTTCTTAAATTCAACAAATTTCTGCTTGCAAGCTCTAACAAGATGACAAAAGCATCGTGCCACTCCATCTTTCGCACATAAATCCAAATATCCAATAATGCATCCACTGATATCTTTCTATCCTCTGGAAATGACCCCAAGTCTAAGAAGCACTCCCGTGCTTCCTCATCCTGGGCATCAATACTGGTCTCCAAGCATCTAAGCCCTTCTTTGTGATAATTTGATATTGATTCCCCTTTTAAGAGTTTGTTCTTGGCACCCTCCCAGGCCGGATGAGGCTGACCATACAAAGAGCTCCCGATCACCTTCAGAGCAAGTGGCAGACATTTACATTCCGCTTGCACCTGTGATTCATACATTAGCAACACTAGTGAAAATTCTGTAGGTGGAAACCAATCAAATACCAAAAACAAAAAGTTGTTGAAAGCATGAATAGTTGCCTGATAAGTATAAAGTTCACTCATAGTTTTTTGTTTGATTGTTTATGAAGATGAATATACATATGGCTAGAATCTATTTTAATGGATTACCGATACCATTGTTAAGAGCATAGTAAGTACTAATATGGAATTATGTAAAACTATAATGATATCCTGATATGATATGCCACTGTAGTAATTGCTTGTAATTAGGGACATTTAGGAGAACATTGTGTCACAATCATTAAATTGAACCAAACTTAGTACTTGGTAAAATAATATATTGCATATAAATTGCATTACCTGCTTGACTAGCTGGTTGTCCGCATTACTTGGAATAGATTTCTGTCCAAAATCCCAAAAGTAGAAAAGGGGCAGAGCATCAGCATCATCTAGCAATGGAAATTCATAAAGCCTGGTAGAGGTTGTTGTGCGGATGATAGAACGATCTCAGGTTGTCACAAGGGTCTTATAACCTTCACCTGTAAATGACAATTTTTCCAAAATTGCCATAGACCAGACATCATCCAACACCACAAGAGTTCGCTTGGCTCGCGTGAGCAGCTGCTGCTGCATCTGTCTATGTGCATCTTCGATATTCTGAAAATCAGGTTTCTTCCTCCGAACAATCTTCTCCCACATGGTCTCTAAAATTTCCCTCAGGTTTGGGGATTGAGAAACCGTAATGAAAATCACATTGTTTTGAAAAACACCTGCCATACATAAAAATCAATTTGTTAGGATTGAAATTCCATAAATTGAACAGAAATATAAATTAAGTGCAAAAGGGAAATCCTAAAGATCCCTTAAGATTCAAGAGACCAACACTCCTATCTGTGATTAATGAAGGGAAATCCTGAAGATCCCTTAAAATTCAAGAGACCAACACTCCTATCTGTGATTTTGACTATGGTAGAAACTTTGGCACCCATAATTATGTGCATCTCCAATCAGCATTACCTATTAAACAGAAGAGTGGAAGGTCTGATATTTTTTCCTTTGACAGTCATCCTACATATGACATGGACTCTGATGAGGAATAAAAGAAGTCTTATCATATCATCAAGCCATTTTGTGAACCATATGAGAGAAAGGTAGAAAGGTCCATTCCATTTGTTGAAGGAATCCTTATTGAAGATGAATAGTCTTGTCATATTGAAAGAACAAACCAATATCTAGGAAAACAAGAGGACTTATGCAAACCCATAATTGATTAACTACACAGTGAACAAAATAATTTCCAGGTTTGCCTCTTATTGTTCATGGGTATGATAAATTATCTTCAAAGGAGTTTCTTCTCCTAACTATAAATTATATTCGGGTAACTTTAATTTCTCATATAAAACAACTCCCTGTCTGCAACAATGGTGTTCATGGCCAACATACAATTGTTCCTATGTTTGATCCATAAACGTTGGAACTTACAAACTTGAGGATAACAATGGATATGTGGCTTGAAGAAGTCAAGTATTAGCTCCCCTCAGATTTCCTTGAATAATGTCTGCCACAACATGATGCTATATTTATCAATACCCTACATGTCCAAGAGTATTCCCATCTTGAATATGGGATCCTAAAGCTTGCTAAAAAGATCCCAGCAAAATGCCGTGATCTAAGCCTAATTTATCTGAATGTTTCATTCATGAAGATGGGGTCACAGCAAAATTACTAAGAGAAAGACCTGCAACAAATTTATGGATGATTTGATTATCTATGCTACAACAAACTGTTGAGAAAAAAAAGACACACTTCAGATCGCTGGTTTTGGACATATCTCTGAAATGCCTACAAAATTGTGATTTTCAGATCTGTGTAAGTCACAAGAAGAGCCACACTAGGCCTGTGTAGGCTACAGGAAGGGATGCAATATAAGCTTGTGTTAGGCTGTAGTTAAAGGCATGTTCATGCATGTTTGAGACAGTGTTTAAAGGACTGCTTTGAGCCTTATTTACAAACAAAAAAATTTAGATCTGTAGGAGAGCTTCAGAACTGAGTCCTGTGGAAAATAATCTAATTTGTTATGACAGCCTTGTTATGGCATATTTGAGCACATTTCAGGTCTAAGTTTTTTGGAGCAGGTTGCAACATTTTTGGGAGCAGTCCTTAAGCACACACAGTTACATATTTTTGGGAGCCTTTGTGAAGCAGTCTTTGAGATTGGAGAATAATCATTGACCCTTATTGAAGGAGGCTTATTGAAGATTTTCCATGTTTATATAGGTTTCTTACTAAGGCAGACATCCTTGTGGTATTGTTGAAGATCTATTAAAGACTGGAAGAAGAAAATTTTTGAGGCATTCTTGGAGACTGGATGTATTGCTAAAGCCCTCATGGAGTAACAGTCCCATGCTCAGGATGGAGAACATTTCCAAGATCTTGCTTCTCTCCAATTACAGAATTAACATTATCGCTTGTTGATTTAGATTGTTTATTCTTCACATTTCTAAGTTTTGAATGGCTAGACCACTGTCACCTCCAAAAAGTCCCTTTAGGGGTTGTAGAAACTAAAGATAAGGGAAAGGATTGTGTCAAAAATCTTTTAGCATCCAAGTACAATGAATTCATAATAGTAGCAAAGATGGTGATCTAACCATCAATTGAAGAAACATTAACATTGTTGTCATAGAAACTATACTCCCCTGGTGAACCCAACCACACCCTGACTTCAGTTTGGGTGGAGAATGTCGAGCAATTAAGCCTAGTCATAATCACAACCTAGAAGAAAGAGGTAATCAATGTGACTATCTTAGCACGATACTAGAGCTTATGGCGTATGAAGGTAACCACCGCCCTGATGAGCAAAGACAAGAACCTTTGATCAAGGTATTTAAGAAGACAAAAATTTAGGCCTATAATTCTTGAAGAGGAAAATGCATCCTATGTCATTGTGTTCACTAAATTTGAAATTTAAAACTTGAATTTAGACATACCTTAAAGTTGCAAGCAAACTTTGTCAATCGTTTATACAAACTCATCATGTCTTAAAGGGATCAACAATGGTCGCTACTTAATGCAAGCAAATGAATGATTATATAAGTCTAACATTACAGTTAAATTCAAAGACAAACATGAACCAAGTGACTCGGATTCTATCTACACAAAAATATTGTAAGAAACAGAGCAATGAAAGAAGTGCATTTCTTCAAGTTTCAACAGACCTTGGATATTCCTCACTTGGAACTTTAGGACTATATTATCGAGGAGTGGATCTTTGGAGGCCATGTCTTGCTTGGTCAATTGAAGACCCTAACAGACTCTTGAAAGAAAATGATTTTTACTTTTGAAGACCAACCACACCATTACTCGGTTCTTGTAATCACCCAATTCTTCTTATAAAGATACAAGGCAATTCCATCTTTCCTAGCATATGCTAAATTTATTGAATGATCAATAAATGTTTGACTTATGAAATCTGACATTCCAATAATAATGGATCAGTTTACCTGGATTTTAGGAAATGGTAAAATATTAATATTTGGAAGTATAACATCATGGGTCACCAGCTGCTTAACTCTCAGGGATCTCACTCCTTTAAAGATATGATTGGACAGCAAGGAGAAAATTCCCTCCATTTCTTCATGGGACAGAGATTTAGGATTATTGAGAGGGTCGGATTTTGGGGCTCCACCTTCAGACTTGTTCCATTTGGTGGCCTCAATGGAACAAAAATTGCATGGTTGTGCCCTTAAGAACCTATAGGAATCAGACTGTAGTGGGTGGGGTTTAGCTGAGTATCCAGTTAAGCAGAGCTATGCCCAACAACTTTCTTACTATTCACTTCCCCACAAAGCCTAAATTTGGAGCAAAATATGGCATTCAGATGCCTTGCCAAAGATTAATATTTTCTATTGGACCCTATCTTATGACAACATATTAACCTCAGAAAATATGAGAAGGAGAGGGATCCAGGGTCCCTCCTAGTGTGCTCTTTGCCTTTAGTTTGGAATCTTCTCATTGCCTGTTTTTAGATTTCCATTTCACTATGGCGGCTTGGTTAGTGGTGGTAAATGGCCTTGAGAGTCGGTTCAAGTATTCAAATTCACTGAAGCAACTAATTTGGACATGTCATAGTCATTACATAAGGTCCTTTCATTGCAAGGCTCTTTTGAAAGGGTCTAGTTTGCATTGTCTAAATTAGTATGTTGGAAATCTGGCTGGCAAAAAATCGTGCCATTTTCCAAATAGATGATGAGTGAAGTGGAGATGGTGGAAATTAAAGCTAAAGCACTGCTATATAAACATCTTAATTCAAAAGGGATTAAATTCATTCCAGATTAAGATCTAGACAAGTAAGAACTTCAATTGCTAGATCAATTTAATTTTAAATATTCTTGTTCTTCTTCCCGACTCGGGGACCCAGGTAAGTATGTCCACAATCATGTTGGCAGCTTCATATAACTCCACAATTATTTCATGAGTGGAGTCAGACTCAAAAAGCCTTCATTTTTTGTTTTGATGGTGCCTTGAAACGAAACCCTGAACTGGCAGGAGTCAATGGGGTTCTCATTAGTCTAAGAGGGAAGATAACATATCCCTATGGTGTTGCATATATCGACATTGGGATATAGGAAACTCGGTCCTCCTCAAGACAGGAGAATTCCCTGTTTTAAGTAATATTTCTCACAATTAATATACAGATGAATTGTATCGAAGCTAATCATCTCAATATACTTGATGGCCTTCTTATGTGTAAGGGAAATCTGATCCTAGTTGAACCTTCAATTCATTTACTACTAATACACAATATTATTACAGCAAATTCTACAACATACCTTATCTAGAATATGGTAGACAAAATACACAAGAATGATGCATACAGCCCTTGATTACAGCATTGGTGTTTATAACGAGGCATTTCAGCTCTAAAAGCTCCTTTTCCACCCTCAACTAAACTCTTTTCACATGAATATGTCGTTACTGGCAGCCTGAGAGAAGGGAATTTTGACCAAACCAGGTTACACAATGTTCCAGGTAATTGCCCTGCAATCAATACCATTGAAATGTCATTGGAGAGCACATATATAGAGAAATAAAATGATATCCATGGACCATACAAATAAGGCATTAATTAATATACTTTAAGCACATGCTAAGAGTCCTTCACAACATCTAAGCAAGCATTGCTGCTTTCTACAGTAATTGTCTACTGGATAAACAGAACATTGAACAAGAGTCCAAAAGAAATGAAAAGTAATATGCATAACTAAAACAAAAAGGCCATAACCCTAAAATAGCAAACCTTTGGAAGGTGTTACACAACATTCTACAAAAATCACTGAATGTCCTTCCTTAGGACTTGATACACATTGAGAAACAGTAGACAACAAATGACAGCCATGTACCATAACAGGTAGTTTTAACGTATAAAATCGGGCAGAAACATAATCTGGTGAAAGGCATGGATGACAAAGGAAATTAACATCTTTAAAGCACGTGCTCAGATTCCTATGCAATTTCTAGGCAAGCCTCGCTGCACTCTACATCAATTATCTCCCAAATGACATGAACATGGAATAAGAGTCCCACAAGATTATGAAAAGTGATATGCATGACCAAACAAGAGTATACCATTAAAAGTCAACCCTTCAAGCAATCCACAACACTCTACAAACATTGTTAAATGTCCTACCTTGGTAATTTATATGGATTCATTAACAACCCAAATCAATGGCTTGAAATGGATAAAATTACCAAACAAAGCAACAAGTCCTAAAAGGATAGGTCTTTAGAATCTTGTTGTATGAAAACAATGTGGCACTTCCACACTAAAACACACATTTAGGAAAATCCCAAAGAAACAACAAAAAATAGTGTGGGGTGATGAAATGAAAAAAATATTAATGGACTTGCAATTTCTCTACAAAATTTTCCAGATTTCGAATTTATGGAAGTTTTCTGCCTTCAGTGTTGAAGCAAAACAATAAATAATATTTCACTAATTGCAGATGAGTAAATTATAACAGTATCCAACTTGCATAATTAGCTAGACCGTCTACATAATTAGCAAGACATTTTTATGAGGTAAACCATCTGGAATGCTTTAGCAACAAGTGGTGATTAGCTCTGCTATAGAATGGTCAAAAGCACTTTGGTTATGTCCCTGTTTAACAAGTAGATTGCTACAAGCAGTCCAAAACATGTAACTTTGTAAGAACATGAACTAAATAAAAATTTTTAGGTGATCTATATCCCACATCATCAGAAATTTGCACGTTTCCAGGTCATTTCCTTATTTGGATTGAAGCTTGTTTTCAATACCTAACCACAGGAGATCTTGGTAAATTTCTACTCAAGAAGCATTTCAAAGCGTACAAATGGATAAAGACTGTCAAAAGAAAAATGTAGTATCCACTGCAACCGTTTCACGATGTTAAAGACATGCTAGAACAAGGATAGGCCTTACAATATGACTCAACGATCTGTCTTTGACCGTGTTTAGATTCACCTTTACACTCACCGTATGATGAAGGAAATAATAACATGCTTAATGAAATAAATGAAATAAGGTTCAAATATGGAATCTTCACAATGTGCTAAAGTTCTGAAAGCAAAACCCATAATTTATCCAGACATTGAAACCATCAAACTATCCAAGTCCAAAGATAAAATTTATGTCAATTCATCGACTATGTAAATGATCTAAAAAATAAATAAATAAAAACATTAATTGTAAACCACTTCTAGGGAGTAAACGAAGCAAACTTAAATGTAGCTACGAATCTACAATTCAGTAAATTGTTGGCAACACACCAGAACTGAGCGTATAGAGGGAAATATTAACACTAATAAAAGATGAAAATATATATATTAGGGTGTACAAGAGGTGGAAATCTTATAAAAAAATAGTAACATGCTTCATGAAATAGATGTAGTTTCTACTTAACAACATCTTCAATATGTGCTTTAATTCTGAAACGAAATCCATCCAATAATGTTGGACATGTAATCTTATATATACAGTCTGTTCCTTGTATACTTCTCCTAACAAATTCTTGCCTCAACAATTTGAACATAACATGTCTTATACCTCAAGATTCTTGATATGAAGAGTGCCACTTACTGCCAAGTGCTGTGCCTGAAGATGCCTTTGAGAGATCTCAAGTCTTCCCTTTCCTTTGTCTGAAAATATCATACCATAGGAAATGAAGAAACCTTGACTCACAGTCAATTCCATTTCAGTTACTTGCATAGATCTTTATTCCACTCAAGTTTGCTTCTTTATAGACTTCTGTCAGCCCTTTGAATAGACCCTTGATCAGACCTCAGAAAGGTTTAGATATACTTCAGATTTCCTTCTTCATGGATCTTTTTGTCACTGATTTGGAGATGTCTCCTTTCTGCCCTTTCCTTCTGTCACTGATATATCTTTGATTGCAATATTTGATAATGTCACTGATGTCTTCAGTGTTTGAAATTTTTTATATAGCACAAGGCTCAGATTGTACTCCCCTTAAGATGATTCAAACAAGCTTCTTAAGTTAACACACTGTTATTCAATGACTGAAGTGGTTCAGCAAATATCTTTTGAAAACTGACTCAAAAACCCTTAGACAAGCCCTGACCAGGGTGCTTCTTTCCCTTCAACAAAATTTTTCAGATGCCAACAAAATAAGCATAAGGAAAACAATGAAAAAGCCTCAAACGCCCTTGGATTAGGGTTCAAAATTGTAGTAAAACTTTCCTCAGAAAAATTGCTTGAAAACTCCTGACAAACCTGTGAAGAACCCTCCCCAAGACAATGTGAAAATTAACTTCAAGTTGACAGAAGTGTTACCTTGTCTGCGTGGATATATTTTTGCTTCAGTGGTCGAAATTTGATCTTAGAGCTACCTCAGGAAGAGGGCCAAACTTACCTCATTGACAGAGCAAAATAGCCTCATATAAAAATCTGTTGAGCAGGCCGAATAGATGCTACAGGTAGCCGCAGAGATCCTTGTCAAGGGAGGCTAAAAATAATCATAGAATTGTGCCTCATATGGTGCCCTCAGGCAGGCCAAAATGGGCATCAGGAAACCAGATCCGAGCCTCAGAAAAGACCAACGAGAAGTGCCTCAGACAAGTCAGACATAGCATTAAGAAAAGCGAAAAGTCTGCCTCAGAACGAATCAGATTTGGCCTTCTAAATGCCAATGAACAGTCACAAAAATTCCTTCTAAAAATGCCTCTGTATTTTCAATGAACAGCCACAATTTGGCCTTCTAAAATGCCTCTGTATTTTCAGACCTGTGTGAAGACTCCAAAAATCTAAATTGTGATCATCTATTCATCTCGAATCTGTGGCATACTCCTGTAAGTTAGTGTGAAAGTGGACATTCTGAGGTAGAATAAAGGGCATCTTTGTCACTTATTCTATATGGGATACAAGACCAAGAACACCATTGAAAGGGGCTAGATGATCTTGCTCTGCCTGCGCGTTGCAGCCCCTGCAAACCCTAGCTTCTCTCCCTGTGCGTTGCAGCCTCTGCGGCTGCGCCTGCTCTGGCAGGGCCTCCTGCTTCTGCCGCTGCTTGGTTGGATTCCTTTAAGAATTTGCTTCGTTTGCGAGTGCCCCTGCGCTGCGCTTGCCCTCGCAGGGCCCTGCTGCTCCTGCTACGACCTGTTGTACCTGCTGCCTCCTGCTGTGTTGGGTCAATGTCTAGGCTGGGATTCGAAGGCTCTCCCTGCGCATCCTGAGCTTTGCTAGGGTTTTTGCTGCGTGGCTGCCCCTGCGCCGGCCGGCCTCAGGCCCTCCCTATGGAGACGCTGGGTGCTGCTATGGATCCTCATTCTACTCCTGCCTTCGACGCCTTCAACCAGCTTCTTGCCGGTTTGCCTCAGAATAAAAGAAGCAAAGCATCCAAATTTTTTAAGAAGCTCGATGAAATTCCTAAGATCTCTTTGCCTCCGGAGGCCCCCATTCAAGTAGCTTTATCTTTGGCGGATCGAGGTCTCATTGGCCAGTTCACGGGTCTGTGGCCTTCTCCGAAATCTACTGAGAAATGGGTTAGCAGGAACTGGGCTCCTTTGATTAAGGATAAGGTCACCTCTTACTTTTTGGGGAAAGGGTACTTCCTCTTCGAATTCTCCTCCAAAGAAGACAAAGACTTGATCTTTCAAAATGGGTCGTATTTCATGGGTTCTCAGGGTCTCTATCTGAACAAATGGACTTCGGACTTTGATCCAGCTGTCGATGTTCCCAAGGCTGTCCTGGTGTGGGTTCGCCTTCCAAACCTACCAGTTCACTGCTGGAACTGGAGTTCCTTGAGACACATTGGCAACACTCTCGGGAAATTCATAGATCGGGTAAACAATAAGGACCAGTACGACTGTGCCAGGATCTGCGTGGAAGTAGATCTAGAGGTTGGTCTTCCAGAGGCTATAAAAATCAAAGTCGGAAGTTGGTCTCATGTTCAGATCTTGGACTATGAGCAACTACCGTTCAAATGTAGGAAATGCCACGTTCATGGACATTTTGCTAGAAACTGTTCGTCCAACGCTGAGCTGGAGAAAGGGATTGAAGAGGGTTGGAACCAAGTCAAACGAGTAAAAACCAATCACAAAGGGAAAAAACTAGGAGGACCCTCTGGAAAAGGCTCTCAACAGGCTAATGTTCAACGCCCCCCTCCCAAAAAGGCACAAGGAAACAAATTTGACCCTCTAAGCCAGTAGACAGAAGACTCTCAGGAGAACGAGACACAAGATCCAGTTTCTCCTAGCAAAGATACTCCCTCAGCCTCCCTCAAAGGAACAAGTGCCAAAGATCCCAATGGTATGCCCTCAGATGATGAGGAAGAAGAGCAAGAAATGGACGAGTCAGAGGAGGAAGGAGAAATAGGAGAATCCCAAACCTCGGTACGAAGATCTACAAGAGGCCGTAAATCTGACAGGGAAAAAAGAGAGCAGGAGACTTACAAAGATAAGTTACAGGGCAGTCAGCCAACTCTGGAAAATTTGCTTGCCTCAAAGCCAAGGATGTTGAAAAATCAGACCCATGGCTCCAAGGGGGCCCACCAGAAACATAAATAATGAAGGTCATCTCCTGGAATTGTAGAGGTATGGGGAGTAAAGTCAAGGAAGAAGCCATGAGAAGCTTAATAAGAACAGAAACTCTAGACATACTTCTCGTCCAGGAGACTAAGTTGGAAGACGTAGTCTTCCTGCAAGCATGTAAGAAATTTTGGTTCAAAAGTGAAGCAAGAGCAATCTCTGCCTGGGGCGCTTCAGGAGGGATTGGCACTATATGGAACCCTAACAAATTTGTAGTCACCTTTGAGGCTAGAAATACTCACTGGTTGCTGCTGAAAATGCAAAATCTGGATACTAAGGAAATCCTCTGCCTCTTCAATGTATATTCTCCAGTCAATGTTGGGGAAAAAAGGAATGTTTGGATACTATAAGGCAACAAGCAGACCTGAAAAATCTGGAAAATATAATTATTGCTGGAGATCTTAATCTCACTCTCCACTCGTCTGAAAAAAGAGGAGGCAGCGCTGTTCGTGATCCGGCAAGGGAATGGGCAGAAGATCTTCAGCAGGACTGGGACTTGCTAGATATCAAACCCTCTTCCGGTAAGTTCTCTTGGTCTAACAAAAGAGTGGGCCCTGGTCATATCGCTGCCAGATTAGATAGATTTTTCATTCAAAGCTCTTTTCTGTTACTAGGATTAGAACCCAGAATGCACATCCTTGCTAACAGCGTCTCAGACCATAAGCCTATAAAGCTCAAACTCCTGGCCCATCTAGACCTGGGTCCTATTCCATTCCGTTTTAGTCCTCTTTGGGTCAAGGAATCAAACTTCATGCAAATAGTTAAGGATTGTTGGAGTCAGCCTGTTAATGGTTCTCCCTTCTATATCTGGGAGGAAAAACTCAGAAGGGTAAAGGGCGATCTAAAACGATGGGCAAAAACCCTGTCCAACCCAGCTACAGAAAGAAAAGCCATCAAAGTCTCTCTCGCCTCTCATCAAACTCATATGGAGCACGCTATTGTCACAAAGGACATATTAGACCAAGAGGCTCATTTGCAACAACGCTACCATAAGGCCTGCCTAGCTGAAGAAGAATTCTGGAGATTAAAATCTCCAAATCTCTGGCTCAAAGTAGGGGACAGGAACTCTGCCTTTTTCCACAAACAAACCCAAGTCAGGAAAATCTTCAACACTATTTCTGAGATTAAGGAGGATAACGTCACCTTCAAGGATTTTGAAGACATTAAAAAATCAGCCTTCTCTCACTTTCAAAACTTGTATAGTGAGGATAAGGACTCGGACCAATACTCAGATCTACTTAACATCATTCCTGCTGCAATTTCTCCTCGTATGAATGAGATCCTTGAGGCCAAAGTCACCAAAGACGAAGTCAAAAAGGCCCTCTTTGATATGGATCCGGATAAGGCCCCCGGGCCGAATGGCTTTTCTGCCAGGGTCCTTCAAGTTTGTTGGCCGATTGTTGAAAAGGATCTGCTCAAAATGGTTCATAAGTCTCAAAATGCTCAGAAAATAAGAGGTAGCACAAACTCCGCTTTCCTAGCCCTAATACCAAAGGGAAAAGGTGCCAACAATTTCAGCAGATTCCGCCCGATTTCCTTATGCAATACTAGGTACAAGATTATCACTAAAGTTATTGCTAATAGACTGAAGCTCATTCTTCCCAAAATAATTCCGGAGAATCAAGGAGGCTTCATTCAAGGAAGGCAAATCGTGGACAACTTCACCCTTGTTCAAGAAGCAATCCACTCAAGTCTTCTTCGAAAAGAACAAGGTATGGTGATTAAACTTGATTTAGCAAATGCTTTTGATCGAGTAAATAATAGCTTTCTTTTAAAAGTAATGAGCAAGTTTGGTTTTGGAGCAAATTTCATCAAATGGATCCGGGCATGCATCTCGGAGCCATGGATCGCTCCTCTTGTAAATGGAAGAGCCACTGATTTCTTCAAATCTTCAAGAGGGCTAAGGCAGGGGTGTCCTCTTTCTCCTCTACTTTTTGTCATCCAAGCCTCTGTCCTCGGCTACCTGTTAGACAAAAAGATGCAAGATCAAGATATCAACGGACTGTGTATTGCAAGAGGGGTAAAAAATATAAACCACGCCCTATTTGCGGACGACACTCTGTTTTTGGGAGCTGCCTCTCTCTCCTCCGCCTCTAAATTTAAAGCAGTTTTGGATGAATTCAGTGAAGCCTCTGGCAGCGTTGTAAATAAGAACAAATTTCATATCTACAGCTAGAACACCTCGCCCAGATTGCTATCCGCTATTTCTAGATGTTTGGGTTTTGCTGCCTCCTCCAATTGGATCTCCTTTAAATATTTGGGCCTTCCTGTTTTTCATAAGAAATCTACAAGCAAAGACTGGCTCCCTCAGCTGAAAAAATTCAAGTCTAGGATCCAAGCCTGGGGCTTCTCCTGGCTCAACACTGCTGGCAAATCTGTCCTTATTAAATCTATGCTCTCCAGTCTTCCCCTATTTCAATTCGCTGTGCTTCTCGCTCCGGCAGGTATATTAAAAAAAATGGAAGAATTCATGCGGAGGTTTTTTTGGAAGGGAGGTAAACAGAATGAAAACAAGATTCCCCTTATCAGTTGGGAAACCATCTCCAAGCCTCTAAGGGAGGGTGGTTTGAATTTCAAAAATCTCTGTCAGCAAAACGTGGCTATGGCAGCTAAGATTATTTGGAGGATCATTGCGCCCAAGCCTGGCTGGGCCCAATTGGCTCTCTGGAAAAAGTATTTCAGGGGTCCTCGTTCCTCCTGTTTAGACAATGTAATCCATTTTCCTTATTCGTCTTTTCTCAAATTGTATGTTAAAGTTGCTCCCTTAATCAATGCGCACTCCTATTGGATTCCAGGAAATGGAAAAAAGATCAATATCTGGGCTGATAAAATTATGAATAAGGACCCAATTGAAGACAAAGCCTCCATTAGAGCACTGCGTTGCTGGATGGATAGAGAGGGCCTATGTTCGTTGTGGGATATTTCTCTTTGGAAAGACTCTGCCTGGGCAGGGTGGAAACGAATCGAGGTGCCGGCTCACCTAACACTCGAATGGTCCACGCTGCTGGACCTCCTCCATGGCTTGGAACCCACGTGCTTGAGGAAAAATGATGTGAAAGGCTGGGGGCCGAATGCTAAAGGTTACACTGTCTCCATGGGATATGACAAGCTGAAAGAGAGGCCTTACGTCCCCCCTGACCCTGCACCTTGGCAGCAGGTCTAGCATTTTCCTTCATGGCCCAAAGTCGACTTCTTTGCTTGGCTCCTCTGCCATGGCAATATCCTTACGTATGACATCTTGCAGAGAAAAGGGTTCTATGGTCCCTCCATCTGCTCGCTGTGCAATGAAAATGCAGAGACTGCTGTCCATCTAGTCCTCGAATGCAAGTTCTCTAAGCAGATCTGGTCCTCCTTCATTCACAATTTGGATCCCAACTTTTTGCTACCTCTTTCCACTGCTGATCTTTTTTCTAATTGGGAAATCAGATATCTTGGCCCCCCTTCTAAAAATCAGCTAATTAAATATGCATGGGCTGTCCTCCCAAAGGTTATTTGTTGGCAGATCTGGCTAGAACGAAACAGAAGAATCTTCAGAAATATTAAACAAGATCACAAGGTCTTAGAAATCAAGATTAAATGTCATTTAAAGGAGTGCTTGACTGATATAAAAGATGATTCCAATCTCAGCCAATAGGACATTGCTTGGGGATCTTCCCTTGACTTGCAATTTCAATCAGCAGTTAGAAACGTCCCTCCTCTCAAAGACTGGCAAATAAGGAAATCCGAAACTGACCTTCAAGACTGGCTCAATTCACATTCAAGGCACTCTCTCCTTTTTGATGGGGCAGCAAAGGGCAATCCGGGCAAAGCTGGTGCTGGAGGTGTTGTTGTAAGTCTAATTGGGGAAAAAATTCATACCTTTGCTTGGGGGCTTGGATTCTCATCCAGTGTTCAAGCTGAAGCTTTGGCCCTCTACCAAGGCCTCAAGATCCTCAAAGATTTAAATATAAGTGAAGCTAATGTCATAGGGGACTCCCAGATCATTATAAACGCAATGGTTTCCAACTCCCCAGCCTCAGATCTCAAACTAGCAAGGCTGATATCCAAAATTAAGGGTATGGAAAACGCTTTTCAGAAGTTGAATTACTACCATGTGCTGAGAACTCATAATAAACAGGCGGACATTGAAGCCAATAAAGCTACCCTCCTCTCTGTCGGGGTCAAGATGAAAGATGAGGAAGAATCTTGGGAACCTATCCCATAAGCTGTCTGTTGTCATGTTTTACTGTTGGCTCTTAAATAAATTTGTTTGTATCTTTAAGTTAGGGAAAATCTCTGAAATCGAATTTTTAGATTATCTGTCATGGAAGAAGTTTGCAAGCTTCGGCTGCATTTTCAATATTAGCAGTGAGATGCATCAGGATTTAGACATCCTCAATGTAATCAGATTTCTGGCATTCAGGCCAAGATGAATATTAATACTACATAACCGTTTCTGTAAAAAAAAAAAGAACACCATTGAAGCTTGTTGAATTGTATTACAGTGAATCCCCTTGTGTAGGTTTGGTTGGTAAAATGGAAGCACTATATAAAAGGTTGAAAGCACAATATTGAATTTGTTTTGAAAATCCAGAATTGAGAAGAAGCAACCTCTGAAGAGTTTATGTACAACCTTCTTAATGCAGGGTTGAAGCCTTTTTAAAGGAGATCTGAGATCAGGTCTAAGATTAGGATCAGAAAACATAGGAAACTTGACTACAGTATGTAATGGTTCATATGTAATGGATCAGGCCTTTTTAATTCACATATGTAATGGTTCATATTGGTTGTGTTCATTAATTGATTACAGTATTTACATTATATTACATCATATAGGTTAGATTCCCATTGATTTGATTAGGATGATCAGTATATCCATAAGTAAGATCATAGACACTTAAGGTTGATAGATATGCTTGTTTATACAGAGAGTGTTAAGATAAGGAACGTAGTCGCTTGTCTGCATCGGGCAAGGTCATTAAATGCTGAAACTAAGGGGAATCACCGTACTCATATATCATGATAAGCTCTTAGTACTCATATAGCTTAACTTACCTGTATTACTATCATGTTGAATGTGATCCATATTATGCAGATTACACTCTATCCAAATCATAACCCTTTGCTAGGATGTGTCAATACTTCATATGGTAACAATACTCATATTACCTTACTAGCTTTTTCCATATTAGATTAGATTGAATACTGGTCTTAGCTTATGATATGTGCATATAAGCAATGGTGATGATACTAGCCACTATGAGTGATTCAAGGGTGATACATATGCTGTAAGTACTCCTACTGATTCAATTGAATACTGATCTTTGGAATGGGCTTTATGGTTCTTATTTACCTTAATCACGATAGGGTTCTAAGTCACTCTATTGATAAGAAGATCAAACTGTATTACTATGAGACCATGTTTACCCTTTGTTATGGAAGTACACACCCTTTATTAGTATAAAGTACAGGTAATAGCGTGATATCCCTAATCTTTATACCATAATAGAGCTAGTATTACTTGCATGCTATTAGTAGTAGTATCTATGTAGAAGCTAGGATATGTGTATAACTAACTAAGCTTGTCCTTGTGTAATCATTAAGCATGTCCATGCTACTTGTTCTTGTATCTTATATTGATAGTGTAATAATGGAAACATAAGCAGTGAGTACATCTTACCTTATTTACGTAATATACTAACATGTAGTGATCTCCTATTAATAGGGTTGAAGCTGATCTATTACCATTGATTTCACTTACATAACTACATATCCCCTGTAATATGGTAGCCTCCAGGTAAGTGATAGCAGGAATCGGGCCTTCTTGGAACTAGGAAAATAAGGTTCAACTAGACCTATATACTAGACCTATATACTATATGAACACGTCTATATGGTTATATAATATATTAACGCATATGCACACTATGACGAGATCTTATGCAGGCCTGGTTTCACGGATCGACAGCTTGCCTCAACTAGCCCAAACTCTGGCACCACTTAGATATGGCACCACCGGTTCAAATAGGACCAGAACTATAGGTCTAGTATATAGGTCTAGTAGTACGAGCCTCAGGAACTGTACATGTTTTTATTTAAACTTTTCACCGTAGATCATAAACAGTACATTTTTTAGATCGAAATCAACATATACAGTGAGTGAATAAGGGCAACAGAAACTGGTTTAAATATCAGTTTTGAAGGCAGAAGTGGACCACCGTTGACCCCTTCCATTACTCGGTAGTTGCTCCGCCTGCCCTTTCCACACCCCTGGTAGTTTCTTTCTCTTAGATGGCCTAACGGCAATACAGTTTATATCCGGGTTTTCTAATCTGTAGCTCGAGAATTCATGAGGGAGGAAGGAAAGTTCAAGGCACCATTTTGACCCTTAGCCAAATTCAATTGCAGGGCAGGGGAACAGGAAATTCTAAAAACAATGATCCTTACCAAAAAAAAAGTCGTATGAATCGACAATATCTTAAAACAAACAGAGCAGATGCAAAGCCAGGAAATAGAAAAATATTAAATCCGACTAACCTGTGACTCTGGGTATGCAAACTTCAATTGTTTATTTGTTGTGGCCCGCCTCTTCAAAAGCCTCCAAGTTCTATCTAATGTGTCTTTATCCATGATAAAACCTCTGATTATATAGAAATTCGCAGCCCTAAAATAACCCTCTCGCCAACAGCAAAGTCCTCCCACCAAGAGAAAAAATTTGGCGCCAAATAACCAGCACGACCAGTTTTCATCGAGTTTTTATCTAAATTTGAGAACTAACTACATGGCACTAGCTAAGAACAACCAGTTTTCCTCTATTCTTGGGCTGTCACTCTGGTGAAATCAACCATGACCTCTCCGCACTTCGACTTTTGACGGACTTCCAATGTGGCATGCCCTCAAAACCTTGTCTTTCCCCGACTTCGACTTTGACAAACTTCAGCATGCCCTCAAAACCTAGTCTTCCTAAACCAGTTAAACCAGTTGAACAGTGAGTTTCAAAGTCAGGATTCATACCAACATTTCTGATAAAATCAACGCATGCCCATGCAAATGTTCGACTTCGACTTAGTTTCTGATGCCCATCTCCCTGAACCAGGCGCATGCCAATGTTCGACATTGACGAGTCTGAAATAAACCACTTGTCTGTCTCCTTGAACCAGTCGAAGAGCAAGTCTGAAATAAACCATTCGACTTGCTTTCACTTTTGTTCTGTGGAGAATCAGTTATCAAAAGCGAACTATAGTTTTAAAACCATATGAATATGCCACCACCAAATATATATTTTCCACCGAGGTTATAATGCCATCATGTGATATATGTAAATCCTTTGTAATATGGCTTTAATAAAATGACATAACATTACATATGAATTCGTTGACATGATTTAATATGTGGAATTTAATTAATATAAAGTTTGGAATTAAAATATAATAAATATTAATATATGTAATAAATATAATATAATATATGATTAATAACCATATATATATATATATATTTGTTTGTGTGTGTAATATCCAATCTTTAGTAAAAAAAGAATAATTCCAACACATGAATTCACAATATTGAGAATTTTTTACCTTCACAAATCAAAAGCGAACTTCTACATAATAGAAATTTTTCTTTTTCTTTTTATTATTTGTCTTAACTTGCCTCAAATAAAAAAATACACTCTTTCTATAAAAATGATGATATATGCCAAACATACCACCAAACTTTTTATTATTATTATAAAGTAATTATTTTTTTTACTTTCCATTATTAATATTTGTTTTGTTAAATATAAAAATTAAATATATTTATTAAACCAATAATCATAAAGTATTGATAATATAATATTTTTCATAAATATTATTATTAAAATTATATAAATAAAATAATAAACCATAGATAATAATATGAATTATAACTTCTTTAACTTTCCTATAAAATCTCTTTCTCAATTGTCTATAAAAAAAATATGTATTAATATCCATATCCCTTGCAATATTCATGTAAATAGTGAAGTATTTTATTGTTAGAGCAAAGACAGAATTAAATCAATTTCAATAATTTGGGGAAGAGTATTATAATTCTATGATTCTTTTATGGACATTCCTTGCAATGATCGCAAGAGGTTTGCATTGCATATCATTAAGTGTGAAAGTGAAAGAGGTTTATTTTTCGTTGAGAAAATAGTGAAAATGATTGTATAACATTTTTCTTAGATTTTAATTTGTTATCTCAATGACTTAAAAGAAAATATATATATATATATATATATATATATATGTGTGTGTGTGTGTGTGTGTGTGTGTGTGTGTGTGTGTGTGTATTTATAACTAATATGTATTTATCGATTAAAAAGATGGAGCGATTATGGTCAATATTTTTTTAATGAAATAAAGGCATTAGTTCGACTTAATTCCACTTTTTTTGTGGACACTCCTTGATTAAAGTCATGTTGGTGAGCGCGTTCGGTGTTACGAGAGCGTTGTGTAGTGATTGGGAGAGCTGGGCAGGACAGGGTGCGGGCGGCCAATCGACAGTCGTTGGGGCGGATCAAGAACTCATGGTGGCAAGGGGAATCATGGGTATAATATTGATCGCTTTGAGGTAAATGAGGGGTAGGGTATCCAGCATTAATATTTCTTGGAGAACTGTCATCCAGTACTTATCAAAAACCTAATGGAAAGAGTATTGGACACAACTAAGAGAATTTTAACAGTACTGCAGATGGATTCAGAGAATCTTGTATAAGTGAAATGTAACACTTCAATATCAAAAATGCAATTTTCCATTTATGGCATGACACAATTAAAAATTATTGACATAAATGACTAATTCATATACTTGTTTTACTAGTCATATTTTTATTCTTGGACTATAATATTAGTGATTTACATTAATCATTATTAATTTAGTCATATATTTTAATCCTAGACTAAATTAGTCATTTAAGTTAGTCGCTTTTAGTTTAGTCACTTATTATATAGTCATATATTTTATCCTTAGAATAAATTAGTCATTTAAGTTAGTCGTTTTTAGTTTAGTCACTTATTATCTAGTCGTATATTTTATTCCTAGACTAAATTAGTCATTTAAGTTAGTCATTTTTAGTTCGGTTACTTAAAATTGCTCAAATTTAGTAGTAATTCACTTGAAATAATAGCGGTGACTAACTTTTTTAGTCACCTAGTCATTAATTTCATCATTTTTTACTAGTGTATGATTTCCTAGATGAGTTAAGAAATGTTTGTATTAAGATTCCATTATTATAGGACATTAAGGAAATCCAAATTTTAGCAAAGACAATAAAAGAGTTGAGTATGAAAAAACCAAGAAGAAGAATAAAAGAGATAAAGAAAATACAACTGGTACGAAAAATAGCAGACATAATGATGAGAAAGATTACCATTCCAAAATATATAGATCCCAGAAATCCAGTTGTTAAGATACATATCAATGGAATTGAAATTCCAAACACACTTATTGATCTAGGTGCAGCAATCAATATCATGAGTAGGTAAATCATGGAAAAAATAAAACTTCCTAATCTTCTTTTTACACCCACACTACTACAATTAGCAGATAGATCTGTAATCAAACTAGATGGGGTATTAGAATACATTCCAGTGTCCTTATATTCTTGGGAGTATCCTATGGATTTAATGATCCTAACTCCTAAAAATGATCTAGGAGGACATCCTATTATATTAGGAAGACCTTGGTTAGCTACAACTGATGTTTTCATTAGTTGTAGATCCGGTGATCTGTACATCTCTGATGGTAGTTCAACCAAGAAATTCACCTTGTATCCTCCAGCAAGAACATTCACAGAATTATATGATACTCAATGGATTGATGATGAAGAAGATATATAACCTCTCTTCACTATTTCAAAAATTAGTGAAGATATTGAGATTCTGAATGCCTTAGAAAATCATGAATCTCCTTCAGAATACAAACATGAACAATTCCAAGAAGAATAAAATATAGAGTTTTTTTCATCAAGACAAATTTATCTTTACTCCATGGAAGAATTTGGCAACTCTACAATTGAGATATTTCCAGGAAAAACCTTAAACATAAACAAAAACCTAGAAAAATTTCAACAAGAAAAGCTAGTCAAAATATTACAGAGACATTCTTCTGCATATGCATGGGAGTACACTGATATGAAAGGGATCAACCCTAATACTTGCACTCATCATATCTATATAGAGGAAAATTGTAAGTCAATCAGACAACCTCAGAGAAGGATGAATCCAAACCTTAGGGAGATTGTTAAAGAGGAGTTGCAGAAATTGTTAAATGTCAACTTTATTTATCCCATTTCAGACAGTCAGTGGGTTTCACCTTTGGTGATTGTACCCAAGAAAAATGGTAAATGGAGGGTATGCATTGAATATCGATAATTAAACAAAAAGCTACTCTTAAAGATCATTTTCCTTTACCCTTCATAGATCAGGTGTTAGATTCATTAGCAGGAAAAAAGTAATTTTCATTTTTGGATGGTTTCAGTGGTTACAATCAAATTCTAGTTGCACTTGAGGATCAAGATAAAACCACATTTACCTGTCCTTGGGGTACCTATGCCTACCGAGTATTGCCTTTTGGATTGTGCAATGTACCTGCAACATTCCAAAGGGCAGTATTGGGAATATTTTCAGATCTAATACACGATTGTGTAGAAGTATACATGGATGACTTCACAGTCTATGGAAACACATTTGAAGAAGCCTCATAAAACTTGGAAAAATTTCTAGAAAGATGCAAATAACCAAACCTTTCATTAAGTCATGAAAAATGTTTCATGATGTTTACTGACGGGATTGTCTTAGGACATCATATTTCAGGAGATGGGATTAGAGTTGATGAGTCAATAGTTGAAGTCATCTCTAGACTATTAGTTTCAAGTTGTCAGAAAGATGTTCGGAGTTTTCTAGGATTTATAGGATATTACAGAAGATTTATAGAAAACTTCACTAAGATAGCATCTCCACTTTTCAAACTACTCACCAAGGATTGTGAATTCAATTGGAATCCTGACTGCCAGTTAGCATTTGAAACCTTGAAAACAAAAATCTCTGAAGCATCTATTTTAAGGGGACCTAACTGGAAATTAACTTTTCACATCTCGACAAATGCCTCAGATACAACTTTAGGAGTTGTGCTGGGACAAAAAGATCTGATTCCTTATGCCGTCTACTATACAAGTAAAACTTTGGCTCCTTTAGAGTTGAATTATACTGTAACTGAAAAAAAGTTCTTAGTTGTTGTTCATGCCATAAATAAATTCAAACACTATATAACAGGCTATGAAACCTTTGTTCACATATATCACTCTGAAATTAGGTATTTCATGAATAAATCAATTACTAATGGCAGAGTTACAATATGGTTATTTATTTTACAAGAATTTAACATCATCCTTATAGATAGGCCTGGAAAAAAAAATACAGTGGCTGATTTCCTATGTAGACTCCAAAACATTAAAGACAATACTCCAGTTGAAGATAAATTCCCTGATGAATATCTCTTTGCAATTACTACTCAAACTCCATGGTTTGCTGATATTACCAATTATCTAGTTTCAGGAAAATTTCCTTCAATTATGAATACAAGAGACAGAACAAAAATCATTTATGACAATGTAAAATATTCATGGATTGCTAATGAGTTATACAAAATAGGTCCATACTTTATTGTCAGAAGATGTGTTCGAGAAGATGAGATGCCTGAGATTCTCAAGGCATGTCATGATGAACCTTGTGGTGGACACTTTGCTGATAAGAGGACAGCTTATAAGATCCTTCACCTAGGATATTATTGGCCATCCCTCTTTAGAGATGATAAAGAGTATGTCAAAAGGTGTGATAGTTGCCAAAGGGTAGGAAAACCTTCCCCTTCAGGTGAGACGCCATTGCAACCTCAGGTACATATTGAACCTTTTGAGAAACGAGCTTTGGATTTTGTAGGAACTATTAATCCTCCATCAAAATAAAAGAAATATATATTAGTGTGCACTGATTATGTTACCAAATGGGTAGAGGCCAAGCCATTACTTTCTCCTACTGAAGCATTTGTAGTTAATTTTCTTTTTGAGGATATTTTTAATTGTTTTGGTGTCCCAAGAGTAATTTTTACAAATAAATGGGCTCAATTCACATCAAAAATGGTGGATAAAATGGTAGATAAGTACAAAATCAGACACAGGAAATCCACTCCCTACCATCCATAAGAAAATGGCCAAGTAGAATCTACCAATAAGGTGATTGAGGGGATCCTGACAAAGACTGTTCATTTACATAGAAGAGATTGGGTAGAAAGGCTTCCTGAAGCCTTATGGGCCTACATAACTACATGGAGAAAGACAACAGGACACACCCCTTATGAAATTGTTTATGGAAAAAAAGTCTTTTTTCCCATAGAGTTTCAGATCCAAACTTTCAAAATAGTAGTCCAGTTAGGACTTGATTTGACAAAAGCACAGAAGCACAGACTGGAGTAGATTAATGAATTAGATGAGATAAGACAAGATGAAGTCCAAAGAACAAGCATATTCCAACAGCAAAGGACTAGATGGCATGACAAGTATATCAAAGAAAAGAAATTTAAAGAAGGTGATTGGGCACTCTTGTTTGATTCAAAATTCAAGGATTTTCAAGGTAAATTTCAAACTCATTGGCTAGGGCCATATGAAATTGTGAAAATATTTGAAAATGGAGCAATAAAAATCAGGACAATAGATGAAGGAAAGGTAGCATTTCTTGTAAATGGATACAGACCGAAATTGTATCATAAGCCACTTTCAAGAGAATAATTTGTCAAGAAATTCCATGATAACATTGATATGAAGTTAGTGAAGAAGAACTCTTCTTCTTCACTAACTTAGTTGTATTTTTCTTCAATATATATATATATATATATCAGTATATATATCAGTATATATAAGTATAAATATGAAAACCAATCATTGATTGACATGTTTATACAGAAAGTGTAGGGTGAAAATCAGAATTCTTCTAACACTTTATACTTTCAAATTGCTCTTGTTCTGGAACTAAATATCATAAAATCACAAAACTACAGATTCATTTTTAATCCATACTTCATTTCATTCATATTTCATTCCATCTCATGTTTTCACTACATTCATATTCCATTCCATTTCACACTCATAATCTATCTCATTCCATTCCATATTCATGATCCATTTCATTCCATATCCATATTTCATAATTTTTAATAGGTACATTCTGCAGCTGTCTGTTCTGTAGCCAATCCTGTTTAGAAGCCAATTTGACCCTGCAAGTCTACTTCAATACACAAAGGATGATAGTCAAAGGAGATTATGGAGCTTAGAATATCAACATTAAGGAAAAATACAACAAGCAACAAAATCAAAAGGGTTGAGGTAAATTGTGTGAAATTATTTTGATAGAAAAACATGAAAGATATAATATGGTTAAATCATATGTTTCCTAAAGTTAATCTATCATTCGAATTAATCCTTGCCTATCATAAAACACTTCAACCATATCCCTTACCATCCGCTCCATAACGGTTCATCATTAATTAAATAAACGATCAAAAACTTAGATGTGACCTATCAGGTCATGTCCTTAGATCATATCATTTTGTTGTGTAACCAACTCCAAAAATAGAAGAAAAGAGATACTAACGCCTTAGAAATAAGCCACTTTGAGGGGGAAACCTCCAATACATTACATAAATGAACAATTCTTGGATGATACAATTTACAAAACCTCCTTTCTATATATAGGAGTCCATGGGGCCATAATGTAATCCTAGTGGGCCACAATGTAATCCTAGCCGACCTAACAATAATAATTTAAGGTCACAATAATAACAAAATGGGGGTTACAAGGGTACAATAATAACAATAAGGGGGTTACACTAACAACAATAAGGGACTATACTAGTAATATAGGGACCTAACATGCCCCTCTCCTTCAAAAAGTGTTGTCCTCAACGCTTGAGTAGCTCTGGGTGCTTCTGTATAAAATTCTCATCCTCCCATGTAGAATCTTCAGTGGGTAAGTTCTTCCACTAGATGAGATACTCTGAAATTGATCGATTCCGTAGTTGTCGAGTTCTTGTTTCCATGACCGCTTCTGGTTCCAATATGATTTTTCCTTCCTCATCAAGTTCTGGCAATATTGTTTGAACTGGAAGATTTTCTCCTATAACCTTCTTAAAGCATGAAACATGGAAAACTGGATGTACTCGCGAAGAAGTAGGAAGCTCCAATTTGTATGCCATAGTACCAATCTTTTGCAACACCTTGTAAGGACCATTGTACTTTGGCGATAATTTATTATCCTTCTTAGCTTGCTTGAGGGAAATTTGTTTGTATGGTTGTAGCCGTAAAAATACCCAATCTTCTACATCAAAACTTCTCTCGCTTCGATGTTGATCAACCTGTTGTTTCATTCGATTTTGTGCCAAATTCAGGTTATCCTTTAAGAGTTGGAGAACTTCTTGTTGATGCTCGATGTGATTTTCCACTACTTGAACCTTCGAATTTTCCCTTAAAGATGATGTGATGGATGGTGGATGATATCCATAAAGTTCTATAGATGGGGTCATTTTTGCTGCAGTATGGAAGGAAGTGTTATACCACCATTCAACGAGAGGTAACCACTTGACCCATTATGTTTGTTTATCAGATACAAAAAAACGAAGATATCCTTCCAAACATTTATTTACTATCTCAGTTTGACCATTATATTGAGGATGATAAGAGGAGCTATGAGCTAATTGAGTACCCAAACAAGAAAATAACTCTGTCCAAAAATTTTCAGTAAAAATGGGATCTTTGTCGCTCATAATAACCCTTGGGCTTCCATGTAGCTTTTGAATTTTTTCCATAAATGCAGTAGCAACTGTACTTGCTTTAAATGGATGAGATAATGCACAAAAGTGTGCATACTTGGTAAGTCTATCAACTACCACCATGATGATACTCTTTCCTTCAGACTTAGGTAAACATGTGATGAAATCCATTGAAATCTCCTCCCAACGTTGACTTGGAATGGATAAAGGTTGTAGAAGTCCCGACAAACCAAACATTCTGCCACAAACTTTTGAATATCAGATTTAAGGCCATCCCAAAAAAATTCTTTCTTCACCCTATGGTAAGTTTTTAAAAATCCTGAGTTTCCTCCTAAAGGAGAAGTGTGCAATTCTAGAATAAATTTTTGTTTTAGTTGGGAATTCTTACAAAGATATAAGCAATCTTTGTACCATAAGGAATCATTTTTCCAACTAAATGTATCAAATGTACTAGGATCTTGCTACAACTTTTGAATGAGTGTCCATACATCTTTGTCCTTCTTCCATTCATCTCTTGATTCAGTTATCCAATATGGTTGGATAATATAAATGGCACAAAGCAATTCTTCGACCTCTTCATTCTTTCTTGAGAGTGCATCTGCAACAACATTAAGCTTTCCTTTTTTGTAGATTATTTCAAAGTCATAAACCAACATCTTTGTGACCCATTTTTTTTGCTCTTTTGAAGATAGTCTTTGTTCCAAAAAGTGTTTAAGACTATCATGATCAGTTTTTACCTTGAAGTGTCTTCCCATTATGTAAGTTCTCCATTTATTTAGTGCATGCAGTATTGCTAACATTTCCTTCTCATAAATAGGTTTATGTAAATACTTTCCTTTGATTGGATGACTTTCAAAAGCAATGGGTCTTCCTTCCTACATTAAAACAACACCAATTCCATTTCCTGAGGCATCACATTCCACAATAAATGTTTTTGTGAAGTCTGGCGTAGCTAAGACCGGTGCTAGGCACATTGCCTCTTTAAGATTTTCAAAGGCCTTAGTTGCTTCAGGAGTCCATGAAAATGCATCTTTCTTCAATAATGTTGTTAGAGGCGCTGCTATTCTCCCATAATTCTTAACAAACTTGCGATAATAGCCTGTTAACCCGAGAAATCCTCGCAACTGCTTTATTGTCTTGGGGACTTTCCATTCCTTAATGGCTTTAATTTTGTTAGGGTCTACTTTAACACCTCGTGAGATATAATATGACCCAGATATTCCACCTCTTGTACTCCAAAGAAACATTTGGATGTTTTTGCATATAATTGTTTCTCCTGCAATAGTTTGAGCACACTGTCAACATGTTCAACATGATCCTTCCAAGACCTGCTGTAGATTAGTATATCATCAAAAAATACTAGCACAAATTTTCTAAGGAAGGGTTTGAAAATGGAATTCATCAACCCTTTAAATGTAGAAGGTGCATTGGTAAGACCAAAAGGCATGACCAAAAATTCATAATGACCCTCATGAGTTCGAAATGTTGTGTTTGGAATATCTTCAATCTTCATTCTAATTTGATGATATCCTGAACGAAGATCCAACTTGGTAAAATAAATTGCTCCATGTAATTCATCCAATAATTCATCAATCACAGGAATGGGAAATTTGTCTTTAATGGTGAGCTTATTGAGCTCCCTATAATCCGGACACATTCGCCATTATCCATCCTTCTTGTGTACCAATACTACAGGAGCAGAGAAAGAACTTTGACTAGGTTGAATTATACCTGCCTCTAACATTTCTGCAATCATACGTTCAATTTCGCTCTTTTGGAAGTAAGGATATCTATAAGGCCCGATGTTTGGAGGAACACTTCCTGGAATCAAATGAATAGCATGATCATGATCATGAATAGGTGGGAGTCCTTTGGGAGTTTCAAACACCTTGGAATGATTGTCCAAGACTTGTTGGAGATCTGCAGAAATAGATGATTTTGATGTTGGAACTTCTAGTGAGCATAATTGTGCAATTTCGCCTCGTTGTTCTTTCTTTAGAAGCTTTGTCATGACATTAGAGCTTATTATCTTTCCCGGCTTCCCTGCAATACCCCGTAATTCAACTTCCTTTCCTTCTGAAAAAAAATTCAAGAAAAGTTCTTGAAAATTAAAAGCTACCATCCCCAAAGATTGTAACCATTGTACTCCTAGTACAACATCAGCACCTCCCATAGGAATGGAAAGAATTGGAATAGTCAATACATATTCCCCCATGGTTAGTTTGATATTATGGCATTTTCCAGAGCAATTTATAGTTCCTCCATTTGCAACCATCACTTGACATTTTGGTGCTGGGTATAGGAAACAATTTAATTCCTTGGCTACCTTACAATGAATAAAATTATGGGTGCTACCCGAATCAATCAACACTATTACCTTTTTCTTCTTGATATGTCCTTCTATCTTGAGAGTTTGAGGAGTGGTAATTCCTGCCAATGCATTACACAATATGGTCAGACTCATTTCTTCCTCTTCTAGGGCTGGTTCCTGGTGTATATCCTCTTCTTGCTCATTTTCTTCTTCCTCTTCACAATCTATGTAAAATAATTTCTTCTCAGCACACTTATGGCCTTTCGTGTATTTGCTATCACAATTGTAGAAAAGCCCTTTTTCTCTTTTTTTCTTCCAATTTTTGTGGTGTCAACCTTGTAGGTTGTGGAAATCTAGGAGTAGCAACACTTCCTTCTTTATAGAAGTGAGTGGTAGGCTTCCTTGTCGCCATAATTTTACATTCAATTTTTCTTGCCAACCTGAATGCCTTCTCCAATGAATCAGGTTCCAAAACACGAACTTCATGTTGGATGTTATCCTTTAAAGTTCCTATGAAGAGATCAATCATGTGTTCCTCTGGAATATCAGTTACCCTTATATTCAATTTTTGGAAGTCCTCAATGTGCTGCCCCACTAAACCCTTTTTCTTGAGATTTATCAATTGGCTAAAGAAGGTGTTGCTCTTTGTATCCTCATAATGTGCTATCATTTCCTCCGTAAAAATTGACCAAGTAACAATTTTTTATGGGAGCAAAGCCATCGATACCATGCAAATGTATTTTGTTCTAAATGTAAAGTTGCAATGCGTACCTTTTGTGTGTTTTTCCCATTATGGAGATCAAAATATTGCTCTATCTGTAGTATCCATGTTACAAGATCCTTTCCATCAAACTTCCTCATCTCCATTTTTGGAATATGGTGGTTCTTCTTGCCAACATTGGAGTTTATGAAATCATGATTAACATTTATTTTGTTCTCACCATGAGTTTCTTCTACTATATTTTCACCATTATGAAACATTTCGTGTATCAACTTTGTCAAACCTTCCATGTCTGCTTTTAGATCCTTATTCATGTTTTCCATGTTGTCTTTCATGTCATCCATCTTATCTTCCATGCCATCTTCCATGCCATCCATCTTAGCTTCCACGCCTTTCTTCAAAACTTCCATTTCATTTTTTGTTGCTCTTTGTGAGAGAGAAATTTGGTGCACTTGCTCTTGTAATTTTGATAGATCATGTTGCAATTATTCATCTTCATGAGCCATAGTAGAGCCTTCTGAAGGATTAATGGGTGTTGAATTATTTTTAAGAGGCATATTTTAGAATCCAATACTGATATCTATTGTACAATATGCCCTAGGAATCAATTCAAATTGATTCTTCAAACAAGACTTATGCAATTCATAAAAAAAATACACACCTTTTTCTTGCTTTTGAGGAGGTCGATATTGAAATTGGATTATCTCTATGATTGTAGCACTTCAATATTTTAATTTCAATACTAACATAGCCCTTTGAGTTCTCTTTCGAATGCTATAGGTCTGACCTGATTTGGATTCTCCAAGACAAAGGTGTTTCCAATCTCCCACAATGACCTAATTATGGATTAGTTTAGTAGAGCGAACTTGTATGACTTGCCATGAGTCATTGTTTCATCTTTCAGCTCTAAAATTGATATAAAATAAACTGCAGTCTGTGTACTTGCGACCAATTTTTACAAAACTCCAATCTGATGCTCAAAGAGAGAGTTATGGATATTTTCCCACGATCACCTCTTTGAGATGAAATTCGGGAGCCTGAAAAAGCACTACCTTCCACAGATCATATCTCTGAAAATATTGTGAACCAAGCTCTCAAATTTTTTGACGAGTTTCTCAGGATTTTGGCTTCGCACCCTAAAATTTTTAGATTCTGAACCTTCATAGAAAAAAATTTATAGCACAAATTCCACGATGACCTTTTTAGGAGCCTGAAAAAAGACCTAACTTCCACAGATCATATCTCTGAAAATATTGCGAACCAAGCTCTGAAATTTGTAGAAAATCTTCCTTAGGATTTTGGCTTCGCACCCTAAACATTTAAGCTTCTAAAACTTTGTAGAAAAAAAATTTATAGCAAAAATGCCACGATGACCTATTTGGAGCAGCGAAACCCTAGAATCCAAAGATCTGATACCAAATGTCGTGTAACCAGCTCCAAAAATAGAAGAAAAGAAATATTAACGCCTTAGAAATAAGCCACTTTGAGGGGGAAACCTCCAATACATTACATAAATGAAAAATTCTTGGATGATACAATTTACAAAACCTCCTTTCTATATATAGGAGTCCATGTGGCCATAATTGGGCCACAATGTAATCCTAGTCGACCTAACAATAATAATTTAAGGGAACAATAATAACAAAATGGGGGTTAAAAGGGTACAATAATAACAATAAGGGGTTACACTAATAACAATAAGGGACTATACTATTAATATAGGGACCTAACACATTTATTGATGATTTTTTAAAATCATCATAAAATCTCTTCATCGTATTTCATTCCATATCAAACTCTTAACCCGATCATTTTCATCATTTACCATTACCTTGTTCATTCATCTGTATCCACTCACTTCCATTACATTTTGTAGCTAGTTTCATCTGCAGAGAAGTCATTTTAAGGGAAAACAAACTTCCACAGCTACTCTTTCATTAGGCACAGGATCAGAGACAGAGCAGTAGACCTAAGCCAAGGAAAGGAAGCAATTTGTACCAAGGAGAAATGGGGCTAATTATAAGAACAAAACCATTTGGGATCAAATATTTAGAAGGATACCCTCAGGTTAAGGGGATATTATAGCAGGTTGGGTGGCTGAACGTTGTGGAGAAGTTCAATGGATTCCACAAAGAAATCACGAAATCATTTGCTAGGTCATTCAATGGGTCAGAGGTATAAATTGGCGATATTAAATTCACCATCACAAATTCATTCATAGCTGAAGCCACAGAATTTCCAAGACAAGGAGAACGCTAGTTTAAAAACAAGGAGTTCCATAATGAAACTTGGAAACAAATGCTAAAGAACCTAGGTATGGACATTTCAATGTTTAGAAAGGGTATTCCTAGTACAGCTCTGAAAAATAAATGGAGGAATATGTTGTTAATTTTACAAAAATTAATAACATGCGAGGGTAGATTCGGTACATTGTATGTCTATCATATCAAACTGATGATGAATTTATTAGATGATGACATAAATCTACCTTTCTTCCTGCTTAATAGTTTGAAAGGGATGGCCTCTAATGTTCAGAAAAGACTCCAATTCCTAGAAACTACTCTGCACCATCATGGCCTAATTAAAATATCGATTGAGTTCCATTTGAAGAAATTAGGAGATAGCTCGGAATAATTTCTTCTAAGAAACCATTTTGAAGAACCAGAGAAAACACTATCTAGAAAAGAAATTGTAAGAAGAAGTTGGAGGGGAAAAATTGATAAATCTATTGAAATCAAACCTGATACATCAACACAGGAAGATAGTGAAGAAGTAATCTCTGAAAATTTGACAAAGATCAAGAGACAAATCAAGGTTAAAAGAAAAGAGAAGTTAACAAGTGAATGAGCTGAGGAAAAATATGAGAATCCATCCAAATTAAGAAGAAGCTCTAGACTAAAAGGCATGATGAAAAAGATAGGGATTAAGGAAACATGAG
This sequence comes from Pinus albicaulis, assembly GCA_034641835.2. Lineage (NCBI taxonomy): Eukaryota > Viridiplantae > Streptophyta > Pinopsida > Pinales > Pinaceae > Pinus > Pinus albicaulis. The sequence continues at coordinate 238,928,231 of CM076581.1, read as the reverse complement.
TTATAAATATTGAAGAAGAAGAAACTCCAATACAAACAACAGTTGATAGATCTCCTTTACACCAGTATGAACAAGACCCTAACAGAGGAACCCAAGATATAGATCCAGCCCAACAATAAATTTATGACTATGTGGAATCACTAGAAAAAAGGGCCTCAGAAAATTGAGAAATATCTCTGAGTCCACAAGAACCTCCAATAGAAATTTTGAGAAGAGACAATTATTAATTGGATATACTGAATAAACATATCAAGAATGAAAATGAAATCTTAAGAGAGCGGGTCAAATTGAATAATGGCATGAAAAACACTCTCTCTTAGCAAATGAAAACATTGTATAAAGAAAACATGAAGCTAAAGAAGAGAAATAACAAAATGAACAGGGAACTCATTGATCTTAGGTTGAAATTATTCATGAGGAAACCCAGAATGGTATTGACTACCAAAAGAAGCAGAAAAAGGAGGTTGGATGTTCTTGCAGAAGTTTCAGAGCACAAGGAATAAAATTTTGATGAAATTAAATGAGGACATGCAAGATTTTTGCAGTGGGGGTATGTTGAGCCCTGAAATTGTCTTCTCTTTTGCCAAACTTCACTTCATTTCATCATTTCTTTATCATTTCATAAACCTAAAAATCAATGGGAATGATTAAGATTGCTTAAAGGTTGCATACAATGATTAACTTATTGTAATTTTGTGATTTTTGTTGTCTTAATGATTTTTGAACAGTTTAGCTATAGAATACAGTCATTCTGTAGCCAGTCAAGCATTTCGTAGCTGTTTTGGTGTTTAAGTATGTTACAGGTGTCACCTAGAGAAAAGGCACACATGGGTGGATTCCAAATCTTCCCTACATAATTCCTTCCCATCCACGATGACTGAATCAATAGCTGGAGGAGTCTAAGAACGTGGTCAAAGCAAAGGTCATAGAAGTTGTTTTCTAGAAGAATTAGGACTCTTGATTTTCTTTACAGCAAATCACGAGTCCCAAAAGAGTTTTAATTTGATTTTAAATTCAAATCTACACCTGTACCTATTTCTGTTCAATGTTAGTTATGAATTTTCATATAAATTAAGCTTTGTAATACCGAGAAGGATAGTTGATACTTATTTTATCATTACGGTGATACTCTGTTTTCAAGTCTTGTGTTAATAAAAAGGAGTTTTAACCTTGATGTTGTTCTGAATACAGTCTTGAGGAGTTAAAGGATTAATTCTGAATTGATAGCAGAGGGCCCCTACTATTCGAAGAGGTTTTACATGTTTTCTAGATATGTCATTTTCAATTCTGTTTTGTCATATTTCCTTACTTAGACTGCTTTCTGAAATCATAGCTTTTAGCATTATGTTTCATGTCATTTTCTTAGATAAAAGATCATCATGATATTGCAGTTAGTCTCTTTCTCAAGCTCTTCCAATACATCTCTATTAAATGAATGGGATTCAATTGTAATATTATAAGTTATTATCATTTCATTTTCTGTTATTTAGTTAAAAAGAAGATCCTCATTATACTACAGTTAGTCTCTTTCAAAATATTTTCCAATAAACCTCTAATTCATGAATGAGACTTAGTTGTAATATTGTGACTTATTGATTGTTTTGCTTCATAGAAGATCCTTATCACATTATGATTAATCTGTTTCAAAATCTCTTCCAATAAACCTCTAACTCATGAATGAGATTTAGTTGTAATGTTATAAGTTTTTTCAACATTTCATAGGAGATCCTTACTACATTATAGTAATATTTTCCTCAAGATCTTCCAGTAAACCTCTATCAAATGAATGATATTTCACTGTAATGATCTAAGTTACTGTTTGTTTCAACATTTCCTTTTATGTTTTAGGAGATCCTCATTGCATTAGAATTAATTTTTTTCACAAGCTCTTCCAACAAATCTCTAACTAAATGATATAGATTAAGTTGTAGTGTTTTGAGTTACTTTTCATTTCATAAACGTTCATTTAGAAGCTATAATATCCATGGATTAGGACTCTCTGTTTTCATCATTTTCTAATTAGGAAAAGAACTTGCAAATAAACTCTATTTTAATTCATTTATTAACATTTCATTTTCTCCCTTTTGACATAGATTTAACTTCTTCTTTTTAGCGTAGAGTAGCATACTAAGAATCAAACATAAAAACCCCAAAACATAAATAAAACACTAAAAACAACGAAGTAAGAAAAAGGGATAATTAGGCACATATAGTGCATTACACTTCATCAGTTTACTAGCCCTGGTCAATAATTTATGCTATCAATTTAGGACACTAAATTGACTAAACAGTCTATGTATTAGTGTGATGCCATGCATATATGTTAGTGATGTATGGATGTATGAGAGAGAATTTTTGTGATGCTAACGTTTGATTTTGATGAGTAGAGGATGTCATGGAGATTGAATTCTAGGGTTTAAAATGTTTTGTATTCATTTTGCTCATAGTAAATTAGTGAGTCTAGTATGAAAATAGGATGAAACGAGTCCTACAAATGTTTGTGCAGATTATAGTGGACCCTAGTTTGAAAATGGATGAAATGTGGTCCACAACAACTTGAAGGTTGGGGACTTAAGTGGGAAAGTGGTGCCTTGTCAACAAGTAGTGCTTTATTGATTTAGGGAGTGGTGGCTTCCTTCGATTTATGGCTTCAAAATTTTAGGAGTAGTGGCTTCCCCTAAGTGGTGGCCTAGGAAACTATTGGAGGTAGGGGTATCAAGTAGATATTTTCCTACAAAAAGTGGTGTCCTGCATAATTGAGGGAGTGGCTTGCAAAGTTGAGGAAGTGGTGGCTTTCATCAGGTAGAGGCTTGGAGTGAGTGGTTGCTCACATGCATCACAAGTTGAGGCTTATAAAATAGTGGTGGCCACTGATATAATGATGTAAAGAAGAAGTGAAACAAAGCATACAATATTTTTATCTCATAATGGTTTCCACCTTATATCAAGTGTTCTCATGTGGTGATGGTTTATGTTATTGTGTTTTCATGTGTATTTCTGCTCATGGTTTATGGTTGACGATGTTCATGGTTGTCAATGTTATTGATTCTTTATACATGTTGTTAATCAATGCATCATTAATTTTAAAGAAAAGGAAAAAAATGGTTATTGTTGATCCATCAGTACAATATTGCTTCACCCCCTTCTTAGTATTGCTAAGCTCCCAACACTCTTTATTATAGCAATAGAGGATCCCGACCATGGATTCAAAGTGGTAATTGAGGAGAAAAAACTCAAATCACTGTGGTTGTTTCTTGATCATGATCTCCCTCGATCGCACCAACAATTTTTCTATGATACCTTGGTTATGGGTGTTCCATGGCTATTCAAGAAGCCAAACTATTTTCTCAAATTTTGGAGGAAATCTCTCTTGCCTCAAGTATATTAATAAAGAGAGTTAAATATTGTATTTTTTCTTTTAATACGCCTTTGGATGTCTATAAACATATATATTTCAAAAAAACTTGGTTTCCAAATATTCAAAATTCCAGCAAAATACCCTATAGAACTGCTTGTGAATAGTTATCTCAAACTCAGTTTATGGGAGATATCGTTAATAAATTAAAAAAAAAGTTAATGAGCTGGACCTTCCAATCACTAAACTTGACAAAAAATCTAGTCCTCCTCAAGTTATTTCTACAATGTTTTCCCATATATTTATGCTCTACTCTGATCCTTCCCTCCATCCTTAACTAAATAAAGATCACGTAGTAGTATTTCCTATGAGAATGAGAAAAAATGGAATAGTAATGGATGGTTTTAGCATTGGATAATATTTTTAGACCTAAATTGAAGGGAGATTTGGGGCTAAGAGATGCTTCAACTTTAGCTATAGTTTTGTTTGCCAAGAGTTGGTGACATTAGCTCCAAGAAGGTTAAGATCTTTGAAATGTATCTATATGAGAAAATATGCAAATAAATTTCCTATTGGGAAGCTCATAAGGATTCAATTCTCCCAAGAAAGATCATCCACGTGGAATTTAGCAAAAATAGGAATGCATTTGATACACCAACACCACTTATGGGAAATTCGTGATGGATAGAAAACCATGTTTTGGGAGGACTCATGGAAGAAGCTAACCAAATTCCAAGACCAAAATTACTTAAAGGATTTGTGCCTCCACATGACTTCCTAAGGAATTAACAAAGTCAAATACTATTTGGATGCCTCTAACTCAGATAAAACATGAAAAAAAATGATTAATTTTGAGGGAATGGAACCCCAAACCCAGGGCGGATACTTCATCAAACGTTTGGTGGTAGCTTCAATGAAGACTCATCCTGATAACAAAAAAACTAGCCGATAAAATACAATGGGGTTATAGAGAAAGCAATTCATTTTCCATATGTTAGGCCAAGATCCTAGAAGTAGGTTTCAAAGTATTTCCAAAGGATTCCATCTAGAGCTACATCTCCCGGATAAATCTATGGCTAAAATTTCCCATATTCCTATGGTTCTTAGTTCAAGGGAAACCCTTAACTTGGAACAACATTTAGAAATGAAAGCATATGGGCCCCTCCCATTTTTGTTTATGCCTTCAAGAATTTTAAATGTAGAGAACCTCTTCAATAATTTCCTCTATTCCAATAATATGGAGCAATATAGAAGCTAGCATGAAGAGATAAGACTATGATATATCCAATATCCATCACACCTTTTACAATTGGAGTTACTAAAATTTTAATAATATTATTTTGAACTGCATATGGACTCTCCTTCTAGGCCCACTCCTTTGGGCTATTTGGAAAGAGAGGAATTGTTACATATTCAAGAATCACTCCCTCCCTCACAACTCTCTTTGGATCACAGTTCAAAATAATATAAAGGAATCAATTTCCCACATTCCTAGTAATATCAAGACCAACAAGCCTCAGACGAGGAGCACCTGATGCTTCAGAGTTGGTTCCCTACTCCAAGGGTCATGATTTCCCCCTCTCTTTTCCTTGCTACAATTCCTATTTATTCCTCCCCCTAATTTTTAAAGATCAATTTTTATGGTGCTTCAAAAGGTAACCGAGGTGAGGTAGGATATGGGGGTATCTTCAAGGATCATTTGGGATCCCCTATCTACATTTATTTATACTTTATGGGATATAAAAATGACAACACAACATAATTTAAAGACATGGAAGAGGAACTGTTATTTTACCATAATCAAGGCTACACCAAACTTATGGTGGATGGATATTCTCAAAACATTAGAAAAATTAATTGCAAGATCCTACATGGCACTCAGATCAAAAAAATATCTAGCAGTTGGAGACTTGAAAGCCTACTCATACGAGTAGTATCACTCATTCCTTCCATTTTGGTGATCATCCCTACTCACATCAAAATAAATGGAAATAAAATTATAGATAAGTTAACCAATCAGGAATGCATCTCATTAACTTTCTGGATCTCCTCCTCATGGCCATTATTACACATCAATTTGTCACCGTACCTGCAATCCCCTGTCTCGCACATTGGAGGGCTTATTTCGTGACTTGTGAGCAGTGATATGACCTGAAACCACTTTCATGGCATCCCCCTAGACAAGGACATTCATTCCCCTAAAGACAATTCCTTGTGAAAAACCCTAAAAATAGCCTTTTTGGCCTTGGTGCGACTAGCCAGTTCAGCCCTCGCACCAATGGGGGAAACTCTCCAAAGAGGGTACGCCAGCTGGCGCACTGTCCTAGTGTTGTACCCATGCCAGGCTTATTAAGGAGTGTTTTTTAAAAATAAATGGCGAAATATTGACTCCAACCAATTCCTGAACTGGTCTCTAAATTGAGTTGGGAGGTTTGGCTCGGGATCTCCATGTAGAGGAAGTGGTTTTCCACCTCTCATGGAAGCTTCCTTGAGGATAGGGCCAATCCCATGATTATAGGGATCCCAACACCCCTTCCACCATCTATATAATCTTTCCATTTTCCTTTTGCAAGCTAGCCTTCAAGAGCCCTTAATAGCCTAGAGAATTCTGAAAGAACCTTGATAGTCCTCATAGAGCCAAATCAGTAGCAAGGAGATTATTTTCAAGACAACCGAAGAGAGAGGCTTGTCCCTTTCCCGACGAGCTTTACTGAGACGTACTCCACTGTTGACCCGCCGAAGGAAGATCCAGCGTCAGAGCGCAGTTTGTATCTTTCTTTTTTTTTATTAATGATAAGCAACTTTGGTTATGGTTCCACTCGTATGTTCATACCTTGTGATTATGAGTTGTATCTTCTCTGATTGATACATAATTGCATATATTGGGTTTTACGCGTGTGTGTTCATCGTGTTTCTTGTATGTGCAGGTGTTCGATCGCACCAAGCGGGAGAATTGTGATATTCCAGAGAAAGGAAACGGGAGTGCTATCTTCTCTGCGAACAACAATGTTGGACTTGAGGTAGGCCTTTCTCACAATTTGGTCTATTCCAATTAGGAACTTGCGTGTTAGCGTGATACGATTGTTGCTAGACCCGATCTGGGCTAGTAGGGATCGCCTCTGTCCGTAGAGGGGTTTTACCTCTACAACAAATTGGGGACTCCACTGGGGAGACGTTGATTTGGAGTATTGTCTTGTCTTTTCGGTTGATTCTTGACTTTGCTTGCTTGATCAACTCTTTTGGCTGGCTCTTTTCGTGTGTTAAACTTTTGTTTAGCTCCACCATCACTAGTCTGTTTCTTGGATTTCTCTTTTCTATTTTTACTTATTAAACTCGACTGGCATGCTTATTAGCCTGATAGTCGCGCCAATTGGCACATGTTTCCAGTTTATTACCTGCGCCAATGTTGTTCTGGCTCTATTTGTAGCCTAACAGTCGCACCAATTCTGTAAGGTGCTAGGGTTTGCTTGGCCTTCAGCTTTCTGGGCCTGATTTGTGTTTTTGGTGCCATGTTTTCAACTGCCTGAGTGTTCTGGAGCCTTGTTTGTCTGAGTTTGACCTTCATCCTCCAGTTGTTTTCCTTCTACCATCAATTTTACATTCTAGACCTAGGGAATATGGGTGCTATAGTGTGTCGAGCCTCCCGTGGGAGCTTTTGGTCCTCGTTTGGTCAGTCAATTTTGTTATTGCTTCTTTTCATTTGTCTGGTGGTTGTTCATTGTTTCATTGTGTTATTTGAGCGATTGGATTCTTCTTCAATCAAATTATGCTTTGTCTCATTTTGGGCCTATATTACATGGTTCATTTGAGTCTTTGGGATTTATTTTCAATTTGAGGGACTTCTTTGTCAATTTGGGATCTGATTGTGTGTTTGGCATTGATTGAAATTTCTTGTCTTTGCTCCTTTTCCATCACTTCTCAAATTGTTCATTTCATTAGTTTTCATTTTGTTTAGTGCACTTTTCTCTTAAACACTGAAAATACACACAAAAAAAATCTCTTTTGCTCTTGGTTAGTTAATGCAAATCGAATCTTTTCTGTGTTATTAGTGATTTATAACTCTGAAAGAAAATCTTTTTAGTTTTCATTAGCTTGCATTAGAGACATTAGTGATTGTTTTCTGGTCATTTTTTTATTGTATGAAAAGCTCTTAACTCTCTCATAATTAGCTTTCGTCGAAAGAAATGATATACTGTGGCATGTAGTGTGCATTTAGGAGATGTTGAGACATAACACTCACTAGGGCCTAAAAATTGAAACATAATTGAATATTAACATTAAAATTTATTCAATTTACACTAAGGCAACATTCAAAAATTAACCAAACATTTAGAGTTCTAGGTTAGAGACGTGTTCCAACATCGTTAAACCTAGTAGCTGTCATTCACCTCTTGGCTTTAGACAACGCTAGTATAGACTTGTGCTCCCTGTACCATCGCGTATATAAAGAGAGACCCCACTAGGTTTCTATCCTTTATCCATAGGAAGCTGAGTCTGTTGCCCTATACCCATGATACACCAGACACAACATTTGGGGAGATTTCCTGCACGTACATTAAGTCCTTGGTTGATTTCTTTTTCATTTTGAAACCAAGGTGTATATTGCAGTTCACGGTTATTTGGTACACCCTTTGCCTAGAATTCCTGAGCAGTCATTTTGATCTTGTCTGACTCCTTAAATTTGAAAATATCATCAAGCGCTTGTCCTTTCACGCTTGCTTCAAAACTGAAAGAGATAGAGTCACCTTTCATCCGTTTCTTGACTCTTAAAACATGAAACGGTGAAGTTTCTAAGTTTCAATGTGGTAAAATAAAACACCTGTGATCACACGCCCTTTTAGATTTTGCTTGTTGGCCGTTTGATTGTGTGCCTTGGATTTTTAGCCCATGTGTTTGTGTGATATTTTCCTCTTGTCGTTACTGTCACAGTGGCAGAACCCTTAGTTTCGTCTACTGGTAGTCTGTATACAGACGATTCATCAAAGGTCTCTCAGTCCTCTGCTGAACCTCAGCAGCCTATCGTTTCCGAGTTTCCCAACGGGGGACCGGTTCTATCTGAGCTTCCCTTTGGAGGACCAGTTGAGTTCAATTATCCCTTATCCGACGCTTGGTCTGGATTCGGGGTAGGGGAATATTTCCCTCCTCTTACATCAGGTTCGCCTTTTCTAACTACTGTTATTCCTCCTAGTCCTTGCCATCTGCTACAAGATCTAGCGGCAGGTTCAGATATGGGTTCATTTAGCCATTCTCCTAGTGAGGAAATCCCCAAATCTGGTGAATATTACCAGTTTTTCCCAGAAGACAACCCCGAGTTATTTGTCATGTCTTTGCCCGGTCCCTCACTTCCAGCAGGGTATAGATCCTTAAGTCAGATTATGACCTTTGTTTCCTCTATGGGGATATCAACTCCTTCTACGAGGCCAGTTATTCCTTCATTGGGGATGTCTCCAAGGACACCCATCACGTCATCCCCTCAGGTCACCTCAGTACCTATCAGGCCCACTGTCTATGTGGCCGCATCTACACCCGTTGTTACCACTCAGTCCGTAAGGACCGTGTCGCTTCTCGAAGACGTCTATATAGCACCTGCTATTCCGAAGCACATTTCTCCTGAGGAGTATCGATTTTCCCTATAGCAATCGAACCTCGAGGTCAGTCAATCCTCCCAAGATCCCAATCGTCCTTATTTTTCGCATTATGCACAGGATGGTACCCCTGTTTACATTTTTCCATATCAATACAATGGGCAGGGAAACCCTTTACGTTTACCCGCTCCAGAGGCTTATCTCCATGGTCAAGGTTTTCCATATAACCAAGTTGGGAAATCTCACAACCCGCAAGGACAACCCTTTCAGGGCCAACCTTCGAGCCAGTCTGGTTATCTTTACGACCCACAAGGGCAGCCCTTACAAGGCCAACCTTCGGGCCAGCAGGGGTTGTTATGGTCTACAAGGATAGTCCTACAACCCTTCAGGTCAACCTATCCAGCCTCACTCTCTGGTCTAACCAGGGCAACCTTAAGGACCCACAGTTCAACCGGGGTACCAACCTAGGCCGTTGTATGGTCCTGGGGGGCAAGTCCAACCTTCTAAACCTATGGTGCAACCTCTGCAACCTCAGTATCCTATTGGTCTGAATGTTGCACAACCAAGATCATCTTATGGTCCTGTTACAGGTCAAACCAGTTATCAGGTACAACGTAGTTCCATTCTGCCACCAGGCCAATCGCCCCATCCAGTACAACCTGGTGTCCCTCATCAGCCAGGTCAACCTATAAAACCTATGCAACCTGTTCACCCAGGTCAACCTGTTCAACCAGGGCAGCCCGTTCAGCCAGGTCAACCTGTCCAACCAGGCCAGCCTGCACATCCTGTCAACCCTGCTCAATATTCAATTTATTCGATGTTGCAACCGAATCAACCAGTGCGTCCCACTTATCAGGCTCAGCAGGGTCCCACCTATCAGCAGCTCGCTCAACCCCAAGGCGGTTATTATCCTCAAGTTCAATCACGACCGGTTTACAACCCGCCCCAAGGTTCCCATTATTATCATCAACAACCAGGCTATACCTGTACTTAGCAGCCAAATCCGCATACTACTCAAACGGGGCCAACATATAATCAGGGTCCATACCCCAGTTATCAACCCCCATGCACTGGTTACCAGCAACCGTATCAAACTGGTTATACGGCCTACACCCCCTATAGTCAGAATCCTTCGGGACATAACCCATGGGGGCAAGGTTATGCTCAACCAGGGTGGAGTACAGGTTCAGGTCCTTATCGAGGGCCTGGCATGCCTTTCAATCAGCAATTTTCGTTCTTGGCTACCTTGGAGTTACCGGACGTTTCTAAATTAACTAATGATCTGATTCTTCACAATCCTTATTGGCCTCCAGTTCCAACCAAGGTACCCGGCGACTGTCCTAAGTTTGAAGGTAAAGCTGGAGAGGACCCCCAAGCTCATGTAATGACCTACCATCTGTGGTTTTTGTCCAAATCTTGGGTGGATGATTCAATTCGTCTACGTCTCTTCCAGTGCACTCTTACTGGTGTTGCCGCTAAGTGGTATATATAATTACCCTATGGAATCTTTTAAGACTTCAATACGTTAGCTATGGCTTTTCTGACTCACTTCCAGTTACCGGTTTGCTACGAAGCCAGGATGCATCTCCTAACTTCTTTGAAGCAGGATAAAGCCACCCACATATCTGATCATATTCAAGAGTGGCAATGTCGTCGTAGACTGATCAAGTTTGATATACCCGATCAACTACTAACTCATTGGTTCACCACCTCCTTCGGTAACAAAAGCACTCAAGATATTGCTATGGGGGCATGTGTGACTGAAGAACAAGCCATCGCACATGCCCAGTACTTGGATCTGGTGTACTCTTAGTCTGGCACGCTTTATGACATTTTGACTGATGCTCTGCAGCCGAGAACCTCTAAAGTGCCACCTACCCCAGCGGTGGACGGTGTTATTGGTTTCGTTTCTCAAAATTCTCGAAAATCCTCGAATGGGAAGCAGAAGTCCAATTCTTCCAATAATTCTTCTCTTTCCGCCCCTCCAGATTCTGGCAAAACTGCGGAGGTCAATGCCATTCAGGCTAATCCTACGGAAAAGGCCTCCAAAGGAAAGAAGAAGGGAAAAGGAAAATCCAAACCAGACGCCCAAAAACCAGAGTCTTCTAAACCTCGTACTAATGACGGTTCCCAACGTAAACTGAAGTACCCCTACCTTATTTGTGAAGGAGACCATTATACCAAAGATTTCCTTCGATGATCTGAAGTTAGTCAACTTCTGAATGGCTCCAAATGGACTCCGGAAATTCTTAAAGAACCGTTTCCATCTCACCAGACCCAGATGGTTGAGCAGCCTTCACCATATGCACCATTTGGGTCTTAGGTATTTATGATGAATGGTGTTGCACCTGTCTCAATTGCTACGAGTTCGAAGGATTATGCCGGATCATGCCAAGCAGCTGGGAAGGAAGTAATGGATGGCCCACATCCCCCACCTGTCTCTGGTCTTTTGGAAATTGAGAAGCCCAGTGTTGAACCTATTGTGAAGCCACCTTCTAAAAGTGTTATGTGAATATCTTCCTATAACCCAAATTCCCGTGCCACTCAGCACTACAGTATTGTTGAGGATTTGGCACAGGCGCGTTCTTCCATGTCTGCATTGGAAGTCCTTCAAAGTTTCCCATCGCAGCAGAAAGTTGTGTCGTCTACGATCGGTGGAATCGATCCCGCCGATTCTAATCTTCTCACCTTCGACCTAGAAAATTTTCCCCCCCAACTTCCATGTCAAATTTCTCTTGTTATACAAGTCGGGATCAACAGCCTCAACATCCATAGGGCCATTGTAGATGAAGGTGCTTCCACCTGTGTTATGTCATCCGCCTGCTGGAAGGCCATTGGCTCTCTGGCTCTTTCATCATCTCCCAATGACTTAGAGGCATTCGATGGTCGGGAATCAAAACCCCTGGGTGTTCTCGAGAGTTTTCCGATTACGTTACAAGGGAAGACAGTCAACGTATAAGTAGAAGTGGTTGACGCCAAGCTTAACTACAATCTCCTTCTCAGCTACAATTGGACTCACGCCATGCTATGCGTGTCGTCCACCCTTTTTCAGCTTCTCAAGTTCCCTCATGAGGGAAAAATCGTTACTCTGGATCAGTTGTCTTTCTTCGCCTCATCCTCTGAGAACAACGCTCCTTACGTGAATCAGATCCCCAATCCCCCTGACAATGTAGGACCCGGTCTCTTCAAGGACCCCATACTCATGGGTATTTTTCTCGTGCCACCATCGTACACCGTTAAAGTTAATATGATCTCTAGGTCTGACGACCCATGGATCATCCCTTCGCCTAAACAGGTGACTGATTTTGGAGAATCGATGCCCTTAACTCCAGTAGAGATTAATTACTACGAAATTTTCGCTGCATCTGATCCTCCTCCTCCTCAACATGCTCCTTCGAGCATGGATTTAGATATCTATTCTCAATCCCCCTGGCTCGGCGAGGCCGACTCGTCTGATCCTATAAAAGAGATCTTCCCTTCTGACGAAGCCATTGTTGAAACAATGTCTCTTGAGGAGTTGCCTTGGAGCGATGGACATCATCGTTCCTCATTCATGCCTGGCCTGGGGGCAATTTATGATTGTCTAGAGCATTATGTATCCGATTATCCCCCTCCTGAGCCTCCTCCGTTAAGCTCGTCGGAGCATAGTTCCTCCACTTATGCCAAGCTCCTAAAACAATGAAACAAGCTACTACGAGGATAGTTCTTTTAAGTGTGTCAACCTCGTTAAAATAATGAAACACGAGCCCATTCAATTTGAGTTTTGTTAGATTTAGATCACATCTCTTGTGTTTTGAACCTTCAATCCATTTCATATGGACTGAAGCTTGGGGGGCATGTACCTCGAATTGAGACACCATGCTGAGGGGCATGCCCATTTTCCTCATTTCAAGCATAGTTTGTGTTTTAAGCTTGCATAAAAATAAAACTCATTTCCAAGCATAGTTTGCATGTGTGCTTTCATGTGTGATTTTAAGCTTGCATAAAAATAAAATGTGTGATTAGATACATTTTGAACTTTTCCATTGGGTAACTTGTTATGTAACTAATGCATTATATAACAATGTATTAAACATTTACATAGCATATAAAAAAAACATCATCACATGTAAAAAAGATCCATCCAGAAATATATATATATATATGTCGAATGTTTGCAGAGTGTGCATCACATAAAATAAAAAATATACATGTTCTTTCTAATACAGTCGGAGACGACATGTCTCTCAAACATATATGCATGAAAAAGCCCTAGATGTCTAATCAACATGGTGCTCGTGGTAACATGTCACCGTGCGCACCAAGCGTCTCAATAGTCGGTGGAGGCGACTAGGCACCCCCACAGTGTGTCTCTGATATGCCATCGGGACATCTGCTAGCTGGGAATAGTCTGGAATTCCCCAGGAAATGCCTTCAAGGTTTTGGATCAGCTCTCCTCCTTCGACACCCTCTGCCTGAGGGTCGTATGCGAGAGGATTTCTCCGTGCAATAGGCGACATGCTGGCAGGTGTCTCTGGACACGTTCTCGTAAATAATTACACCCCTCTCTCTCTTAGGCCTCATGCTTTAGGGGGAATCTATTACACAGCAATTTGTCACCGTCCCTGCAATCCCCCATCCCGCACATTGGAGGGCTTATTCCATGACCTGTGAGAAGTGACATGACTTGAAACGACTTTCATGGCATCCCCCTGGACAAGGACATTCATTCCCCTGAAGACAATTCCTTGTGAAAACCCCTAAAAATAGAATTTTTGGCCTTAGCACGACTAGCCAGTTCAGCCCTCGCGCTAATGGGGGAAAGCCTCCAAAGAGGGCACGCCAACTGGTGCACTATCCCAGTGTTGTACCCACACCATGCTTATTAAGGAGTGTTTTTTTAAAATAAATGGCGGAATATTGACTCCAACCAATTCCTGAACTGGTATCTAAATTGAGTTGGGAGGTTTGGCTCCAGATCTCCATGTAGAGGAAGTGGTTTTCCACCTCTCATGGAAGCTTCCTTGAGGATAGGGGCAATCCCATTATTATAGGGATCCCAACTACCCTTCCACCATCTATATAAGTTTGCCATTTTCCTTGTCCAAGCTAGCCTTCAAGAGCCCTCAATAACCTAGAGAATGTTGAAAGAGACTTGATAGTCCTCATAGAACCAAATCAGTAGCAAGGAGATTATTTTCAAGACAACCGAAGAGAGAGGCTTGTCCCATTCCCGACGAGCTTTACCGAGACGTACTCCACTATTGACCCGCTGAAGGAAGATCCAGCGTCAGAGCGCAAGTTGTATCTTTCTTTGTTTTGATTAATGATAAGCGACTTTGGTTATGGTTCCACTCGTATGTTCATACTTTGTGATCATGAGTTGTATCTTCTCTGACTGATACATAATTGCATATATTGGGTTTTACGCTTGTGTGTTCGTTGTGTTTCTTGTATGTGTAGGTGTTCGATCACGCCAAGCGGGATAATTGTGATCTGTCAGAGCAAGGAAACGAGAGCGCTATCTTCTCCGTGAACAACAGCGTTGGACTTGAGGTAGGCCTTTCTCCCAATAAAGTCTATTGCAATTAGGAACTTGTGTCTTAGCGTGATACGGTTGTTGCTAGACCCGATTTGGGCATGTAGGGGTCGCCTCTGTCCATAGAGGGGATTTACCTCTACAACAGCCATCCTTTGAATACCCTCCCCTCAAGTAAGAATGTTGGACCATAGCTAAGTAGGAAAAATCTCCCTAAATGATATCATTCTATCTTATTCCTTCATGCTCTTTGTCTGTATCTCTTATTATTTAATTGTCTTCTCGTGGACCAAATTTTAGTTTTTGGTTTTTAGTTTGTATATCTACAAGCAGAAATATGTACTTTTCTCTTTTTAAAACAATGCCCTTATGAGTCTGGTCTAGTTTTACCAGTGATAGAATATCCCAAGACTCCATGACTTAATATGCACTCCATGTTTTCAAGAAATATAAAATATTTACCCCACCAAAAAAAAATTACATTTCAAAAATTCATGTTTAAGTTGAGTTAATAACCAGAAAGGCATAATACTTATATTAAACATTTTTTCGAAAAATGTCTCTCTCTATAATCCATTTGTATTATGCATATTTCACTAGAAAAGTTTAAAAATAAATTATAAAACATGTTAAGAAAATTTTCATATGGTATGTATTACTATAATTTTAATAGAATTATAAATTATATATATATATATATATATATATATATATATAGATAAATAGATAGATAGATAGATAAAATGATATCATAAAAAAAATAAAGAAGAAAAAAGGACTAAATGGCGAGCAAATACTTCATGTTGCTTGTTGATGACTACACAAGGATAACATGAGTTTTTTTTCCTAAAAGGAAATCAAAAAGCTTTTGAAAATTTTAGAATATTCAAGGAACTTGTTGAAAGTGAAACCCATTTGAAAATAAAATGCTTGAGATGAGATAATGGAGAATAATTTACTTTAAATAAATTCAATGTACAGTGAAGGGAATGGAATAAGAATAAATTTCTCAACAACTATAACTCCTCAACAAAATAGGGTTATTAAATGAAAGGCCTATTTTCTATAGTTGAACCAACTAACTTTGAGGAAGTTAGAAATGATGAACATTGGATCAAGTCGATGGAAGAAGAACTAAATAAAATTGAGAAGAATGAGACATGGGAACTTGTTCCAAGGCCCAAAAGTAAAAAAGTGATTCGTACAAAATGGGTCTTCATAAAAAAACTAAATGAATATGGAAAGGTGAAGAAAAAAAACTAGGGTTCAAAGGATATTACCAATTTGATGGGATAGACTTTGAAGAAAATTTCTCTCAAGTAGCCAGAATGGAAGAAATTAGAATGCTACTAGAATATCCACGCTCCAAAATAATAAAAGTGTATTAGGTGGATGCAAAATTAACCTTTCTTAATGGGGATATAGAGGAAGAAGTATACATATAACATCCAGAAGGATTCCAATTATTAAAATATGAAGACTATGTTTGTAGATTGAAGAAAGCCCCATATGGCCTTGAGTAATCCCCTAGAGCTTGGTACTCAAGATTGGATAGGTATTTTTAACAACAAGGATTAATAAAGGGACATTGTAGACAATAATATCTACATAAAGGAAGATCAATACTATATGATCATCATTGAATTATACATTGATAACATCATCTTTGGAAGTGATGATGATAGATTAAGTTATAAATTTGCAAAATGAATTTGAAATGTATTTTCTTTGGGTGTTTACCTTCTTTTTAGGACTCCAAATGTCTTAGCTAGATGGAGGAATTTTCATATCTCAAACCAAGTACATTGAAGAAATGTTGAATAAGTTCAAAATGGAAGGTTGCAAACCTATGAGCACTCTAGTGGTCATTGGGTACAAGTTGAGCAAAGAAGATGAATTCAAGGAAGTGGATCAAAGGCTATAGATTAATGATTGGTATCCTACTTTATGTGACAGCTTTAAGACTCGTTGTAATGCAAGTAGTTGGATGGGTTGCAAGATTTAAAGCAACATTGAAGGAAACTCATGTTGTAGCAGTGAAAAGGATCTTCATATATCTTAAAGGAAAAAAAAAAAAAAAACTTCGGTTGTAGTATCTGAAAAGAAAAGGAATTGACATTAGCAACTTACACATATGTTGATTTGGCAGGAAGTATAGATGACAGAGGAAGTACAAGTGGAGCAACTTTCTACTTGGGAGAATGTTTAATATCCTAGTTGAGTAAGAAGAAATATTTAGTACCCTTGTCTAAAGAAGAAGAGGAATATATTGTTCCATAAACATGTTGTACTTAGGTCCTTTGGATGAAACAAACCTTGCAAGGAATACAAGTATATATGGTGAGATTATTCTTTGTGACAATACTAATGCTATAAACATCTCTAAGCATTCAGTGATACATTCCAAGTGCATGTATATTCCTATCAAATTTCACTTTCTAAAGGAACGAGTCACAACAAAGGATATCAAGCTAGGTTATGTTGGGATGGAGGAACAAATTGCAGACATCTTCACCAAACCACTTTCTAGAGAGACATTTGAGTATCTCATATAGAAAATGGGAGAAATGTATGCTCAAAATTGATTTGCATAGTCTTCAACAAATAAATACAAGGGGAGGGAGACTATTATGGGGAGTTACCCTTTGCCATTAATGTAGAATGGGGAGCGAAATATTAAGAAGCATGAATACAGGGAGAGCATGATCATAGGGGGGTATGATGGTTTCCATCAATGAAAAGGGAAAATATTGGTGAAATAAGTTGTCATTGACATCAAAGGTTGCCCAATGAAAGTGAAAGTTACATATTCAGATATCACATTTTGAAATATTGTTTTTGGATTTTTGATGCCCCATTTGGATTCACTATCTTTGAATGCATTTTTATTCCATTTACCTATATTAAAGGGAAGTATAACATATATTGTTGGAAAAATTATTCCAATACATTTCGAATGGTATATGGCACTCCCTCTAACTCCTCATTGTTGAAGGGAAATGATTTTTAGATTTCTGATGCCCAATTTGGATACCCTATCTTTTGAATGCATTTTTACTTTGTTTCCCTAGATCAAATGGAAACATAACATATATGGTTCGAAAACTTATTTTGAGACTCTCCAATGGTACATGCCACTCCCTTTAGCTCCTAAAAGGTTGAGGAGAAATGATTTTTTGAATATTCATTATACATTCTACCAGTTACACAAGCAAGTCCAACCAGTGGACAAGTCGGCCTAGCTAGTGGGAAAGTCAACCTAGTCTAGACATTGAATGCACTATAAATAGGCACGAGAAGGAGCATTTCATGTCATTCACTTAAGAAAAATTGGATCTCTTCAAACAAGAGAAGAAAAGAAGGAATTCTAAGGTCCATATCTTATGAACGATAAGTGAAGAAGAGTTAAATTGGAGAGACTTTGCGGGAAGGATTTTTGGCACATTTTTGAAGGCTTTATGGCCTACTTTGGAAAGGTTTTCTGAATTATTGTAGAAGGATTTTTGGTTCGCTTTTTGAAGGTTTCAATGTTGGTTTGAGGCTTGTTAAGGCTAAGTTCTACTGATACAGATGCCAAGTGCAAGAAACATTTTTTGACGTAAGTTTTGTCGCTAAGAAGGTCATGTTTGGGAAATTGAGTGCTTTTGTGAAGGAAAAAGGAGTAGTTGTTATGAGGGTAATTTTTTTTTGAATAATACTAACTCTTGTACAAACTTAAATTTGGTGTTGATAAATGAAGTTGTTGGTGCTCATAAACCAAGAAATTTACGCTTTTTTTAATTGGTACTAATAAACCAAATTGTTAGTATTTCTTTTCAAATAGTGCTAATAAATTTGAATGTACTATTTATATATATTAAGAAAATAATTCTATGATTTTCTCTATACTTTTTATATATATTAAGAAAATAATTATGTGATTTTCTCATACTTAAAATTTCTAGGTAAAAGTCTTTGTGCTGTGTATATTTATGTGCTTTTCTGTATATGTATTTACAAATTTTTGAAATTAAAAATTGTTAATACTAATTTTCCCCATATTAGTGAATATCCTAACATCACTTTTTTTTTCCAAAAAATAAAAACAAACAAACAAACTCAATTCTTATTAATGTAAATACTCTTTCACAATTATCCTCTATTTATGTTGAATATAAGTTTTTGAGAATCAATAAAATAACCCAAAAATATGAATTTACTAATATGACACTCTTTCCCAATTATCCTCAACTTATGTTCAACGTGACTTTCCTAAAATCAATAAAATAGCCAAAGAAAAAAATGATTTTATTAGTTCCCTTATTTTTTTATATGATATCTTTTTAACCGCTACTCTGCTAATGATATTTATAAAATCCCAACTTGGTTTTATATCGATATACTTTTATTTATTCGATAAATATTATTTATTAAAAAATGTACATATGGATTTTTTATTCCAACTTGGTGTTTGTCGCTTATATAGCTGTTAGATAGCAAATGAATTATATATCCCATTCACAATGAAACATTATATCTAGATTTGGACGAGTAGCTGGTGTCTTCAGAGTGACTTATTGAAATTTTGAATCGTGGTTGGATGAATAAAATAAAATGCAAGTCAAAATTTTGGTATATTATACTAAACTGTAATAATTTAGTTACTCTAATGATCTATTTGTATAAGACAGCAAGGTATTCTTTCTTCAAATTAGCAGAGGACCGCAACCCTATCCAGTAATGGCATCTTGTGATTTGCATCTCCCAGTCATCGATCTCAATCTCCTCCTTTCAAGTAAATCTGGAGGAAGCAACGATGAGCAGCTGGAGCTTGAGAAACTGAGAAACGCCTGCAGCGAATTGGGCTTCTTCCGTATCGTCAACCATGGAATCGACCCAAATCTTATTCAAACACTGGACTCCATTTCTCGAGACATGTTTGCACTGCCCACTGGTATGAAGGAAAAGGCCATATCCCCTATTTATTTTAGTGGTTATGACCCATCCAAAATAGACCCTCTCGGAAAAGGTGATTCAATCCCTGAGAGCATGGTGTTCCCCAGTGCCCAAATGATTGATGAAATTTCTTTGAAGTTGTGGCCTCAAGGAAACCAGAAATCTCGGTATGTTTATGTCTTTTTCAGACAATATTGTGATAGTGGTTATGAAAAATCAAAATCTTTACTTGTAAACTCTCACATATATCCAGAATAAGCATTTCTTAAGAAATTTGATAGTTTTTAGCATTTCTCAAGTGGATAGTTTTTATCACTTCCTGGTAAATTTTATAAAAAAAATTATTTTATTTTTTATACTAGGTTTATGTGGTTCGGTTCATTATCAAGATTAAAATGTCATATGTAATTCATCATAAAACTAAAATGTCATGTCTTGCAGAGAAACAGTCCAGAAATACATGACCGAAATGATAGATTTGTCACATAAAATGTTGAAACTCATTATATACAGTTTGGGTGTGGACGTGGGTAAACACTACGGATCAGTCCCCTTTGAGAAGTATCTACGCATGAATTTGTATGATAACTCGAACCCTGAAGCAGGATCTGATGACCAGATTTTCTACAAAGCTCATACAGATCTGGGCTGCCTTACCATTCTCTACCAGGATGATGTAGGTGGCCTCCAGATCCGAACAAAGGAAGGACAGTGGGTCGATACCGAGCCCATATCTGGATCATTGGTTGTTAACATAGGTGATTCTTTACAAGTGAGTAATTAAATTACTTTTAACTTTTTGTTGAAGCAGAATGAACTGGATTATCCATAGTGTATGTTTTGGATTTTAATGGGGATTAATTTAAATTTAAATTAAATCTTGAAGATGGATTTCAGTTGGAATTCGAAACGTCGACCAAATTTGTGTAACATTAGGTTCATTATGCTTCAATTAAATTATTTTTATTTCCATAAACTGTGTGGTTATAAAAAAATATTTATCATTTGGATTTGGAAGTGAATATTGTAAAGTTGTGTGAATTCTAAAATGTTGTTTTAGAAACTGTTTTTTATTTTATTTTATTTTTTATTATTATGTGAGAGAGTTGTAATATGAGAGTTATAGCTGAGGCATTGTCATTATCATCCAGATTATTTTGTCTACATACTTAAGAGATCTCATCCTTATATAATGGGATCTCTATATAATGAGACATATTGTAATGTATTTGGTGTGACCAAATGTGAGCCTAATCTAATAAAATAAAACTTTGTTGCTGTCTTGTTTTGTGGTTTTGTTTTTCAAATAAAGAAATAATATTGATTAATGTAAATGTGAATGACAGATTTGGAGTAATGGAAGATACCGTAGCTCAGAGCACAGAGTGGTTCATGGTGGATCGAAAAGGAACAGGTTGTCTATAGCTTTCTTTTTGTTATTTTCTGATGAAGCGGAAATTGTTGCTCCCCGAGAACTGATCAGCCAGGAGCGTCCCCAACTGTACAGGGCAGTTACAACTCAAGATCTGAAGGTGCATGCGATGCAAGTAGGCCCAAGTTTGGGCGGATCCCTTGCTGACCTTCGCTTGTTGTGAACAGCTTAAATTTAATGGTTTAATGGACTTGGACTTCTGGTTTAGTGGTTTATTATTAGTGAAGGCATTGGACTTCTGGTTTAATGGTTTCATAATTTAATAATGAAAGTAAATGCTCTTGTATCATCC
The DNA here is from genome assembly GCA_034641835.2 of Pinus albicaulis. Taxonomy (NCBI): domain Eukaryota; kingdom Viridiplantae; phylum Streptophyta; class Pinopsida; order Pinales; family Pinaceae; genus Pinus; species Pinus albicaulis. The sequence goes on along the minus strand of CM076581.1, from coordinate 238,907,114 downwards.
AATTTCCTCCTGTACTTTCATTTCCTTTTATATTATGTAATAATATTTAAAACGTCTCATTTACTTTTTATTAATTTTTTAATATATAAGTATCCAAATGTTTATAAAATTAGATGTAATATTGATAATAAATATATATTTAAAAAAATTTATATATTAAAAAAATTATATATATTTATTTATATAAAAAATAATAATTTTGAAATGTTAATATGAAAAGTTAAAGTTAGATAACTATTTAATAAAAAATAATTTGAAAGAGAATTCCTTCACCAAAATGAATTTTATAATAAGGTAAGTTTTAAAAATGATAAATATAACATATATTAAGGTAAGTTTTAAAAATGATAAATATAGCATAATTTGTGGTATAGAGAATAAAAAGTATGAGATATTTAAAAAAGATTATGGAAATTTTAAATGTGAAAGAGATAGGAAAGTTTAAAATTCATAATTATTAGAAATATAAAAATTATTATTTAAAATAAAAATTTAAAGGTATTAAAAAATAGGAATATATGACATGTTTTTAAGAGTTTATCTTAAGTTCCATTATGAGCTTGTGAATATAACATCCCTTATATAGAAATATTTTTCATATGGTCACTATAGAACAAGAGATCTTACCATTGCTAGATTAGAAAGATGGGAGGCATGAAAAATAATGTTTTTCATCACATTAGGTTTTATAAGGAAGAACCTTTTAATCAATATGCATGGGTAGGGATTTTAGAATTAATGCTAAGGATATTATATAACAATATGTTAGTTTCCAGTTATTAATTCTATTTTTTTTGTAAGAGAAAAAAATCTAGATAAAAATATCCTTACATTAGCTTAAAACAAGATATTTATAATTAGAGAAACCTTTTAATTGAGGATTTTAGATATTAATTTTTTGGGGGAAAGATTAGGTGGTTGATTAGATTTCTTAATAGTGTTGGCTACTTTACACATACAATTTACTTAACAAGATTCCCCACTAATAACTTCCCACCCTTACTTTATATGAGAGAATTAAGTTTCCCTAATACCACTCTCCAATCCCTCCATATTTGGGGGTGGTATTGGCACGGATGCTATTATGGAATACTATTAAGTTTCCCCAATACCACCCCCAACCCTACCCTCAATAATATTCCATAATAACATCCACCACTCTACCCCCATCCTCAATGAGGGTAGGAAATGGTGGGATGGATGATGGTATTGGAGAAACTTTATAAGCTTCCAAAATACCACCCCACCACTTGCTACCCTCCTATAAATGTATATGAGGGTGGGGTTTAGAGGTACTATTAGGGAACTGAATAAGCTTCCATAATAACACATATTAGTGAGTAGGCGCCAGCCCACACCCCAATTTACTGTTGAAAACTAACAAAGGCCTTGACCGAGTGTCAATGTGTGCATGCGTGTCACTGTTGAATAGTGATAGGGTTTGTTATTATAAATGACAACGTGTCATTACGTGGCATTTCAATAAATCTCTCGGTACTGTGGATAAAAAAAACAATGAATATGTAAATCTCGAACTTTGGTCTCCGTATGCTTTGGTTGTTCCGCCGGTAGCTCGGCATTCACTCCATCAGTAAATGCTCCAGCTCGGTGTTTATGCCTTCGTGTTTCTCGCCTAAGGGTTCGATAGTCGGTTCATTTGGCGGTCATGCTGTTGGGTTATGCCTCCGCTGGAATTCTGGTTCTTCTGTGCCGAAGTCTCGATTTGTCTGTGCAATCGTTGGCGATGGTGGTCGATTTTTCTGTTGCAACCTCTGCTCGGCTATTCCATTGTTTTGACAGGGCTTAAACTTGCCCACTATAAAATTCTTGTTCCCCTGTTTCTGAAAACCCTGTTTCAGTTTTTTTTGGATTTTCTTCCTCCACGTTATATGTGTCACATGGATAATTCTTGTGCTGGTTTGTTACACAGGTGTTCTTCCTCCGAACGCTCCGTCTACAGGTTCTCCTCGACTCCGCCGATGAACAATTGGTAAGTTATCTTTCTCTGCTACACTTACTGTCTCATTTATTTCACGCCCTAACGACTCGGCTCCTTGTGAGCAGTTTGACTAGCCGTGGCACAATGGCGTTTGTTCATCCATGGATCTTTGGTCTCTGTCACCGTTACCAGGTTTGCTCTCAAACCCTTCCCCAACTCTGACTCCTGGTAAATACACGTTTTGGAGTGTACACAGGTTGAAATCGTTTTTGGTTGCTCTGTGCAGGTGCGCGATGGCTCTCAGCAGCCCGACGTTCCGGTTGGCTTCCTCGTCGCTCTCTTCACGGGTAGCATCATACCATATTTCTTTCACTGTCTTCGCTGTTGTCTCGTAAATTCACAGCAAGCTCACTTTTCTCTGTTATGTTTGTTGTTCAGGCTTGGGAGAGTTTTCCATTGTAGTTTTTGAATGAACTGTGAGGGCTTCGACCCTCTGACTCCGGAAGGGTTTCCAACGTTTAAACCCTAGCTATAGGTTTTGTATGACCCGAGGGTTTTGATATTTTGTAAATATATTCAAACAATCTCAAAAAGATTTTGGACTGTAAATATATGCCTCTTGTCTATTCAGTAGCATTTCACTTATTTTGGCTTTCGACTTGCACAGAGAAAGAAAGAAATGTCATTACAGAGAAATTGGTTTACCTGTGGTTTTAGTTTGCATTCTTATCTTGCATGTCCTGTTCGCTCTTTGTTCAACGTTTCCTTCTCTTGAAACGCCTGACTTCTTCGCAGAATGATTTCTGGAACGCCTGTTTGATAAGGGAATAATACAGTACTTTGATAGTCCGTTATTTTGTTACAGTTACTCAATAACTCGATATCCTATTATTGCATGTCTGAATCAAAGTTAAACAGCAATTTGTATGCTATATATAAAAAAAACGGAATTCTATAACTCAGAAGAATTTTTAATAACACGAGATAGTAAGCTTTAAAGTGGAACTTTTGTCTATTACTCTCTATGTTGACCGGTTGCAGAACCCTTCATTAGTGACCTTCCTGTCTCTTTTGTATCTCTGCTACAGGCAATTTCGTTACTAGTTGGTAACTGCCATTGTTGGTTATTCAGTTACATTATTTACCTTGTTTCTTTTCTTACTTTATCACTAACAAATATTAAAATAACTCAATAACTCACTACAGTTTCTTAATGCAAAGTAAAAATAAAAATCAGCTAAACTAAACAACTCCTACTGACAGCTAATTCCCTAACCAAAGAAAAACAAATTAAACCCTGACAGGTGTCAAAACCTGTAGAATAACATATCACCGAAACAAATCATGGAAGCCTGCTGGCTATTTGTCTCCCTAGTCGGATGCTCCTGCATCACACATCCCAACCCCCACCCTCATATGAGTGTAACAGGGTGAGTGGGGTTGACATATGGGAACTTATTAGATTTCCTCAATATCATGCCTCAACCCCATCCTAATATCACCCCCAAGCGAGGTTGGTGGGTGGTATTATGGAAACTCAATAGCTTCCACACAACATTGTCAGCCTCACCCTTACATCGAGGTATATAGGGCATACTAGGAAACTTATCATGTTTCCCAATATCACCATTTATCCTCACTCACCATACCCAATTTTAATAATTAAGCTTCCCTCATAAATCCCTCCAATAATGCCACTATTCCTCCTAAACTCATACAAGATAAGTTATGGGGTCCAATGATGGTGGAAACATAATAAGATTCTCAATAACACCCTCACCCACCTTTGTCATATGATGGTGGGGGTGGTGGGTGATATTGTGGAACTTATTAAGTTTTATATCACACACTACATCTAATGTAATATCACATAAGTTTATCCATTCTCACCCTCCACTCACTCTCATATAAACACGTGATGATATTGGGAATATTATGAGGGTTTCTTTTAGTATCACACCTACCTCTATCCTCATACTAGGTCAAAAGTTTTCCAATAATTCCCCCACCTTGTCCTCATAGGAGGTGGGAATTCCCCTAAAATCACTTCGCAAGAAATTCTGGGAATTTGATGAGGGTGGTGGTGGAGGTGATAGATAGTACAAAACACATTAATATCATCACTAACCCTTAAATGAGGTGGGATGCTTCCCTAATAACACCCACCGTCCACCCTCATGGGGTGATATTATGGAAAAATTATCGTAGAGTGGGGGTGGGGGGTTGATATTAGGAGAAATCACTTGATATAATTCCCCCCTCACATTCTTATATAATGTGTGAAGTTTCTCCCAATATCAATCTCCCACTTGCCTCATATGAGGTGGGTGAGTGGAGATATTAGGGAACTCGCACCAATTTTCATTAATATCACTTCTCACCCCTTGTCCTTCACATGGTGAGGGTAGGGGGTTCTATTAATGAAAACATAATATGATTTACCTCATAAAACTTCTAACCAACTTCCCCTATAACATTCCCCATCACACATCACATGAAGTTTTCCCTAATAACTAACCCACCAATTTCCTCAAACAACACATTGCATGAGAGAGGATGGGGGTGGGATGATATTGGTAAATACTTAATAATTGTGTTTAATATAAACCCGTATACATTCATATGAAGGTGGGAGTTGGAGATAATATTTGTGGAAGTTAGAGGTGTGAGGTGATAATAGTGAAATCTATTATATTTCTCGTAATATCACCCCCTAGCCCCACCTTACATAAAATATGAGAAGGGTGGAGATGTGAGTTGATTTTAGCATAAACATATTAAATTTCCCTAGTATCATCACCTAACCCCACTTCATATACCCCATATGAGCTAGGTAGGAGTTGGTGGGTGGTATTAATGGAAAATTAATAAGTTTCCACTAAAGAACCCAAAAACTCCCTCATATGGGTATCCGGAGGAAGGGGTGGGTGGGGTGGGCGGGGGGGGATGAGGTGGTGGCGGTGATATTATTGGAAACTTAATAATTTATAATAATATCAACACCCACCCACACCTCACCCTCACCCTCTCTTATATGAGATGATGATGGGGGTGTTATGAAAATAACTTAAATTGTGGGAGTGGGGTGGGCGGGGGTTGTATATGTGATATTAGTCGAAATTTATTATTTAACCCTAATATCACCTCCCAATCCACCTTCCCTTAAAGAGGGATGGGGTTTGGGGTGATGTCATGAGAATTAATAAGTTTTGATGAATATTTCCCCAATGTGCCCTCCCTCATATAAGGATGATGTTCATATATTTCCTCAAATATCAACTTCCACCCCCATCTCATATGAAGTGGGGTGATTTCATAAAGGTACCTTTTATATACTAGTATGAAGACTTTGTAAATCCTTCCATAAAGTCGACATGGAGTTGGGAAATAAAATTTAGAAAAATATTTCAATATCATCCACAAATCATATTTCAAGAAGCACCTTTATTAAAATAAATTTAGAACAAGAATATGGTGTATGTGTGTGTGATTTTGAATTTCTAAATGAGTAAAATGTATAATTCCTTCGTGCTTAATATGGACTTGAGATATGACATTTAAAATAAATATGAATAAGAAAATAATATTTCAATTTGAATGACAAACTATCCTAATGCTCTTGTAAAGTAATACATACACATATCCAAATCTCTCTCTCTCTCTCTCTCTCTCTCTATATATATATATATATATATATATATATATATATATATATATATATATATATATATATATACATATACATATACATATACATATACATATAATCTCTCTCTCTCTCTCTCTCTCATATATATTATATATATATTCCAATGAGAAATACACATCTTTTGGTCATCGAGGGACTTCTTAGAAAAAAAAGGTTTGAAGAAATTATAAGAAATATTCATTATGAACTCAACATGTCACATGTAGGAAATGAATTGAGCCAGGGAGGATAACAAAATTTCACTTATCCTCCAAAGCTAAACCTAAATGATACACACACACACACACACACAAAATTTAGACACACACACAAATACACAGATAAAAAAAAATAAGAAAATAAATTATGATTAGATTATTTTGATAATGTGTCACTAGTATGAGGGAGATGTGTAATTCCTTCTTCACTCTACAAGGCATTAACTAGTGGAGAACATATTTGCATACACACATATGCATAAATAAATTGAAAGTAAAAATTTCTTATCAAATCTAAAATAAATTTGACTTCTACACTGTTAGCATAAGTGATGCTAGAAACTAGAGCCAAAACAAAAGCTATAACCAACAGTGAGATTTGAGAGCTAGGTTTTAAAGAAGTAGATAGGAGGTAAATTGAAAAAGGATTCTTTTTTGCTAAGATTTTTTTGGAGACCAAATTCCTCTAAATTGAGAAATATTATTTAACAAAAATATAAAACAAAAATGAGTCGTTTGCAAGACTTAATACACATAAGTAGTCGATAAGAAAAAGTGAGGGTGAGAAAGAAAATGAAATGCTAGTGTGATACATAATATTATAAGAGGGTAATAAATAACAGAAAATGATGAAGGACAAGGAAAATTCTCCTTCAATTTACTGAGTGTTTCCTATATTCTCTTAGACATCTACCGACATAAAGTCCTTTGGGCATGGTGGAATAGGAGGCAAGGGAAAATCTTGACTATGCAAATTTCTAAATGGTCTATTATATCATCATAAACATACATTGTAACCATACGTTGTCTAATATAATGATTGAGGATCACCATTTAGTGTTAATTTACTTATTTAGGTTTCATCATGGGAATTTTGAGGTAAAAAATGGGTCTCAAAACAAAACATATTCTTAAAAAATCAACTTTAAAAAAAACAATATGATTCAAGATGATGACATCATCCCCAAAGGTAAATATTTTTGAAGGGTAAAGAAGAAAATTATATTTTTTAAATGTATTTTAAAATTATCTCCTTGTAGGTCTACTCAAATGCCAAGTGTATGCACTTGTTAGATATAATATTTCCCTCAGGAGGCCCATTTTAGACCTCAAAATTCCCCTAATTTTAGGAGAAAATATCTATTGTCCATTAGGGTTAAGTGTTTTGTCTATTGTGTGGATCATGGTCTTTCCTCGTTTATTAATCCACTCATTGATATGTTAAATTAATTGGGAATTTCAATGCTTGGTTTGGATTGAATTTGGTAAAAACTAATGACTAACTAATATAATAATGTGGTTTAAATTAATGGGATGTTGAAACCAATAGTCACAACAATTCCCTTGAACCATTTGATTGTCTTGTATGATAGTATATAAATTGTAACAAACTCGGGCTAAAACTTCATGTAATAAAAGTCAATAAAGGAAAAAACAAGACCACGGTTAAGAGACACTTATTCAAAGCTGAATTTGGGGCAAAGATATCCTAGTGGGCATCAGTGGATGTGTTTATGGCTAAGGGGAAATTGGCAAAGGAAATGGCTAAGGCTTTGAAAATGCAAAAATTATTTTTGGCACATTTACTTATGAAAAAAAATAAATTAGGAGAAAAGGAAGGTTAAAGGTCATAGGTTGCATGTGAGGAGGAAAATGAAGGAAAATTGAGGAAATTTAAGAAATTAGAGGCCTCGTTGATAAAAAGGCTTCTGAGGATTAGTTGGGGAGCTTTTTGCTAGTTTAGATTTTTTCAGTTCATTTTCAAAATTACACTCAAAGAGGAGAAGAACACCAAGAGTAGAAATATATCAAGCAAGCAAAGGAAGGAAAGAAAAGGAAGGAAAAGGAAAGGGAAGGGAAGCAAAGATAAAGCAAGGAAGAGCAAGATCAAACAACTTCAGAAGGAATGCTTCTAGGTAACAGATTGCATGTATTATTTCCTATTTGGTTTTGACATGCATGGTATGTGTGTGTTGGTATTTCGTTCTTTTGTTGTCGGTGGCATGGTTTTGCCAGTTTTTTACAGTGGGTTTTAGCCTTGCATTGATTTTTTCTAGATAGCCATAGTGTTCCTTTTTCTAGATATGCATAGTGTGAGGGGATTATTCTCAATTTTGAGCTTTGGAATTATCAGATGGTTTTGGAATCTAGGGCAGAGGTGGTCTCAGAAACATTCCCAAAGGCCTAGGAATCCCTTAATCGGTTTTGGCGGGATACACGGTAAAGCATAAGAGTGGTGTCTTGGTAAGGGCATAGTGATTCAATGTGCATTGCAGTAAAGCCTAGAGACAAGGAGATAGAAAATTCCTGAAAGATAATGATGAGATGCAAAGGCATTCCAAGTTCGGTTCGGTTTTGTTATATCTATGTTGGTTTAGGCATCAAGGGAATTTTTCAGGTCTAAAATGGGCTACCTATTGAAACTATAAATTGATAATGGAAAAAATAAAACAAGATCAGATTACATCATCAAATTTTAGAGGGAAAAAAGGAAAATCTATTTTTTCAACTCATATTTTAAAATTATCTCCCTATGGGTTTACTCAAATTTTGAGTAGAAACACTCGTTGGATGCAGAATTTGATTCCTAATCCAAGGAGTACTCGTGTTGCATACTTTAGATGAACCGTGCTACATTAAAAATGATAAATACATGAAAAATGTGATTGCAATCACGTTTTTTCATGTATTTCTGATTTTTCATGTAACATGGTCCATCGAAAGTATGCAACATGAGTACTTCTTCAATGAGGAATCAAATTTTTCATCAAATGAGCACTCCCACTCTAAATTTGAGTAAAACCATAGGGAAATAAGTTTAAAATATGAGTTGAAAATAAGTTTTATTATTTTATTAATTTTTAAAAATTTTACTTTTTTACTCCAAAAATGGTGAATCATCCCCCATGGTTAACATCATCATCTTGAATCCTATTGGTTCTTATAAAGTTTATTTTTGTTTTAAATTTTTCTTAGGAGGCCCATTTTAGACCTAAAAATTCCCCTAATGGTGAGATGATGGTATGGTGAGGATGGAGGTGGTTTAACCTCTAGATTCACTTGTTTTTTTTTGGATTGGTTTATCCATGAGATCACACATTCATTCTTGGAATATGACACAAGGGTAACTGGATTAAAGAAATATTTGGTTCAGCCATATCTATGGTCGAGTGGTACGTGGAAGTCCTGAACTTGGTTGGATCTTGCCTATGTTTAATGAAACCTAAGTTCACTTTCTTTGTACTTGTATTTATGTGTATTTAATGGTTGTTATATTATGGTTATTTTTTTGGTTATATGCTAGTTTTAAATATGGTTATGTGATTGGTTCTAGTCATGGTCAATTTCATGTTTTTACTTGTAACTAAAAGAATAATGGATGCAAGACCTAATAAATGTTAAGTCATATAATGGTAGACGGTGGTGATCCTTCTTGATAAGTTTAATATGAATTTCGAGTCCCTGATGCTCAGTGTTGTATTCATGACCTATAGATTGCATTGTTTCCAAGTGTTTGACGGAATTTCAATCCCGGTTGGGTATGGTCAAGCCTAGTCCTGTTGTAATTTTCTGGTTTATAAGCATTTTTCTTATGTAATTTATGAATTCTGAAAGTTACAGGGATTTATGGGTAGATGTCTAGCCCCAACCCCGGAATATAGGCTTAAAATATGTAGTCGTTGGCACAACAATGAGTAAAATGTCCACATTCACATTGATGCAAGCCTTTGGGAGAGACTGGGGGTTTCCAGTTGTATTGATGCCTTGGAAAGGGAGTGACTGGGGGTAAAAATCATGGAAAATTTAGGTTGGCTCAAGGGATGGGCACTTGGAGGGGTTGGGTTACTCCTGGAGGGTCATGTGGCATTTGAGGGAAGTCAGTAAGGTTTTTTTATTGACTCCATTTCCTTAAGGTCGCCTAGGAGGTTGATTTTGGTCATAATTGTCACTCATCTCATGTTTTCCTTAGGTAAGATGATGAAAGTGGGTATATGTTAAGGGAGGTGTACGTTACAAAAATCGTGGCTTGTGAACCATGGAATTTATGCATAACAAAAATATTGAACCTATGCCATGGTAGAAAAATGTGGATCACTATCTCTTTATAAATAATTATCAACTAAAAATTGTTTTAATTATGGGAAAAGTGACCTAGAATTATAGGAATTGGAATTAATTCCATGAGAAAAACATGTTGTTAATTCTTTTCTAATGATATCTACAACATTTCTCTAAACTTGAATGTATAGAATTACCTAAATGTATCATTTCTTTGCATCTTAAAGAAAAATAATTTTATTCTTCATTGATATTAGAGAGACTTATGAATCCATACCAAAGGCCATTGTTGACTCCCTATTAGTTCTACCTTTGACTTAATTTTTCTTTTTTTTGCAATTTCAAGCATAGACCAGTCTAAATATTACTTTTATTCCAATTGTATATATTATTGGATTTCAACTTTGAGGTCTTACTTTCATGATGGTGGTGATATTCTTGGCAATATCACTCACATTAACTCCTCTATAACTATGAATTTATATATTGATGACCCTTGATATCTATTCATCTCCCTAGTATTACATTCTCATGACTATTTCCTATTGCATTGTCTATATATTCATGGTTCATTTCCCAAGCTATATATCAACAACCCTATTCTATACCTTCGTTGGTTCTTATGTTCTTATTATGTTTTAAAATAGATTAACAAACAACAGAAAAGATAGAATGCATTCATAATCTAAAGAGGCATACATCTTAGGTAAATCTCTTCTTTTCCATGCTTGGATCAACCCAAGACATATCACAACAAATAAATAGTGTTATTTTCTACCGATCTCATAGGTTAGGATACACTTGTATTAATCCAACTATAGCCAAAATTAATGTGTTAATCTATACTTCTTTTCATCATATTATATAATTGAATTAATGTTAATATAATTTCAATGAGATATAGATTTTTTCCTAGTGTCACCTATAATTAAGATATTTTAGTACCCACCTTATACCCACCTGTAATGTGTAGCATTTAAAAAATTCAAGGTGAATTATTTTCAGTCATAATATTTAATTTTCAACCTTGAGTTGAAGTTGTGGTGAATTATTTGGGATTAATTTTTTTGGAGAATCGACTCTAGGGTGAATTTTTTTCAGTTTTGAGATTTAATTTTTAGTCCCAGGGTAAATTTTTGTGGTATATTATTTCCAGTCTTAAGATTTACTTTTGGTCCTATGGTAAGTTATCAGTCTTGAGTAAATTTATAATTCTTAGACATGTGGTGAACACTTTAATTTTGAGACCTGCCGGGAAATTATAATTCTCGAACTTGTAGTGATTTTTTTTTGTAAATAAAAAACCTTATATTAATTGAAAACAATAATATTTAAAAAGTCTTTCTAGAGAATTCTATTGGTCTCACCCTTACCGATTTTTTTGAACAACGCTACCCAACCGTGACATACATTCCAAAAATTACATAAGCTATCTAACCATAACCCTAGAGGCCAAAGATTCAAAAAAACTAAAAATAATAAAAAAACACTAGTGGACATACTCATTCATTTAAACTGAAAAAAGTTAAATTACTTGGCCCAATCCCTGGTGGAGGGGGAGGGTGGTAAGGGCAACTGAAATACTCCAGGCATGTTATGTAGGCTTCCAACTACTCCATTTTTTCCAAGATTTGGGTGTGTCCATGTCACACTACCACTACACACTCCCTTAGATGACATTGAAGGTACTGAATATGCGTCAGAGCCACCATCATAGATTCATGCTCCTCTTGGCGATTTTTCGTGCAATTATCCAAATGCGCTTTTATGGACTGTCGCAGTTGAGCTAGAGTAGCATGAGGAGATTTACCACCCCTCCTCGACAAGAGGGCCTGGAGTTCTATCCCTTACTCTCCTAACCAAGCCAGGAGGTAGTGACACCTTGACTTGATGATGATCGCTTGGCGTAGTCTTAGGGGCTTTGCCTTTGTCATTAATGACCATGCGAGAGCTTCCTCTCTATGCAATGGAAGATGCGAGCCAAGATGGAGCTCCTAATGATGCCATCCTCATAGAACCCCAACTCACCACCAGACATAGTAAGATAAAATTTCCTCCAATAGTCATGAACCTTCCCTACACAATTGACGATGTCGCACTTAAACTATAATAATTTTGTGCATGTCTACTTCAAAACTAGACTGACTCTTCTAGTGATCCAGACACCCAAACAAGGATTCCCCCTCACTGATAATGACTCGGTCATGAATGGGTCGAACTCAGACCAAGATTAAAGTCCCCTTTTGATACTGACCAAAATACCACCATAATTCGAGCTACCACCTCTGGACTCAATGTATAAGATCCACACCACCCCAAGAGTGTATAAAAAAAGGTGAAAACCATAAATAAACCACCAGTTCACTAATTAAATCCAAAGACACAAATAGATATGGAGGCGAGGAAAATAATGTTGAATGAAATGCCAACCCTATAGCTCCCCTTCCCATGTTACTTCCACTTCCAAATTCACCCCAAGGGGTGGAAGTATGAACAACCAATGACCTAAGAAAACTTCTATACCATAACAAAAAAAGGAAAGGAACAAAGTTACAACCAATGACCTAAGGAAACTTCCAGACCATAACAAAAAAAAGGAAAGGAAAAAAAAAACATAACAATTTTGGTGGGTGTCAAAGGGATTGCAGGGGAGGGAGAGTAATGACATTGTAAGTGACAATCCTCTGCAGACTCTTTCCTCCCCAATTTCCTCCAGAATTATTGTGTGTCTCTTGATCGAATCGTAAATTACTTCTGGAGGATTTGAATTTATGCATCGACATTGGGCTATCTCTCCCTCTATGCACTGCAAAAATAAATTTTCCATAATGAAAAACATACAACACCTTATGAAGCATTTGAGCCACCTATGAGTGCATAGATTCCCTCCTCCAATGGTGGTTTCATTCACATAAACACACTGGTGTGGGTACTGCCACGCATGATAAGTATTAAGGGGGGCCAAGCACAAATCCCAATGACCTATATATATCCACCCCTATTGGGGAAACCTATAGTGACTTTTTAATTTTTGGACCGACTATGAATTTTTCTTGGAGAATCACACTTGTCATTTTTTTTTCGGTGAAATTTTAATGGAGAATCAAACCTTCTATAATTTTAATTGGAATTGAATGAAATTTTGAGTACATTTGAACTAAAGTGGTGAAAAAAATTCACTTGGTTAATTTTCACAACTCATAACCCAGATGCATAAGTTTATTTATTTTCTTTCTTTCTAATTTTATATTTTATATTTTATTTGTTAAAAACCTAGGTAATATTTTTTTTTTTTTTTTACTGTTATTTTTAATTTTTATATGTTAAAATTATGAGCGCTTATACATGTCAAAACCTCCATATAACAAGGGGATGCTAATAAAAGTAACATTAGAAATTTTTTATGATCACATTGATTCATTGGAGAAAAAAAGTGAAGAAAGAGAAATGGAACATAAATTAGAACCTTAGTTATTTTTAGACACCTAATCCTCTGGGATTGGGTGAAATTATGTAAATGTACAAATATAAAAATTGGAATAGGAAAAAAAATCATATTGAGCGCCCAGTCATGTCAAAACCTCCATATAACAAGGGGATGCTAATAAAAGTAACATTAGAAATTTTTTATGATCACATTGATTCATTGGAGAAAAAAAGTGAAGAAAGAGAAATGGAACATAAATTAGAACCTTAGTTATTTTTAGACACCTAATCCTCTGGGATTGGGTGAAATTATGTAAATGTACAAATATAAAAATTGGAATAGGAAAAAAAATCATATTGACCATATATTACAAAATCATCCTCCCACTGCCATGATGAAGATGGTCGTATTGACCATACATTACAAAATCATCCTCCCATTGCCATGATGATGATGGCCTTATAGACCATATATTACAGAATCATCCTCCCACTTCCATGCCAGTTGGTGAATTGATAAAATAATCTGAGAGCAACGCATGGACTGAACTATTCTCTGTTCACCTTAATCTCGATCATGCTAAGGTTCTAGATATTATACCATCCATAACTCTAAAGATCAACCCCTCTCTCTCAGCTAAGCAGGAAGAACAATTATGCAATGTGTTGAGGCAACACTTGGATGCTTTTTCTTGGGACTATAAGAAAATGAAAGGTGTGTATTCCTCCTTTTTACTCATCATATCTACATCAAAGATCGATGCAAGCCTATGCACCAACCCCATAGAAGGATGAATCCAAATCTTAAGGACATTGTGAAAAAGGAATTGAAAAAGCTACTGGATGCATGGTTCATATGCCCCATTTCAGATAGTGAGTGGGTGTCCCCCCTCATCATAGTCCCTAAGAAAAATGGGAAGTGGAGGATCTGTGTTGACTATTGAGAACTTAAAAAGGCTACAAAGAAGGACCACTTCCCTTTACCTTTCATCGACCAAGTCCTGGATGGCCTTGCAGGGATATATTATTTTTCTTCCTAGATGGGTTTAGTGGGTACAACCAAATACAGATCAGCCCTAAGGATCAAGACAAGACCACATTCACATGAACTTTTCCTATAGGGTCCTTCCATTTGATTTGTGCAATGCCCCTGCTACCTTCTAGAGGGAAGTTTTGAGCATATTTCATGATATTGTTCATGAAACGTTTGAGATATATATGAATGACTTCACTCCTTATGGATATGAATTCAAAAAGGAATGAATGTAGGGAGGTATCCTAGGCCAATCCATATCAAAGGAAGGATATAGGTTGACCCCAAAAAAGTTTCCATCATTAAATGGGTCCCACTATCCCTCAAACACAAAGAGATGTCGAGCTTCCTTGGATTGTTTGGGTACAATAGAAGGTTTGTTAAGGACTTAGTAAGTGGATTCACTTGCTTGGACTACGGCTAAAGGTCGAGACTTCTATTGGAAAGATAAATTTCAAAGTGACCTTTGAAGTACTAAAGGATAATTTGACCCACTTTGCACTTACTATCCTTAGGGGTCCCAATTGGGCATTTCCTTTTGATACCCACACGGATGCATTAGGTAAAGTTGTAGGAGAAGCCCTAGGACAAGTGGAAGACAAATTAACCTATGTTATATATTTCTTCGGTAAGAACCTTTCTAAGCCTAAGCTAAATTATACGATTGCTAAAAACAAACTCCTAGATTTGGTACACTCTTTGACCACTCTTTGACTAAGTTTAGGCATTCCATATTTGGATATCAAACGAATCATATTGCCGATTATGCAACCATTAGAAATTTAGTGAATAAACATGATGTCAATGCTAGGATAATTAGATCGATGTTATTATTGCAACAATTTGATTTAACTAGAGGAAGTACGCCGAGAATAGAATATTTTTTGTCAAGGCTGGCCTTTCTTGCAAGGAATGAGGATATAGTAGATTATCAAATCCTAGATGAACACCTCTTTACCATCTTTGTGTTATCTCCTTGGTTTTCTGATATGAAAACTACTTGGATTGCATGGAGGTTCCCTACTAATGCAGTCCTCGAGGGAGAAGAGAAATATCATTAGGAAGGGTGAACCATTCAATTTGAATGGAAATCTCTTAAATTTGGGGCCATATTAGTGTTTTATAATATGCGTGTTGTGAATCTAGCTCCAAAAATATGAAAAAGAGATATCAATGCCTTAGAAATAAGCCACTTCGAAACCTCAATACATTACATAATGAACAATTCTTGGATGATACAAATTACAAAACCTCCTTTCTATATAGGAGTCCATGGGGCCATAATGTAATCCTAGGTACAATGTAATCCTACCGACCTAACAATAATAATTTAAGGGCACAATAATAACAATATGGGGGTTACAGGGTACAATAATAACAATAAGGGGTTACACTAACAATAATAAGGACTATACTAGTAATATAGGGACCTAACATGCCCCTCTCCTTCAAAAAAGTGTTGTCCTCAACGCTTGAGTAGCTCAGGTGCTTGTATAAAATTCTCATCCTCCCATGTAGAATCTTGGTGGGTAAGTTCTTCCACTTGATGAGATACTGCGAAATTGATCGATTCGTAGTCGAGTTCTTGTTTCGTGACCTTGAGGTTCCAATATGATTTTCCTTCCTCATCAAGTTCTGGAAATATTGTTTGAACTGGAATATTTTCACCTATAACCTTCTTTAAGCATGAAACATGGAAAATTGGATGCACTTTGAAGAAGCGGGAAGCTCCAATTTGTATGCCATAGTACCAATATTTTGCAACACCTTGTAAGGACCATAGTACTTTGGAGATAATTTATTATCCTTCTTAGCTTGCTTGAGGGACATTTGTTTGTATGGTTGTAGCCGTAAAAATACCAGTCTCCTACATCAAAACTTCTCTCGCTGCGATGTTGATCGCCTTGTTTCATTCGATTTTGTGCCAAATTCAGTTATCCTTTAAGAGTTGGAGAACTTCTTGTTGATGCTCGATGTGATCTTCCACTTGAACCTTCAAATTTTCTCTTAAAGATGATGTGATGGATGGTGGATGATATCCATAAAGTGCCATAAATGGGGTCATTTTTTTGCGATGGAAGGAAGTGTTATACCACCATTCAGAGGTAACCACTTGACCCATTGTGTTTGTTTATCGTATAAAAACAACGAAGATATCCTTCCAAACATTTATTATCTCAGTTGACCATCGGATTGAGGATGATAAGATGAGCTATGAGCTAATTGAGTACCCAAAGAAAATAACTCCGTCCAAAAATTTCCGTAAAAATGGGATCTGTCACTCAATAACCCTTGGGTTTCCATGTAGCTTTTGAATTGTGTCCATAAATGTAGTAGCAATTGTACTTGCTTTAAATGGATGAGATAATGCACAAAAGTGTGCATACTTGGTAAGTCTATCAACTACCACCATGATGACACTCTTTCCTTCGACTTAGGTAAACCGTGATAAAATCCATTGAAATCTCCTCCCAACGTTGACTTGGAATGGATAAAGGTTGTAGAAGTCGGGGTCTTAATTGTCTCAACTTTATGGGAAAACCAAACATTCCGCCACAAAATTTTGAATATCAGATTTAAGGCCATCCCAAAAAAATTATTTCTTCACCCTGTGGTAAGTTTTTAAAAATCCAAGTGTCCTCCTAAAGGAGAAGTGTGCAATTCCAAAAGAATCTTTTGTTTTAGTTGGGAATTCTTACAAAGATATAAGCGATCTTTGTACCATAAGGAATCATTTTTCCAACTAAATGTATCGTATGTACTAGGATCTTGCTTCAACTTTTGAATGAGTGTCCACACTTCTTCGTCCTTCTTCCATTCATCCCTTGCTTGGTTATCCAATCGGTTGGATAATAGAAATGGCAAAGCAATGCTTCCACCTCTTCATTCTTTCTTGAGAGTGCATACGCAACAACATTTAGCTTCCTTTTTTGTAGATTATTTCAAAGTCATAACCCAACATCTTTGTGACCCATTTTTGCTCTTCGAAGATAGTCTTTGTTCCAAAAAGTGTTTAAGACTATCATGATCATTTTTACCTTGAAGTGTCTTCCCATTAGGTAAGTTCTCCATTTCTTTAGTGCATGTAGTATTGCTAACATTTCCTTCTCATAAATAGGTTTGTAAATACTTTCCTTTTATTGGACGACTTTCAAAAAATGGGTCTTCCTTCTTGCATTAAAACAACACCAATTCCATTTCTGAGGCATCACATTCCACAATAAAGGTTTTTGTGAAGTACGGTGTAGCTAAGACGGTGCTAGGCACATTGCCTCTTTAAGATGTTCAAAGGCCTTAGTTGCTTCAGGAGTCCATGAAAATGCATCTTTCTTCAATAATGTTGTTAGAGGTGCTTCTATTCTCCCATAATTCTTAACAAACTTGCGATAATACCTATTAACTAAGAAATCCTAAATTCTTTATGGTTGTGGGGACTTTCCATTCCTTAATGGCTTTAATTTTGTTAGGGTCTACCTTAACACCCTCGTGAGATACAATATGACCCGATATTCCACCTCTTGTACTCCAAAGAAACATTTGGATGTTTTTGCATATAATTGTTTCTCCTCCAATAGTTTGAGCACCGTCAACATGTTGAACATGATCCTTCCAAGACTTTGTAGATTAGTATATCATCAAAAAATACTAGCACAAATTTTCTAAGGAAGGGTTTGAAAATGGAATTCATCAACCCTTGAAATGTAGAAGGTGCATTGGTAAGGCCAAAAGGCATGACCAAAAATTCATAATGACCCTCATGAGTTCGAAATGTTGTTTTGGAATATCTTCGATCTTCATTCTAATTTGATGATATCTAACGAAGATCCAACTTGGTAAAATAAATTGCTCCATGTAATTCATCCAATAATTCATCAATCACGGAATGGGAAATTTATCTTTAATATGAGCTTATTGAGCTCCCTATAATCCGGACACATGCACCATGATCCATCCTTCTTGTGTACCAATACTACGGGAGCAAGAAAGAACTTTGACTAGGTTGAATTATACCCTCTAACATTTCGCAATCATATGTTCAATTTCGCTCTTTTGGACATAAGGATATCTATAAGGCGATGTTTGGAGGAACACTTCGGAATCAAATGAATAGCATGATCATGATCACGAATAGGTGGGAGTCCTTTGGGAGTTTCAAACACCTTGGAATGATTGTCCAAGACTTTTGGAGATCAGAAATAGATGATTTTGATGTTGGAACTTCTAGTGAGCATAATTGTGCAATTACGCCTCTTTTTTCTTTCTTTAGAAGCTTTGTCATGACATTAGAGCTTATTATCTTTCCTTCCCGCAATACCCCATAATTCGACTTCCTTTCCTTGAAAAAAATTTCAAGAAAAGTTCTTGAAAATTAAAAGCTAGTTAAAATTGTAACCATTGTACTCCTGTAGTACAACATCAACACCTCCATAGGAATGGAAAGCATTGGACTATTCAATACATATTCCCCCATGGTTAGCTTGATATTATGGCATTTTCCAGCAATTTATAGTTCCTCCATTTGCAACCATCACTTGACATTCGTGTTGGGTATAGGAAACAATTCAATTCCTTGGCTACCTTACAATGAATAAAATTATGGGTACTACAATCAATCAACACTATTACCTTTTTCTTCTTGATATGTCCTTCTATCTTGAGAGTTTGAGGAGTGGTAATTCTGCCAATGCATTACATGATATGGTCGGATCATTTCTTCCTCTTGGGTTGGTTCTGGTGTATATCCTCTTCTTGTTCTTGTTCATTTTCTTCTTCCTCTTCACAATCTATAAAATAATTTCTTCTCAACACTTATGACCTTTAGTGTATTTTTATCACAACTAGCAAAGCCCTTTTCTCTTTTTTCTTCCAATTGTTGTGGTCAACCTTGTAGGTTGTGGAAATCTAGGAGTAGCAACACTTCCATCTTTATAGAAGTGGTGGCTTCCTTGTCGCCATAATTTTACATTCAATTTTTCTTGCCAACCTTTGAATGCCTTCTCCAATGAATCGGTTCCAAAACGAACTTCATGTTTGGATGTTATCCTTTAAAGTACCTATGAAGAGATCAATCCTGTGTTCCTCGGAATATTTACCCTTATATTCAATTTTTGGAAGTCCTCAATGTGCTCCCCACTTGAACCCTTTTGTTTGAGATTTATCAATTGGCTAAAGAAGGTGTTGCTCTTTGTATCCTCATAATGTGCTATCATTTCCTCCATAAAAATTGACCAAGTGACAATTTTTTACGGGAGAAAAGCCATCGATACCATACAAATGTATTTTTTCTAAATGTAAAGTTGCAATGCGTACCTTTTGTGTTTGCACATTATGGAGATCAAAATATTGCTCCATCTGTAGTATCCATGTTACAGATCCTTTCCATCAAACTTCCTCATATCCATTTTTGGAATATGGTGGTTCTTCCCTCCAACATTAGAGTTTATGAAATCACGATTAACATTTATTTTGTTCTCATCATGAGTTTCCTCTACTATATTTTTCACCATTAGGAAACATTTCTTTATCAAATTTGTCAAACCTTCCATGTGCTTTTAGATCATTCTTCATGTTTTCCATGTTTCCATGTCATCCATCTTAGATTCCATGCTCTTCCATGCCATCATCTTAGATCCATTCCAAAACCATCCATCCGCCTTTCTTCAAACCATCCATCTTATTTCTTTTCTTCAAAACTTCCATGTCATTTTTTGTTGCTCTTTGCGACGAAATTTGTTGCACTTGCTCTTGTAATTTTGATATGTCATGTTGCATTCGTCTTCATGAGTCATAGTAGAGCCTTCTAAAGGCTTAATGGGTGTTGAATTCTTTTTAGGGGCCATTTTAGAATCCAATATGATATCTATTCTACAATATTCCTTGGAATCAATTCAACTTGATTCTTCAAACAAGACTTATGCAATTCGAAAAAAAAATACACCTTTACTTGCTTTTGAGGAGCTCGATATTGAAATTGAATTATCTCTATAATTGAAAATATTAAATTTTGGTATTAGTCCTCTAAGCTTCTTTCAAATGCCAGTCGACTTGATTTGGATTCTTCAAGACAAAGTTATGTCCAATCTCCCACAATGACCTAATTATGGACTAGTTCGTAGAGCGAACTTGTACGACTTGCCACGTGTCACTTTTTTCCCTTTGCTCTGAAATTGATAGAAAAACTAAACTGTAGGACTTTTTACAAATCCAATATTGAAGATTTTCCCACGATCACCTCTTTGAGATGAAATTCAGGAGCCGAAAAAGACCTAACTTCCACAGATCATATCTCGAAAATATTGCGAACCAAGCTCTAAAATTTTATGTTCCTCAGATTTCTTCATGCTCTAAAATTTCAGCCGAACCTTTTAGAAAAACTTAAGTGAAAATTCACGATGACCAAGTGAAATTCGAGCTTGCAAAACCTAACGAGATCATATCTCCGAAAATATTGAACCAAGCTTTGAAATTTTGCGATGATGTTCTCGGATTTCGCTTCGCACTATAAAAATTTCAGCTTCTAAACCTTAGAAAAAAATTTATAGAAAATTCCACGATGACTTGTTTGGAGCAGCGAAACCCTAGAATCCAAAGCTTTGATACCAAATGTTGTGAAACCACTCCAAAAATAGAAGAAAAGAGATATCAACGCCTTAGAAATAAGCCACTTCGAGGGAGAAACCTCCAATACATTACATTAATGAACAATTCTTGGATGATACAAATTACAAACCTCCTTTCTATATATAGGATCATGTCCATGGGGCCATAATGTAATCCTAGTGGGGCCACAATGTAATCCTAGCCGACCTAACAATAATAATTTAAGGGCACAATAATAACAAAATGGGGGTTACAAGGGTACAATAATAACAATAAGGGGTTACACTAACAATAATAAGGGACTATACTAGTGATATAGGGACCTAACATGCCCCTCTCCTTCAAAAAAGTGTTGTCCTCAACGCTTGAGTGGCTCTGGGTGCTTCTGTATAAAATTCTCATCCTCCCATGTAGAATCTTCAGTGGGTAAGTTCTTCCACTTGATGAGATACTCTAAAATTGATCGATTTCGTAGCTGTCGATTTCTTGTTTCCGTGACTGCTTCAGGTTCCAATATGATTTTTCCTCCCTCATCAAGTTCGGGAAATATTGTTTGAACTGGAAGATTTTCACCTATAACCTTCTTTAAGCATGAAACATGGAAAATTGGATGCACTCGTGAAGAAGCGGGAAGCTCCAATTTGTATGCCATAGTACCAATATTTTGCAACACCTTGTAAGGACCATAGTACTTTGGCGATAATTTATTATCCTTCTTAGCTTGCTTGAAGGACATTTGTTTATATGGTTGTAGCCGTAAAAATACCCAATCTCCTACATCAAAACTTCTCTCGCTGCGATGTTGATCTGCCTGTTGTTTCATTCGATTTTGTGCCAAATTCAGGTTATCCTTTAAGAATTGGAGAACTTCTTGCTGATGCTCGATGTGATCTTCCACTGCTTGAACCTTCGAATTTTCCCTTAAAGATGATGTGATGGATGGTGGATAATATCCATAAAGTGCCATAAATGGGGTCATTTTTGCTGCAGTATGGAAGGAAGTGTTATACCACCATTCAGCAAGAGGTAACCACTTGGCCCATTGTGTTTGTTTATCAGATACAAAACAACGAAGATATCCTTCCAAAAGTTTATTTACTATCTCAGTTTGACCATTGGATTGAAGATGATAAGATGAGCTATGAGCTAATTGAGTACCCAAACAAGAAAATAACTCCGTCCAAAAATTTCCAGTAAAAATGGGATCTTTGTCGCTCACAATAACCCTTGGGCTTCCATGTAGCTTTTGAATTCTATCCATAAATGTAGTAGCAACTGTACTTGCTTTAAATGGATGAGATAATGCACAAAAGTGTGCATACTTAGTAAGTCTATCAACTACCACCATGATGACACTCTTTCCTTCGGACTTAGGTAAACCTGTGATAAAATCCATTGAAATCTCCTCCCAACGTTGACTTGGAATGGATAAGGTTGTAGAAGTCCTGGGGTCTTAATTGTTTCCACTTTATTTTGCTGGCAAACCAAACATTCCGCCACAAACATTCGAATATCAGATTTAAGGCCATCCCAAAAAAATTCTTTCTTCACCCTGTGGTAAGTTTTTAAAAATCCTGAGTGTCCTCCTAAAGGAGAAGTGTGCAATTCAAAAAGAATCTTTTGTTTTAGTTGGGAATTCTTACAAAGATATAAGCGATCTTTGTACCATAAGGAATCATTTTTCCAACTAAATGTATCAGATGTACTAGGATCTTATTGCAACTTTTGAATGAGTGTCCATACATCTTTGTCCTTCTTCCATTCATCTCTTGCTTCAGTTATCCAATCTGGTTGGATAATAGAAATGGCACAAAGCAATGCTTCCACCTCTTCATTCTTTCTTGAGAGTGCATCTGCAACAACATTAAGCTTTCCTTTTTTGTAGATTATTTCAAAGTAATAACCCAACATCTTTGTGACCCATTTTTGCTGCTCTTCTGAAGATAGTCTTTGTTCCAAAAAGTGTTTAAGACTATCATGATCAATTTTTACCTTGAAGTGTCTTCCAATTAGGTAAGTTCGCCATTTCTTTAGTGCATGCAGTATTGCTAACATTTCCTTCTCATAAATAGGTTTCTGTAAATACTTTCCTTTGATTGGACGACTTTCAAAAGCAATGGGTCTTCCTTCCTGCATTAAAACTGCATCAATTCCATTTCCTGAGGCATCACATTCCACAATAAAGGTTTTTGTGAAGTCTGGCGTAGCTAAGACGGGTGCTAGGCACATTGCCTCTTTAAGATGTTCAAAGGCCTTAGTTGCTTCAGGAGTCCATGAAAATGCATCTTTCTTCAATAATGTTGTTAGAGGTGCTGCTATTCTCCCATAATTCTTAACAAACTTGCGATAATACCCTGTTAACCTAAGAAATCCTCGCAACTACTTTATGGTTGTGGGGACTTTCCATTCCTTAATGGCTTTAATTTTGTTAGGGTCTACTTTAACACCCTCGTGAGATACAATATGACCCAAATATTCCACCTCTTGTACTCCAAAGAAACATTTCGATGTTTTTGCATATAATTGTTTCTCCTCCAATAGTTTGAGCACCCTGTCAACATGTTGGACATGATCCTTCCAAGACCTGTTGTAGATTAGTATATCATCAAAAAATACTAGCACAAATTTTCTAAGGAAGGGTTTGAAAATGGAATTCATCAACCCTTGAAATGTAGAAGGTGCATTGGTAAGGCCAAAAGGCATGACCAAAAATTCATAATGACCCTCATGAGTTCGAAATGCTATTTTTGGAATATCTTCAGTCCTCATTCTAATTTGATGATATCCTGAACGAAGATCCAACTTGGTAAAATAAATTGCTCCATGTAATTCATCCAATAATTCATCAATCATAGGAATGGGAAATTTATCTTTAATGGTGAGCTTATTGAGCTCCCTATAATCCGGACACATTCGCCATGATCCATCCTTCTTGTGTACCAATACTACAGGAGCAGAGAAGAACTTTGACTAGGTTGAATTATACCCGCCTCTAACATTTCTGCAATCATACGTTCAATTTCTCTCTTTTGGAAGTAAGGATATCTATAAGGCCTGATGTTTGGAGGAACACTTCCCGGAATCAAATGAATAGCATGATCATGATCACGAATAGGTGGGAGTCCTTTGGGAGTTTCAAACACCTTGGAATGATTGTCCAAGACTTGTTGGAGATCTGCAGAAATAGATGTTTTTGATGTTGGAACTTCTAGTGAGCATAATTGTGCAATTACGCCTCGCTGTTCTTTCTTTAGAAGCTTTGTCATGACATTAGAGCTTATTATCCTTCCTGGCTTCCCCGCAATACCCCGTAATTCGACTTCCTTTCCTTCTGAAAAAAATTTCAAGAAAGGTTCTTGAAAATTAATCCACAGTGATGGATCCCGTTGGGATTCAAACGTCGACAATCGTTCTCTATCAATGTGGAAAATCCGGAAAGCTCCTTAAAAAATGATCACCACATAGGTTGAAAACCAAAATTAAAAGCAGCTATTGTCCCCCAGAGATTGTAACCATTGTACTCCTAGTACAACATCAGCACCTCCCATAGGAATGGAAAGCATTGGAATATTCAATACATAATACCCCATGGTTAGCTTGATATTATGGCATTTTCCAGAGCAATTTATAGTTCCTCCATTTGCAACCATCACTTGACATTCTGGTGCTGGGTATAGGAAACAATTCAATTCCTTGGCTACCTTACAATGAATAAAATTATGGGTGCTACCAGAATCAATCAACACTATTACCTTTTTCTTCTTGATATGTCCTTCTATCTTGAGAGTTTGAGGAGTGGTAATTCCTGCCAGTGCATTACACGATATGGTCAGATTCATTTCTTCCTCTTCTAGGGTTGGTTCCTGGTGTATATCCTCTTCTTGTTCATTTTCTTCTTCCTCTTCACAATCTGTGTAAAATAATTTCTTCTCAGCACACTTATGACCTTTAGTGTATTTTCTATCACAACTGTAGCAAAGCCCTTTTGCTCTTTTTTCTTCCAATTGTTGTGGTGTCAACATTGTAGGTTGTGGAAATCTAGGAGTAGCAACACTTCCATCTTTATAGAAGTGAGTGGTAGGCTTCCTTGTCGCCATAATTTTACATTCAATTTTTCTTGCCAACCTGAATGCCTTCTCCAATGAATCAAGTTTCAAAACGTGAACTTCATGTTGGATGTTATCCTTTAAAGTACCTATGAAGAGATCAATCATGTGTTCCTATGGAATATGAGTTACCTTTATATTCAATTTTTGGAAGTCCTCAATGTGTTCACCCACTGAACACTTTTGTTTGAGATTTAAGAAAGTGTTGCTCTTTGTATCCTCATAATGTGCTATCATTTCCTCCGTAAAAATTGACGAAGTGATAATTTTTTTATGGGAGCAAGGCCATCGATACCATACAAATGTATTTTGTTCTAAATGTAAAGTTGCGATGTGTACCTTTTGTGTGTTTTACACATTATTGAGATCAAAATATTTCTCCATCTGTAGTATCCATGTTACAGGATCCTTTCCATCAAACTTCCTCATTTCCATTTTTGGAATATGGTGGTTCTTCCCTCCAACATTAGAGTTTATGAAATCACTTTTAACATTTATTTTGTTCTCATCATAAGTTTTCTATACTATCTTTTCACCATTAGGAAACATTTCTTGTATCAACTTTTTCAAACCTTCCATGTCTGCTTTTAGATCATTCTTCATGTTTTCCATATTAGTTTCCATGTCATCCATCTTAGATTCCATGCCAGCTTCCATGCCATCCATCTTAGCGTCCATGCCATCCTTCAAACCATCCATCTTAGATTCCACACCTTTCTTCAAAGCATTCATTTTAGTTTCCACGCCTTTCTTCAAAACCTCCATGTCATTTTTTGTTGCCCTTTGCGAGAGCGAAATTTGTTGCACTTTCTCTTGTAATTTTGATATGTCATGTTGCCATTCTTCGTCTTTATGAGTCATAGTAGAGCCTTCTAAAGGGTTAATGGGCATTGAATTCTTTTTGGGGGCCATTTAGAATCCAATACCAATATCTATTCTACAATATTCCCTTGGAATCAATTCAACTTGATTTTTCAAACAAGACTTACGCAATTCGGAAAACAAAATACACACCTTTTACTTTATTTTTGAGGAGCTCGATATTGAAATTGACTTATCTCTATACTTGCAGATCCTCAATCTCTAAAATTCGGCCCTGTATTATTCCTCTGAAGCTTCTTTCAAATTCCATAGGTCTGACTTGATTTGGATTCTTCAATGCAAAGTTATGTCCAATCTCCCACAATGACCTAATTATGGACTCATTCAGTAGAGAAAATTTGTATGACTTGCCACGTGTCACTGTTTGCTCCTTTGGCTCTAAAATTTATAGAAAGGAAATTAAAGTGTGTGTACTTCCAGTCACTTTTTACAGAAATCCAATCCGATTATGAAGATTTTCCCACGATCACCTCTTTGAGATGAAATTCAAGAGCCTAAAAAAGACCTAACTTCCACATATCATATCTCCGAAAATATTGCAAACCAAGCTCTGAAATTTTTCGACGATGTTCCTTAGGATTTCAAATTATTGCTCTAAAAATTTTAGCTTCTGAACCTTCATAGACAAAATTCTATAGCGAAAATTCTGTGATGACCTTTTTAAGTGAAATTTAGGAGCTTGCAAAAGGCCCTAACTTCCATAGATCATATCTCCAAAAATATTGCAAACCAAGCTTTGAAATTTTGTGACAATGTTTCTCAAGCTTTCAGCTTCGCATTATAAAAATTTTAGCTTCTAAACCTTCATAGAAAAAAACGTATAGCAAAAATGCCACGATGACCTGTTTGGAGCAGCAAAACCCTAGAATCCAAAGCTCTGATACCAAATGTTGTGAAACCAGCTGCAAAAATAGAAGAAAAGAGATATCAACGCCTTATAAATAAGCCACTTTGAGGGGGAAACCTCCAATACATTACATTAATGAATAATTCTTGGATGACACAAATTACAAAACGTCCTTTCTATATATAGGAGTCCATGGGGCCACAATGTAATCCTAGCTAACCTAACAATAATAATTTAAGGGCATAATAATAACAATATTGGGGTTACAGGGGTACAATAATAACAATAAGGGGGTTACAATAACAATAATAAGGGACTATACTAGTAATATAGGGACCTAAAAATGTGTGAGAGAATAAGAGGCCTTTGAGATCCTTTCAGTGTGCCGTGATGTACCTCGTGGATGTCACTTTTCTGCTAAGAGGACAACCTTAAAAGTTCTACAAATTGGTTACTACCAGCCCCCTCTACATCAAGATTCAAGAAGGTACACCACCAGGTGTGATGAGTGCCAAAGGATGGGAAATCCCACACCTAAGCATGAAATTCCACTACAAGCTCAAGTGACTCTGGAGCCATTTGAGAAATGGGGCATGGAATTCATTGGCCCCATTGATCCCCTATCAGGATAGAAGAAGTATATCATTATGTGAACTAATTACCTGTCTAAATGGTTCGAATTAAAGGAAAAAAATGCATCAACTAATCAAAATTTGGTTGAATTTATGAGGGAGAGCATATTTTACAAGTCTGGTTTCCAAGGGAGTTGGTCACTGATCAAGGGATATAATTCACCTCAAATTTGATTGAAGACATCATGAAGAAACACCACATAAAGGACAGGACATCCAATACGTAACGCCCTTAGGAAAATGAGAAAGTGGAGGTCACAAATAGAGCCTTGTAGAAAATTCTAACAAATGTTTTTAGGAGCAACAAAAAGGATTGGGTAGACATACTTATAGAAGCCACTTGGGACTACAATACCACTTGGAATACCACCACTGGATTTACCCCATTCTAATTAGCCTATGGAAATAACGCCCTATGTCCATTGAATTTGAATATAATACCCTAAAGATGGCAACTCAGTGATACTTAGACCTCACTATAGCATAGCAAGAGAGGCTTCTCCAGCTAGACGGTTTAAATGAATTCAAATTGTAGCCTCTCCTACACACTAAGGTAGTCCAGCTATAGAGGAATATTTTCCATGGCAAACACATTATGGAGTAAGATTTTTAATACAGTGATTGGGCCCTTCTATATGATTCAAGATTCAAGGACTTCAAGGGAAAATTAATGACAAGAGGGTTGGGCCCCTATTTAGTGGAAAAATTTCATGAGAATGGGTCTATCCAAATCAGACATATTGATGAGGAAGGTATCCCCTTTCTTGTTAATGATTACCGATTGAAATTGTACAAAATACCTATGTCCAAGTTGGAGTTTATTAGTTCAATTAGAAAGGATTTGAATTTGATTTGGAGGCTCATAGCCCTTAATCCACTAAGATTTTGACTAGCAAGTGAAGATAAAAAATAAAAAATAATCAAAATAAAATAAAATAAAAGTCCTAGGTGAAAACCTCCATGAGGCATCTAAGGCCAACTCTAGGTTTTAAAACCTCTATGAGGCAACCCAAAAGAAAAAAAGAAAATAAAAATAAGATGAAAATATCCCCAAGTGAAATCCTCCTTTGAGGTGCCTGGGGA
Organism: Pinus albicaulis; assembly: GCA_034641835.2. Taxonomy (NCBI): domain Eukaryota; kingdom Viridiplantae; phylum Streptophyta; class Pinopsida; order Pinales; family Pinaceae; genus Pinus; species Pinus albicaulis. Next base: position 238,878,601 of record CM076581.1, on the reverse strand, counting down.
AAGCTTGCAGATTAAAAACCTCCCTAGAGGAAATCTGCATGTCTAAAAATAAAAAAAAATAAAAAAAAGAGGAGAAAAAGGGGAAAATGGAACACAAGGATGTAGTACACACAGGTAAGAGAGTCCTTGCATCAATTCCTCTAAACTTTTTCTTTTGTGGGAATCCAAATAGTCAAGATAAAAGTAAATGAAGGAACAAATACCAAAACCCATTTCTCCATTCCCATAACCTAACCAGTGCATTTCCATCATCACTTACCAATCTCCCTACCATATCCCTCCATCCCTCCATATTGAAAGCAACTAAACCCAGTTTTTCCTCAATCCTGTAGTGCTACAGGATTGTCCTGAACCGTTACAGGATCGACCAAAAATGATATAATATTGAGATCCAAGAGGTCTCTAGATTATCCACATTGTTATATATAACATTTTTCAATGTTTAGAATCCCAACAGGGATCCATCTTCATGACAAGTTGTTGAATCTTCAACAACATATCTTGAAGATGGATCCCCATTGGGATTCGAAACCTAGACAAATTTTCTATAACACTATGGATAATCCAAAGACTTCTTCAATAATTGATAACCACAGGAGCTTGAAAACCATAAATATTGAGATTCGCTTAGAAAAATGGGTCAAAAAACATGTTTTCCTTGGGAAATGTTAGGAGAGGTCCATAAAACCTCCTTAACCCCTCATCCACTTCATTTAGCTAACTCCATTCTCCAGATTCCACCTTTCTCCCTAAAAAAGCACACACAAAAATAATTTTCCTTCACTCTTTTTCACAAGCTTTAACCACCATCAGAAGCTTGTGTTATTGTCCCTAGTCTCACCATGATTTATCCAAGTCCATGAATGCAGTATGATTTTTTGGGAAGGAACTTTGTGAGTGCTACAAGAAGGAGATAAATCTTGTAGCAGCCTGCATAGATCCAACAAAACCAGAAGAAGAGTATTTTTGCAACTCCATAATGAATATATGGTCACCTTGAAGCATCAAGATTCCATCCTTGAGATTTAGGGAAGTAACATTATCCCTTAAAGTAAGCTCCAAGGTCTCCAATCCACTCCAGCAACAACAGATCAAACACTGGAAAATACCTACATGATAGAGATATTTTATCAGTCAAATACATCATCATATCATTTTGATTAATGAGGACTTGTGAACAGGCAAGAAAATGGAAGGTAGCACCTTCACAGAGTAGTTTATAGATAATTAGTTCATCAACAACATGCATGCATCTCTAAGAACTAAAAACCATAGGTAGGCTCAGGTATGACACCCATCACCTTTTCCCTATACACATAATGGTTAAAAAAATGTGTTTAATGAGCAAGAATAGAGTTTTTATGGGCTGGAGGTGGCTAGTAAACTTGGCCACCTTCGATTAGTAAACTGTAGTATACTCAACCACGCATGCAATGTGGAAAATTAAAAGTAAGGGAAGTGGTAATTATGAGGAGTGGGGACAATTAATAAAATATGAAATACGTGTAGAGGCTAGGTCACTAAGTGCTCCAAGGCCATTACCAGCCTCTCTAATTGTTTTGGGAATGAGCATCGATACAAATGAAATCAATTCTTAATTAGGGGAATTTTGAGGTATAAAAAGGGCCTCCTAGGGAAATTATAAAATAATAGTGTAAATAATAAAATAATATTATATTACATCATTAAATTTTAGAGGGAAAAAAGAAAAAACTAATTTTTCAACCTTATTTTAAACTTAAGTCCTTAAGGTTTTATTCAAATTTCGAGCGGGAGTACTTGTTGGGCGCAAAATTTAATTCCTCATCTAAGGAGTACCCATGTTGCATGCTTTCGATGAACCCTACTACAAGGAAAATGATAAATACATGAAAAACATGATTGCAATCATGTTTTTCATGTATTTCTCATTTTTCGCATAGCAAGGTCCATTGAAAGTATGCAACATGGGTGCTCCTTGGATGAGGAATTAATATTTTCATGTATTTCTCATTTTTCATGTAGCAGGGTTAATCGAAAGTATGAACCATGGGTACTACTTGGATGAGAAATCAAATTCTACATCCAACGAGTGTTGTCGCTCAAAATTTGAGTAAATCCATATGGAGATAAGTTGAAAATACGAGTTGAAAAAGTAGTTTTTATTTTTTCCCTTTAATATTTAATGATGTAACCTAATATTATTTTATATTTCCACTATTATTTTATAATTTCCTTAGGAGGTCCATTTTAGACCTCAAAATTCTCCCAATGGTTAGACCCGAATGGATTGAGGCCAACCTCTCTTTGAAATATTATATATAAGATAATTTTAGGAATTCTAGTCTGACGTCTCAAGCCCTTAATGAAAGCTATCATCAGACTTGAGAAAACAGGTTTTTTGGAAATACAAAAAATTTTGGATGGCATTATAGTGGCTCACGAGGTAGTCTATTCTCGTAGATCATCCAGAACTCTAGGTATGATTATTAAACTTGACATGTCTAAATCTTATGACTGTCTAATTTGGAATTATCTCCTTTCTATTCTTGATGCTTTTGGCTTCTCCCGTTCATGGATAACTTGGGTAAAGTCAATGATTGAGACACGATTATACTCTATTATGGTAATGTCTTGACATCTATACCTTTTTTGGGCTCGAGGGGCCTGAGGGAAGTGGATTCTCTCTCCCCCTTCCTTTCCATTATTGCAGCTGATCGAATAGGAAAACTTATCAAATCAACCTCTGAGTGCAGGCGTCTCCAAGGCTTGATATTATCTCTGGAGGTTCCTCCTCTATCGTATCAGAAATTCATCGACAATAACATGCTATATGGAAAGCCAAATTTAAGGGAACCTAAGAAATTTTTTCCCCTCCTTGAGGAATTCTAGCAGGCTTCGAGAACAATCATTAATGGGGAAAATCAGATATTTTCTTTTTCAACACCCATCCCAAGGTTCAAAGTCATTTGGTTAGGACCTTCGATTTTCGCATTGGTTTAATTCCAAGAACTTATCTTGGAATTCCCTTGGTCTTTAACTTCCTAAGATAAAAATTCTGGAAGGATATTCTAAATCACATTGATCGAAATATTTCTAATTGGTCCTTCAAGATTCTAAACTTGGATGGTAGATTAATTCTTTTGAAGGTTGTTCTGTAGGATCTTTCGGTCTATCAAATTTCATCCATTCCAACCCCACAAAGCATATATAAGTACATTATTATCAAATTTCAAATATTTCTCTAGTTAGGTGCGCAGATTGGTAGGAGGTGGTCTTTGGTGGCTTGGAACAAACTATGTAGGACAAAAGCCCATTGTGGCCTTGCCCTGAAAGGTTCAGAGATATTATCAAAAGTTCTAGGTTCTAAGTTATGGTGGAGGTGGATTTAGGGTGGCCAAGAAATTTATAAGACCCTTTGGTCTCAAAAATATGTCTCGTTCAACATTCTTAACCCTTTGTATGATCATCAACATTTACCAGATGGTTTTTCTATCTGGAACATGGCTAAAGCGAATAGGGATATAATTCGAGATCATGACTTCTGGGAAGTCAAGAATGGTTGCCAGGCCAAATTTTGAGAGGAGGCCTGGATGCAATACCCCAAGCTCAGTCAATAAGAGCACCTCGAGGATATTCATATATTCACCTCTCAACTACGAGCAGTGCGAGTTAAAGACTTCTAACTAGATAACAATAGGTCGTCAAAATGGAGAGTTTATAAGTCTCAAGCACAATATGCAGATCATGATCCCCCTTTTCCTTGGGATTATTTGTCCTTGATCCTCCAACAATGCCATATTTTAAATGTTTAATCAATTTAATGTCTTAAATTGCTTACATAAATTATCAACCAAGGTTTGTAAACTGATGAAGTGTGTTGCATTGTATGTGCTTAGTTAACCTTTCTTCTTACTTCGTTGTTTTTATTTTAAGTTTTTTTGGGGTTTTTTGTTCTTTGATGTCTAAGAATGTTCAATCTAAAACCCATGAAAATATTTAAATGAATCTAATGAATTTTAAAAAGGAAGAAAAGGAAGTGTTCCTAAGTTAATCTAATTTGCATAAAAATAAGTCAAAGACTGTTGGTTAGTTAGAATCTAATTTTGGAAAACAGAGCATCTATTTTATCTTTTCATTAGTCCTATTCCATGGATCTAATTCTCAAAACTGAGATTAAAATTGCACTACTTGCCTGAAGTAAGAACAGAAAATGAAAACAACTAATGTACTTCCAGTTACTCCAGCATTCAATTATGAAGTGTGACCTTCTTTAGATGATGTGTAAGAAAGTATCTATACTTTATCTTCTAATGTCCTAGAAAAGTAAGCAAAGTGTGAAAAGGAAAACATCTAACATATATTTAACTACTCCAACATTCAATTGTGAAGTGTTACCTTCTTGAGATGGTGTTAAGTAACCAATTATACGTAGTGATCTAGAAAAGCAATGAAAGTATGCATAAGGTAACTCAGTAATTTCATTCATTAAAAATTCAATCATTTAGTCTTGAAATATGATTAAATAAATTTCCTTGGAATGACCTTTAGGAATATCAGTGATGCAAATAAGTGAGGATCTAGAAGCAAAATGTGAAAGCATGTAAAATTGACTATAAACAACTAATCTATATTTTATTTTCCCCAACATTCAATGTGAAGTATTACCCTCTTGAGATGCTGTGTAAGAAGTCAATTATACCTTAGTTTTCTAAATTCCTAGAAAGCAAGTAAAAATGTGCATAATAAACTCAATAATTGTATGAATTAGACATTCAATCATTTAGTTCAGAATCATCATCTTTGAATGATTTTTGAGAACATCCATTTACACAGTTAATTGATAATTCTATTCTAAGAAAATAAATGACAGAACAATAAGGAAACTAGATAATTGTATATTCTTATTGCTTCAATCTTAATTCAATTTGAAAACAGAATTATCTATCTTCAAAAAATATTTTAGAAGAACAAGGCTTACACAATTATGTTTTTAACGTTATGATATTGATCAAAACTGGAATGAAACATTAATCTAATAAGAAAACAGAATTGCTGAAAACAGAGTAATGGAAATTAAACTAAAAACAATAAATGAAAAACCTCCTCCAGTGTAGGGGCCCTCTGCAACTGATTTGGCTAAAATTATAGCTGGTTAAATATGCACTTAATAAATCATTGACAACACAAACTTTTTATTATGATAAAATGAAGTCTTAATACACAGCGTATCAACAAAAGCTTAAAACTTCACTTAATTTCTAAGCTGTCTTCTCGGTTCTGTGCAACCAGTATTTAAAGAAAATAAACTTATCTGTCTATGAGATAATCTTGCTACAGGTGGCTAATTCTAGGACTATTTGACTCTTGATTTTCTACGATAGAGAAAATGAAGAGCCCTGCTATTCTCGGCTAACGTAATTTGACCACACCTTTGACCATGATCTTAGGCCTGCTTTTCTATCAATCTTGACTGAGTGAATAGGACAAAATCCATGTGGAGATGATTCTAGAAGTTCACATGTGGCTCAATTATCCATTTGACACCTGGAACCTACCATACCATGAGAGTAGCTATGAAATCCACAGTTAGCTGCATAATAGGCTGCGTGCTATAGCTAAATTGAAAAAATATATTCAAATAGCAAGAACATGAGAATATAACATGGCAGACATTTTAATGCATTCCTTGAGACAAAACATAGCATTTATCATTATTGGGGTATGTGATCTTATGAGAAATTAAGGGAAAAAGGTGAGAAAAGATGTCAAAGAGAGGGTAATTATGAGGTTCAACATACCCCCACTGCAAAGTCATTGCATGTCCTCATGTAATTTGCAAAAAATGTGACTTCTCCTTTCCTACTGCATTTACTCAGACACTTCTGCTAGCACATCCAATTTCCTTCTTTTTTTATTCTTTGAAGTGATTTCCATTCTGGGCCTTCTCATAAGAAGTTTGTACTTGAGGTTAATGACTGCTTTGTTTAGTAACTTGTTCTTTCTTTTCAATTTCCTGTTTTTATTATACCACAGTCTTAGATGAAAAATGGTATTATCATGAATTACATTTTCCAACTTGTTCTGCTACTTCAAGGTCTCATTCTCATGGTTGATATGTCTGTTCAATATCTCTAGTTCATAAATATCATGTTTGAGAGTATCAACTAGAGGTTCTTATGGATTGATATAAGTTTATGGATTTATTGATGCACTTCTCTTCTCCAATGATTCTACATAATCATATATTTCTTGTTGTACTGGGTCTATGCCTGGACATCTTCTGTTGGGGCTTCCTTCAAAATCATGAATAGGAGAATTTTGAGGACTGAGTGGAGGAGAAACGTTGATAAGAGATGGTATTTGGGTTTCTTCTTCTAAACTTATAAGCTTTTTCTCTTTTGATAATGTTTTATTCATCAAACCTCGGAGTCTGGAGCTCCTTCTTGGTTATGGAGGACTTATATTTTTCTCAATTGTAGCCTTACTCCTCTTCCTTATCTTACCTCATGTCTTGATTTTCTTTCTGATTTCTGTTAGTTCTTTAGAGATTAGCTTTTCATCATTCTTCTGTAATGAAGATTCAGGTTTGTCTTCAATATTTATATCATTCTTCTTCCTTCTGATTTTTTTCACATTATCTTCTTTAGGTTGTTCAGGTGCTTCTTGAAAATGGTTTCTAATGAGAAAACTCTCCCAGGTATCTCGTATGCTTTTTAAATTAAACTCAACCAATATCTTTACCAATCCATGATGATGCATGGTGGTATCTATGAACTGTATTCTCTTTTGTACATTTGTGGACATCCTTTTTAAGCTATTTAGCGTAAATAAGGGAAGATTTATTTCACCATTTTCTAAGAAACTCATCAGTAAAAGGATATGGTATACATACATGCAACCAAACCTTCCTTCACAAGTGATAAATTTCTGTAAACTAAGAGAATTTTCCTCCATTTACTTTTAAGGGCTGAGCTGGGGATACCTTTTATAAAACTAGAGACATCCATACTTGGGTTTTTGAATATAAATTTCCATGATTCAATGTGGAACTTATTGTTTTTGAACCACCTTTCTCCAAGCCTTAGAAGTTCTGTGGCTTCAGCCATGTATGACTCAGTAATTGAGAACTTGATGTCTCCAATTTCCACTTCTGCGCCATTGAAAGACCGAGAAAATTATTTTGTAATATCCTTCTAAAAACCATAAAATTTCTCTATGAATTTGAGCCATCCAGCTTTCTATAGCATTTCCTTTATCGGTGGGTATCCTTCCATGTACTTTTCTCCTACCAATTCTGATTTGACAATTAGCCCCATGCCTTCTACTATGCAGAGTTCTCAACCTTCAAAATTACCCTTCTTTGTTTTATGAAATGAATTGGCTACAGATCTGATGAAAGCTATCGAGGGTTTGTAGGAATAAATAGGTGGTAGGGGTTTGGAGGAAACATAGACAGGTATGTCACGTCATAGGCCATGACCGTTAATCATCAATGAGGGAGTCCATTATGGACCATTATGAAACATAATACAAAGGATGTGGCTGATATGTAGTATGATGGAAATCACAATCAAATCAAATGATGATATGTCAAGGGGGCATATGACTATCCATATTATACGTGCTTAATGTTTTAACCTTGCTATTAAAATAATTTTTTTCACTTTACCTTTTAGAACTAACCTTTTCATTTGTTGTTTATTTGGTGTTGATCCTTTAGGTACCCTTTTAGCATGTTGGTATTCAAAACATAATCCTTCAATTTCTTGTAATCATCATTTGTTTGTAGGTTGTACAATTGTGTCAAAAATATTGAATGAGATGTCTCTGCAGAATAGAATTAGCTATAGAATTGAATTAGCTTTTGAATGTAGTCAGCTGCAGAATGTAGTCAGTTGCAAAATGTGATCAACTGCATAATGGAATCTATAAAAAGAAATGAAGTATGGCTATGGAATATGAATGTGAAATGAAATGGAATGAGTGTGGAATGGAATGAAAGTGGAGTGAGATGGAATGAAACTGTAAAATGGAATGAATTTGTAGATTATGAGCTGCAAATGTGGAATGTGAATGGAGTTTTCTATCACTACTTATTACAAAAAAGAAAATGGAAAATATAGGATGTCATAAATCTCTAAATTTCACCTTGTATTTTCTGTATAAGTATATCAATCATTGATTGGTTTTCATACTTATACACTTTTTTTTTAATAGGAAAAATAAAATCTAAGTTAGTGAAGAAGAAGAATTCTTCTTCACTAACTTCATATCAATTTTATTTTGAAAAATCTTGATAAACTCTTATTTTGAAAGTCGTTTATGATATAATTTCAACCAATGACCATTCACAAGAAGAAGTACCTTTTATTCATCTATTTCCCTTATCTTCACTGCTCCATTATCAAATAATTTTTCAATATCATATGGCTCAAGCCAATGAGTCTGAAACTTTCCTTGAAAATATTTTAATTTTGAATCGAACAAAAGTGCTCAATCCCCTACTTGAAACTTCTTCTCCTTGATATACTTATCATGCCATTTAGCCCTTTACTATTGGACTATACTGATTATTTGAACTACATCTTGCCTGAGTTCATCAAGCTCATTTAGTTGCTCCAATCTATGTTTCTGTGCTTCTGATAAATTAAGTCCCAATTGCACTACCATCTTGAAGGTTTGAATATGAAACTCTATAGGGAACAAAACTTGATTTCCATAAACAAGTTCATAGGGAGTATGTCCTATTGTATTCTTCCATGTAGTTATGTAGGCCCATAAGGCTTCAGGAAGCCTTTTTTCCCAATCTCTTCTATGTAGATGTACAGTCTTAGTGAGAATTCCTTCAATCACTTTATTGGTAGATTAAACTTGACTATTTTCTTGTGGATGATAAGGATTATACTTTCTATGTTTGATCTTGTAATCTTCCACGAGCCTTTTCACCAAATTGGATGTAAAATGGGTCCCTTGATCTGTCACAATTTCTCTTGGAACACCAAAACGAGTGAAGATATCCTCAAAAATAAAATTAACTATAGATATTTCATTAGCAAAAGTTAATGCTTTAGCCTCTACCCATTTAGTGACATAATCAATGCATACCAAAATATACTTCTTTTGTTTATATGGTGGATTGATAGGTCCAACAAAATCCAAGGCCCATTTTCAAAACGTTCAATGAGTACCTGAGGTTATAATGGAATTTCATTTGAAGGAGTAGGTGTCCCTCCCCTTTTGCATCTGTCACACCTTTCGACATATTCTTTGGCGTCTTTGAAGATGAATGGCCAATAATATGCTAAATGAAGGATTTTATAGGTTGTCCTCTTGTGATCAAAGTGTCCACCACAAGGTTCATCATGACAAGCCTTAGGAATTTCAGGCATTTCATCTTCTCGAACACACCTTCTGATAATGAGATCTGGACATGTATTATATAGTTCATTAGTAATCCATGAGTATCTTTCACTTATTTGAATGATTTTTGTTCTCTCTAGAAAGAAAATGTGAAGGTAATTTTCCTGTGACTAAGTAATTGAGAATATTTGAAAACCAAGGAATCTGAGTAGTTATTGAAAAAATATATACATCAGGAAATTTATCTTCAATTCGAGTGTCATCTTTGATATTTTGAATTATAGACAAGAAATCAGCAACTATCTTTTGTTTTCCAGGTCGGTCTAGAACAATGATGTTGAATTGTTGCAGGAGTAATAACCATCTTGTAACTCTGCCATTAGTAATAGATTTATTCATTAAGTATCTAATTGCAGAGTGATCTGTATGAACAAAGGTTTCATAGCCTATTATATAATTTCTAAATTTGTTGATAGCATGAACAAGAGCTAAGAATTCTTCTTCAGATACACTGTAATTTAACTCAGTAGGAGTCAAATTTTTTCTTGTGTAATAAATGGCATAGGGGATCAAATATTTTTGTCCTAATAGAGCTCCTAGAGCTATATCTAAAGAATATGTTGAAATGTGAAAATGTAGTTTCCGATTTGGACCTCTTAAGATGGGTGCTTCAGAAATTTTTTCTTTTAAAGTCTCAAATGTTAACTGGCAATCAGGATTCCAATTGAATTAACAATCTTTGGTGAGTAACTTAAAGAATGGAGATGTTATTTTAGTGAAATTTTCTATAAATCTTCTATAATATCCCGTGAATCCTAGAAAAATTCTAACATCCTTTTGACAACTTGGAATTGATAGTTTGGAGATGACTTCAACTTTAGATTTATCAACTTTAATTCCATCTCCTAAAATATGATGTCCTAAAAAAATCCCTTCTGTAAACATCATAAAAAAAAATTTATGGCTTAGTGAAAGGTTTGTTTCCTTACACATTTTAAGAACCTTTTCCAAATTTTCTAAAGCTTCTTCAAATATATTCCCATAAACTGTAAAGTCATCCATATACACCTCTACACAATCATGTATTAGATTAGAAACAATTCCTAGTACTAACCTTTGGAATGTTGCAGACCTGCATTGCACAATCCAAAAGGAAGTACTCGGTAGGCATAAGTACCCCATGGACAGGTGAATGTGGTCTTATCTTGATCTTCAGGTGCTACCTGAATTTGATTATAGCCACTAAAACCATCCAAGAATGAGAAATATTTCTTACCTGCTAATGTATCCAATACTTGATCTATAAAGGGCAAAGGAAAATGGTATTTTAGGGTATCTTTATTCAATTCTTGATAATCAATGCATACCCTCCATTTACCATTATTTTTTGGCACAATCACTAAAGGGGAAACCCACTGATTGTCTTAAATTGGGTAAATGAAGTTTACATTCAACAACTTTTGCAACTCCTCTTTCACAATTTCCATAATATTTGGATTCATCCTTCTTTGAGGTCATCTGATAGGTTTACAATTTTCCTCAATGTAGATGTGATGTATACAAGTCTTAGGAATAATTCCTTTCATGTCAGTTTATTCCCATGCATATGCAAAATAATGTTGTTGTAATGTTTTGATTAGCTTTTCCTGCTGTAATTTTTCCAAGTTATTGTTTATGTTCAATGTTTTCCCTGGAAATATTTCAACTGTAGAGCTACCAAATTCTTTCATAGAATAAAGAGACATCTGCCTAGATTAAAAATATTCAATATTGGATTTTTCTTGAAATTGATCATGTTCATATTCTGGGGATGATTCAAAATTTTCTATTGAATTTAGGATTTGACTATCTTCATTAATGGTTGAAATAGTATCATTTTCATCATCAATCCATTCTTTGTCATCTAACTTTGTGATTTTTCTTGCTAGAGGATATAGAGTGAATTTCTTTGTTGAGTTACCATCATAGATATACATGTCACTAGATCTACAACTAATGAAAGCATCAGTTGTAGCCAACCAAGGTCTTCCTAATATAAGTGGATGTCCTCCTAGATTGTTCTTAGGAGTTAAGATCATAAAATCAACAAGGTACTCCCAAGAGTCTAAGGACACTGAAATATCTTCTAACACACCATTTGGCTTGATTAAAGATCTGTCTTCTAATTGCAGTAATATAGGTGTATACAAAAGATTAGGAAGCTTGAGTTGTTCCATGGTTTGTTTGCTCATGATGTTTATTGTTGCTCCTAAATCAATCAATGTGTTTGGAATTTCAATTCCATTGATATGTGTTTTTACAACTGGACTTCCTAGATCTAAATATTTTTGTATGGCCAATTTCCCCATCATTATGTCTACTATTTTTTCCTACACGCTGAATTCCTTTTATTTCTTTTGTTTTTCTTCCCTATTCTTCATGCTTAACTCCTTTATTGTTTTAGCTATAATTGGAATCTCTTTAATGGCTAGTAACAAAGGGATTTTTATACAAAAAATATTCAATTCATCTAGAAAATCATAATTAGGCAACATAATATGCTTTTCTACCCCTCTATCAACTTGTAATATTTCAGGAAAAGGAGGTGTAGAAGTAGGTACTGATGGTTGCTCTATGTTTGAGTTTACTGGTTCTTTTTGTTTTTCATTTTCAAAATTTTGGTTTAGAAGAGATATTCCTTCTTCAAAAATTTTATTTGGCTGTAGAGAATGTTCCTCAGCATTGCCTTGTTGTTGAATAACTACAAAAGGCTTTTTATTTTCTAATATCCTACCAGATCTAAGATGGACATCATAAGATCTAGAGGAGTAATCATGTAGGTTGGAAATTGCTGTTCTTTTATCATATAAGTATTCTGAGGATTTTTATTGTTGGGGTCTAGTAATGGTTAGGCAGGTAGATGATTTTGTTTCTGTGGAAATGGTAGTGAGAGTTTTGGATTTTGGTTTTGGAGTTGGGGTTGTTGATTTTGTTGAGGAATTATTTGGGGAGGATAGTTTGGATATGATGGAGGATATTGATAGTATTGAGAGAATCTTCCATAGGGATTTTTCATTCCTTGAGCCCAAGGTTGATATTGAGATTGAGATTGAGGCCAAGGTCACTGCCAAGAATTCCAATTTGGTGGGGGTTGAGTATACATTTGGTTGTTAAAACCTTGAGTTTGTGGCCCTTGCCATGGTCTTCTAGATACAAAGCAAAGAGATTATGTTGGATTTGAAGTTGTTTCTTCTTGAAAAGCAACCTTGAGACCTAGAATTGAAGTAAAACTCTTAGTCTCATGACTTTTTGAACAAATCATACAGGTCTCTATGACTTTTGCATGAAGAGGAAATTCTCTTAAAGCATGCTTCTTTCTGCATTTGGAAGATAAAATAGCTAAAGAATTAGTCTCGGCTTTCTTCTTGTTTTGTAATCTAAGGGTGTCTATTTGTTCAATAGGACTCCCTAAAATGTGTATTTTAAATTGATCAATCATGTTTCCAATTTCTACCCTACTCACTGTTCCAGTGGCAGATCTATTTACCCTAGCAAGAGAAGGATCTCTTGGACCTTTCCTAGTTTGTTATTTTCATCTTGAGAGATGAATACATAATTCCCCAATTTCAAGTAATGGGAATTGAGAGATATCCCCTTTCCCCATCATGTTGATGATGTCTATCCATTCATCTCTCATGACTTTCAATAAAAGAGATTTTAAACTATCTTGATCTAAATTATCCATTTTTTCTCTTTTTTTGTTATAGTTTAATCTTTCAATTAAATCCTCCAAATTCTCATCCTCTCTTTGAATCATTTTAAACACTTCATCCTTGTGATTTATAGGTATGCAATAATCCAAATACCTTTCTAAAAATGCTCTCTTCATGTCATTCCATGTTCTGATAGACCGAGTGATTAAAATCATGAACCATTTTAGAGCTGCTCCTTTTAATGTTGAAGGAAACAATTTGAGTTTTTGAGATTCTTGTAAATAATCACAAGTTATGTGTAAGACTTCAAATTCAAACAAAAATGTTTCAGGATCTTCACTTTTCAATCCATGAAAATTTGGGAGGACAGAAGGTGAGATATTTTTTATTGTGGCATTTGTATCTTCATCAACTATAGCTAATCCGAAGGAACTCTCAATTACCCTATTTCTTCTGCCTCCCATTTCATTTCCTCTACCTCTCCCTCTTTCTCCTCCTCCTCTAGCTCTACCTCCTCCAAATATTACATTTTCTCCATTTAGAATTTCTCCTTCTCCTTCCCCTTATTCTCCTCTTCCTGTCATTATAGATTCTTCGGAGCTGATATAAGATTCAACCTGTAAGGTTAATTTCTCTTCTTCTCATTCTTCTATCAATGGTATGTTGAAGAAAGGTCCTTCTTCCTCCTCTCCACTAGGAATTTATAACTCTTCAGCTAAAATATGTTCTCCTGTAGAGGTGAAAAAGGTTACTCCTTCTATTGGAGATCTAGGATCTTCTTCCTCTATGATTGCCTCAGTGGATGAAGTAGGAGATCCTCATAATTGGAATTATGACCTTAGAACTTTAGGAATTCTATGTCTAGTGAAGTATGGAATATGAGTTTGAGATGGAGGTGTATCACTTATTAGTCTTGGTGGAGTGAGTGGTGTTGTAGGGATTAAACTCGTGCCTGTAGCTATGAATCTGGCCTTAGAGTCTCTTTCTCTACGCATATCATTTTTTTTAGATGTAAGAAATGAGGTTACCTAATTACACTTCCCCGACAACAATGCCAAAATTTTTAGTCAATTTAATGTCTTAAATTGCTTACATAAATTATCAACTGATGTTTGTAAACTGATGAAGTGTGGTGCATTGTATGTGCTCATTTAACCTTTCTTCTTACTTCGTTGTTTGTATTTTATGTTTTTTTGGGGTTTTTGTTCTTTGATGTCTAAGAATGTTCAATCTAAAACCTATGAAAATATTTAAATGAATCTAATGAATTTTAAAAGGGAAGAAAAGGAAGTGTTCCTAAGTTAATATAATCTACATAAAAATAAATCAATGACTGTTTTCTAGTTAGAATATAATCTGGAAAACAGAACATCTATGTTATCTTATCATTAGTCTTATTCCATGGATCTAATTCTGAAAACTGAGATTATAATTACAGTGCTTACCTTAAGTAAGAGCAGAAAATGAAAACAACTAATGTACTTCCAGTTACTCCAACATTCAATTATGAAGTGTGACCTTCTTGAGATGATGTGTAAGCAACTATCTATACTTTATCTTCTAATGTCCTAGAAATGTAAGAAAATTGTGCAAAGGAAAAAATCTAATGTATATTTAGCTACTCCAACATTCAATTTTGAAATGTTACCTTCTTGAGATGGTGTTAAGTAACCAATTATACCTAATGATCTAGAAAATCAAGTAAAGTATGTAGAAGGCAACTCAGTAATTGCATTCATTAAACTTTCAATCATTCGGTCTTGAAATATGATTAAATAAATTTCCTTGGAATGACCTTTAGGAATATCAGTGATGCAACTAAGTGAGGATATATAAGCAAAATGTGAAAGCATGTAAAATGACTGTAAACAACTAATGTATATTTTATTTTCCCCAACATTCAATGTGAAGTGTTACCCTCTTGAGATGTTGTGTAAGAAGTCAATTATACCTTAGTTTTATAAATTCCTAGAAAGCAAGTAAAAATGTACAAAATAAACTCAATAACTGTATGAATTAGACATTCAATCATTTATTTCAGAATCATCATCTGGAATGACTTTTGAGAACATCCATTTACACAGTTAATTGATAATTGTATTCTAAGAAAATTAATGATAGAACAGTAAGGAAACTAGATAATTGTATATTCTTATTTCTTTAATTTTAATTCAATTTTAAAATAGAGTTATTTATCTTCACGAAATATTTTAGAAGAATAAGGATTACACAGTTATGTTTTTAACGTTATGCTATTGATCAAAACTTGAATGAAAAATTAATATAATAAGAAAATAGAATTGCTGAAAACAAAGTAATGGAAATTAAACTAAAAACAATAAATGAAAAACCTCCTCCAGTGTAGGGGCCCTCTGCAACTGATTTGGCTGAAATGCTAGTTGGTTAAGATGCACTTAAGCAATCATTGACAACAAGAACTTTGTAGTTGATAAAACTAGGTCTTAATACACACCATATCAGTAAAATCTTAAAACTTAACTTAATTTCTGAACTATCTTCTCGGTTCTGTGCAACCGGTATTTAAAGAAAATAAACTTAACTGTCTATGAGATAATGTTGCTATAGGTGGCTAATTAGAATTATAGAATTGTAATAGGACTATTTGACTCTTGATTTGCTACGATAGAGAAAATTGAGAGTCCTACTATTCTCAGCTAACGTACTTTGTCCACACCTTTGACCATGATCTTAGGCCTACTTTTCTATCGATCTTGATCGAGTGAATAGGAAAAAATCCATGTGGAGATGATTCTAGAAGTTACCATGTGGCTCAATTTTTAATTTGACACATGGAACCTTCCAAACCATGAGATTAGCTATGGAATCCACAGTTAGCTGCATAACAGGTTGCGTTCTATAGCTAAATTGAAAAAATCTATTAAAATAGCAAGAACATGAGAATATAACATGGCAATCATTTTAATGCATTCCTTGAGACAAAACATAGCATTTATCATTGATTGGGGTATGTGATCTTATGAGAAAGTAGGGGAAAAAGTTGAGAAAGGATGTCAAAGAGAGGGTAATTCTGAGGTCCAACATTAAATAATGGAGATTCTGATAAACTCAGATGAGGTCATCTCCCTTGGGGTATGTACTCTCTTAAGGAAGCATATTCCATTCTCTCCACCTCAACGGATATGGTACTAGATCCTCTATGGAAAAGGATTTGGTACTGATGGATCTGGCTAAAAGTCTCATTTTTCTAGCCCACGTGGTGTAGAGAAGTTGGTGATGGGGTGCACTGTTAAGGCACTCCGTATGCAAGGTCATTGGTTCGAAACTCGTGGTTTTAGAATTAGTCTAAACTACCAAAAAAAAAAAAAAAGTCTCATCTTTCCTCTGGTCAATTGATCATGTCAAAATTATTACTTGGGATAAGATTCAGAAAAAAAAATGATTTTGTGGTCCATCCCATTTTCCTCTTTGTACTAGCTCGGAGGAAACACCAAAACACCTTATTATTTTTTTCTTAGTGGCAATGGATCTTTGGAATCAAATAGTAATATTATTTGGGGTTGTTGATCGATCTAGTAATAGTCTTAGAGAATCACTAGAATTATGGTGCTTGAAGCTCTTAAAGAATCCTATAGTAAATAGAGCATGGAGTTTCTCCCAGGGTTTCTTCCTTTTTAATGTATTGAAAGATAGGAACCGAGTAGTGTTTCACTAAGAGGTCATTAGGACTGATCATCAGGTTTGGGA
The DNA here is from genome assembly GCA_034641835.2 of Pinus albicaulis. NCBI lineage: Eukaryota > Viridiplantae > Streptophyta > Pinopsida > Pinales > Pinaceae > Pinus > Pinus albicaulis. The sequence continues at coordinate 238,861,841 of CM076581.1, read as the reverse complement.
AGTGACAAAGCGCAATATCAAAGAATCGATATTAGTGAATCACTGACCAGAGGAGGATTGGAAAGTTGAGGGTCGTGAGAGCACCATCCTTAAGGAACTATCTCTTTGTCTGTATTTAATCATATTTCGGTACGCTCTCCCACTCCCCATGAGGGGGAGCTCAACTGAAACTTTTACCTGGCCACCGCTTGGTTTCTTTAAGCTAAAATTTTATGGAGAATCTAAGGGAAACCCTGGCCTGGCCAACTTTGGGGGCTTGATTCAAAATGACAAGGGGAAGGTAGTGAAAATCTTCGTGGCTTCATGTGGTAGTACCCCCAAAAATGTCGTTGAAGCTATAACTCTAGAGAAAGGGCCTCAAGTTGTCGTTAAGATGGGTCTAACTAAGCTACAGGTCTTCAAAGACTCTCAAATAGTAGTCTCTATGCTACATAAGCTTATTAATGGGTCTCCTACAGATAAGGTTATAAAAAACTAGAGGTTGGAGCTTTTTGGTGAGAAAATATGTTCATGTTTATTTTCCTTTGATTATTTAGTCATGGAACACATGAGAAGACAGAGGAATTATTAAACCGGTAAGCTTTCCAATTGGGGAAGTGAAAACCTATGTTCTCAAAAAAATCTTCTTCATGAGTTCTTCCATATAGTGGTTAAAGAGGAGGATTCCCAGATGGAGGTGACGAACTCTAAGATGTGGTTGACACATGGGAAATGAGTGTAAACATATGGAAAATGGGAAGGAGGAAAAATTACATTTCCTCCCATTGTGGGTGTGCTCACTTCCCTCCTAGATGGTGTGTGGTGGCTACTAGTTCTAGGGGTATAGATTATATTTCATAATATTGGGCTGGCGTTCGACTCGCTTCGATTTACAGGTTGTCAGGAGATTATGTAGAATGTTTCCAAATCTGGTTTTGGGGGCGTCTTCTTGGGAACTCTCCATGCGACCCGTGTTGAATAATTCTCGCTCCCAGCCCATGCAGATGGGAGCCTCGACCAATGAGGATGGTTCCAACATCGAGCTAAAGGTAGTGCTGGGATATAGGGTTTTTGAAAGATCCAAGTTGGGTGGTAATGTTTCTGGGGGTGTGTCCAGTGAACCATAGGGATCTCATGGCAAAAGAGGAGGTTCGAGCTCTGTATGAGGTGGTAATGCAAAAAGTAAAGGTAAAAGAGGTAGTGTGGCTCTTGGAAGTGAAGCAGTTATGCGGGGTCAGAAAATTCGACAGCGGTGCGCAAGAGTTGTTGGCTGACAAATTTTCTTGGATGTCACTCATGACCTACTCCAGTATGTTTTGGATTTCTTGGAAGTGCAATAAAATATCATAAGTGAAGAGAACGAGGCTATCATCATCATGCTAAATCAACGACATTACTTTCAATGCCATGTCAGATAAATGATTGTGGTGGTTTGGCGAGGACAAAATTTGCTAGCGGAAAAGGTTGAGAAGCTAGAAACATGGTTGGTTCACTTTGAGCAACATGTTCAATGTTCATTTCAACCCCCTCCTCCTCCACAAAGTAGGCTAGAATCTAGCGTCAATTAATTCTGATGATTGAGCATGGTCACATGTGTTCTTCTGGTTTTGTTTGTCTTTTGGTGCTTTTTCCCTGTTAGACGTTGGAATTCTAATTTGTCTTTGCTTCTGTTTTTTGTAACATGGTGATAGAATTAGTCAACAAACCCGGTCGGGGTAACACTACTCGCATTTTGATAACTATGTACTCTCCTTTTGATTAATGAACAAATCCTCGACTTACAAAAAAAAAATTATTCGAAATTATTTTAAAACACAATTCATTTCGATATTCAAAAGTAAATTTTAAATAACTACCTTTTTAAAAATAACATATAAAATTTATTTACTTATCATTACTAATAAATGAAGTGAGTTTATAAACCCTTTTCATTTAAAAATATCTATTGCAATTCACTTGTGTTTTATTTATATATGTTATAAAAAAATTTCATAATAATTTTTTCCATGGTTACTTGGAATGTAACTTTTTGGCCCCACTTTGAGAAATTTTAGAAAAATGAATGACAAAAGAAAAGATTATGAAAATCTATTTTATTATTGTATACAATAATAATAACATTTTGTAAATCTCATTTCAACTCAACTAGTCATTATATATGTTATTAAATCACTTATGCTATATTACAGCCAAACTAATTATAAGGATGACTTACCAAACTTTAAAACTCCTTTATGTACAACCAATGTTAGAATTTAAAAATAAACTCACTCGTTAAATTTGACAATTTTCACACCCTCAATCCAGGTTGTAGGGAAAAAATACAAAATAGTAATAATTACGCTGTAAGGCTTTCCTCTTTTAGAACAACTCCCCCAACTGCCACTCTATACTAGTATACAACATTGGATGGAATGTTAAACGATTGAATATTTTTAGGCCCTAGGATTAATAGTTAAATATTAATATAAAACTAATAGTTAGGGTGCTTAATGGGCATGTTCTAAAAATAATCAAACAACTGCTTCTTGCTAAACAATTTCTTGATGGCTTAATGGGGAAGCTTATTCCTCTCTTGATTCTCCAAAACAAGGTTTCTCTTGCAAGGATTAGTCTATTTGATCACAACTTTGTCGAGACTCCAGTTGCAGTGGTTTGGCTCATTGGCATGTTTACCATAGTACATGTCTCAGATGAGTGAGTGTGCTTAAATAATAGGAGCATTCCTTGCCAGGTCATGAATAAACTAAATCTGGCTCGATTTGAAGGTACATTTTACATGCTCCCTACCATATTCTTATTCACCATATTTAATATTGTGACTTTTTTTTCTTTCTGTTCTCGAGTCAATAATGAATTCGACAATTAAAATGTAGTGGATATCATATTTTACATAGAAGCATAACTTTTTTTCTACATGTTACAGAAAAACCTTTTGAACAATATTTTCCAAAATAGAATCTTCATTCTCTCGGGGTTTTGGAAATGTAGGATTTTTTTTTTTTTTTGGTCATGTTCCTGTACACAAATAGGATCATTTCCACATTCTATACCTATATGGTTTGCGTGGAAATTTTTTTTTTTTCCAAAGATGGAGATAAAATTGTACACAGTTTTCATGGCATAGTTGTTAAAAGTAAACTGAAACATTAACCAAATTATTATGTCTATATCTATGGCTAAAATAAATATTCTATGCATATTGGTTATCTACCAGTAGCTTAAAATTTTGATGCGGTTATCTACCAACAACTTAACATTTTGATGTGTATTAGTAAAAGAAAACATAAAATCAACAACTAACCTACTGGAAACTCCATAGATATCCCATATGATGATCTTTGTCTCTACCCATATATAATTTTCCTTACATCCAGCAACCAAAAATAATACATATTTTCCAGTTTTCAATAATATTTATCTACAGAATAGAAGACTACTTTGCATACATGAAAAACGAAATTGAATACTAATTTGCATGGTATTTCTTCATCTTTGTAGAAATACAACATCGATATCTTAAGCAAGAAAACTGCACTGTTAAATGCATTACAAAATCCATCATTCTTGTTCTTTCTGAAAAAAATCAATTCAAGAGCATACTCCAGGTAGCAAATATTATGGGAATATTAATCTCAACCACTGCGTAAATTGAACTAACAACATCCATGTCTCATGTAAATATTTTGCAGGTTAAGGATTGAGTTTGCATACTAAGGACATGGCATAGCGTAAATGAAGTTATGAACAGGAGTACGAATACCCATTTCACAAAATATTAAATTATTAAAGTGAAATGGAATTTTAATGAAGGGTTGGTAGAAATGAATGGTGAATGATTTACTCTGCAACTGTTATTTATTGTCCACAACTTTACAAATTCAGAAAAATTATGTTCACCCATCCTATGTTTTAAATGTTAGTATTTTCATGTATTAATGTCCTAGAAAGTTATTTTTTGATATAACAACTATGTAGAAGTTCAATGCATTGTGGCAGATGTAAGTCTGAGAAGAAAAGCAGAGATGGAACATTTTGTGGTGGGTGGGTAAAACAATTTGTTACAAGTTTTATAGTGAGTTACTCCGAAACTCATAGTGAATGTAAATCTCTGTAAGAATTTGGTTTTTACTTGGTAAAGGAGTTTCATCCTCCATTTTTGAATGTATTTCATGTTTTATAAACTATAATCCAAATTTTTATTTTGTTGGGAAAGTTACTTTGTTTTACTCTGCTTACAATTTCTAAGTTTTTAACCCTGTCTTGGTTGTGCAAGTCAACTGTGATTTAATCTCCGCCACTTTTTTTTGTAAGGAAGACTCCTATGATTTAATCTTCAGTATTGTATTGCCTTGAGTAATATCTCTTCATGATTCTTTTTGTTGAGGAAGAATTATCTATTTTTGTTTTAAATTTTTAACATGGTATCAGAGCAGGTTTAAATTTTTATTACTGTAACTGCAAGTGTTTTGACTGGGAGTAAAAATTTGTTCTGAAAGTTTTTTTGTGGAGCATATTTACCAGCAAGGAAAATTTTTTTTTTTTTAAGTGAAAATGGCAACAACAAGCACAAGCTTGACTAATCCACAAATACCTCAATTTAATGGAAAAAATTATGATTATTGGGCTATTACAATGAAGGCTCCATTTTCTTCTCAAGATATTTGGGAATTGGTGGAGAATGGTTTCTAAGAACGAGCAAATGTAGTGACATACAATGCTTTGACACAAACAAAACAATATTTTTTGAGGGATAATAGAAAGACAGACTCAAAAGCCCTCTTCTACATTTTTCAAGTAGTTCATGAAAGTATCTTCCCAATAATTGTAGCAGCAAAAAATTCCAATCAAGCATGGGATAGCATATAGAAAACCTACCAAGGCATGGCAAAGGTGAAGACAGAATAATTACAAATGTTGAGAAGACATTTTGAGACAATTTGTATGAAAGTGTCTGAGAATGTAGACTCATTTTTTAAACATGTATTTGGAATGGTTACTCAAATCAGGTCTCATGGTGAGACACTTGAGAAAAGGAGAATAGTTGAGAAATTTTTGAGAAATTTTCTAGCAAGATTTGATTCCATAGTTGTGGCCATAGAAGAGATAAAGGATCTCTCACAGTTTTCAATGGATAATTCATGCATCATTGATCTCTCATGAACATAGATTGAATAGAGAAAAAAACTCCTCATTGGAGCATGCTTTCAAGACACAAGTTTCATTTGGTAAAGGTAGAGGCATGGGAATATCAAATGTTAGAGGAAGAGCAAGAATCCCACACAGAGTTGGAAGAAGCATCCCTTCAAGTTCAAGTGGAAGGGGCAGCAATAAAAATATAAGTCAAGGCTCAAGTCAAAATCAAGCACAAGTTCAGAGATATGATAAATCTCAAGTTCAATGTCATTATTGTAAGAAATATGGTCATTTTAAAATGAATGTAAAAAGAAGCAACATGAAATAAGTAACAAACCAAGTGAAATTTTCACAAAGGAAAATCAAAACCATGATAGCATGTTTTTATCTTATAATGTAGCACAAGAAAAAGAAGGGGATGTATGGTTTTTAGATTCAGGGTGCAACAAACACATGACAGGGAACATAAAAATGGTTTCCAATCTAGATGAAAGTGTGAAATGTGAAGTGACATTAGGGACTGGAAGAAAAGTCTATGTCATGGGAAAAATAAGAGTCAACATTCTAACAAATAAGGGGGAGAATAAGTACATTTCATATTTTTATTATGTCCCTGGTTTGAAGCATAACCTCATAAGCATTGGAAAACTCATGCAAAAGGGCTACAATTTATTTTTCAAGAATGATGAGTGCACAATTTTGGATAATTATCCAAGAAGACAACCGATTTCAAAATTTTATATGACAAACAATAAAATGTTTCCTCTCAAGCTAAAATCACATTGAAGGAAGAAGGTGTTCAAGCACAACTATCAATGAATTCCCAATAGAATGAAAGAAAATTTATAGCTGTCACACAATTAAAATTTCAAGAAAAAGTTAAAGATGAAAATTGGTTATGGCATTTGAGATTTGGTCATCTAAATTTTGAAGATTTGAATTTGTAGCATAGGAAATGCATGGTGAATGGATTGTCACTCATAGAAAAATTGAACAACCTATGTGAAGGATGCATCTTCGGAAAACAACATAGAGAATCATTTCCAGTAGGAAAATCAATAAGGGAAAAGGAACCTTTGGAGATTGTCCATTCAGATCTATGTGGACCAATGCAGACACCATCAATTGGTGGAATCTATTATATTTTGAATTTCATAAATTATTATAAAATGAATACATGGGTTTACTTCCTAGAAAATAAAAGTGAAGTGTTTCAGTGCTTACGCCAATACAAAGCTCTTGTTGAGAAGCAAAACAAACACTACATAAAAGTCTAGAGGACTGACAAAGGTGGCGAATACATCTCAATTGAATTCCTACGTTTTTGCAGGGAGCACGGAATTCAAAATAGATTTACAACAAGGTATACACCTCAGAAAAATGGTGTCGCCGAAAGAAAAAATAAGACCGTTATGGAAATGGTGAGGAGTATGTTGTAGGCAAAGCATTTTCCAAATGATTATTGGGATGAAGTTGTCATTTGTGCATCATATACTATTAATAGGTGTCCAACCAAAAGTGTTATGACTATAGTTCTTGAAGAGGCATGGAGTGGAAGAAAGCATAGTTTTACTCACATGAGAGTTTTTGGATGTGTGGCTTATGACATGTTCTAGAGAAGTTAAGGAAGAAGTTGGAAATCAAAGGGGAAAAATGAATATTTGTTGGATATAGTGATGGATCCAAGGCATATAATCTCTACAGTCCATCAACTGAGAAGGTCATAATCAGAAGAGATGTTCATTTCATAGAGGAAGAAGCATGGGATGGAAGTTTAGAGAATAAAATCAATGTTAAGACATGTGTACCACATGAAGACAAAGAGGAATTGACCACAACAAGTAATTCCTCAATGGTGACTCCTCCTACTCCTATTCAAGCTCAACAAAGTAGTCACCAAGTGACATCGTCAACAAATAATAGGAATGTGTCATGCAGTCAATAAAGTGCTTCTGCAATCACACCATAAAGATCTACAACACCACTCATTTCAAGTGCAACACCAAGTGACATGTCAAGTTCATCTTCAACAAGCTTAAGAAGACAAAAAATTAGAAATTTAAGTGAAATATATGAGCAAAATGAAGTTGATAGTAGTGTTAGTATGAATTCCTTATTTTCATTTTTTTGTCATGTAAATGATCCAATCCATTTTTAGGATGCAGTAAAAGAATAAAAATGGGTTACGACAATGAATGAATAAATAGGAGCTATAGAAAAGAACGACACATGGGAGTTAGTGTAACTTCCTCAAGGAAAATAAGTCATTGGACTGAATTGGGTCTATAAGAGCAAGATCAACGTTGAAGGAAAGATTGAAAGGAATAAATCAAGGCTAGTTGTCAAAGGATACAAGCAGTAACATGGAAGATATTATGTAGAGACATTTGCGCCATTCATGGGGATGGAGAAAAGGCATACAGTGTTGTTAATTACGACACAACATAAATGGAAAGTGTATCAAATGGACATAAAATCAACGTTATTGAGTGGAGTTCTAAAAGAGGAAGTATATGTTGTGCAACCACCTGGTTATGAGATAGAAGGCCAAAAATAAAAAATGCATAGGTTGAGCAAAGCTCTTTATGGGTTGAAGAAAACATCACGTGCATGGTATAGCAGTATAGATGCCTACTTGATGGATAATGGGTTCGACAAATGTGATAGTGAGCCTACTCTCTAGAACAAAGAGAGCGATGATAAGCTTCTTATTGCTATTTTGTATGTACATGATTTGATTTTTTTAGGGCGTGATGATTTACTCATTGATTATTTCAAAGAAGTTATGCAAAGTGAGTTTGAAATGACCAACTTTGGGTTGTTAAGATTTTTTTTGGGCATAGAAGGGAAGCAAACAGAAAATGGTATTTTCCTTTCCCAAGAAAAGTATGTTGTGGAAATTTTGGAGAGGTTTAATGTGAATAATAACAAGCCTTCACCAACTCCAATTGTCATGGGGTTGAAGTTGAGAAAATAAGATTGAAACAACAATGTCAATCCGACATTATACAAACATATAGTGGGAATCTTAAAGTATTTGACCACAACTAGGCCAAATATAATGTATGCAATGAGTTTGGTGTAAAGGTTCATGGAGAAACCCAAGGAGACGCATTGGCAAGGAACCAAAATAATTTTAAAGTATGTCAATGGTACAAAGGAATATGGTATCTTTACACCACAATAGATGATTTTAGGCTAGTTGGTTACAATGAAAGTGGCAGGGAAGGAAGCGTTGATGACATAAATATCACATCAGGATATGTTTTTCATTTGGGTCCAAGAACCATTTCATGGGATTCTAGGAAGCGGACTATAGTGTCATTGTCAACAATAGAAGTTGAATATGACGCCGCGACAACAATAGTGTATCAAGAAGTTTGGATGAGAATGATGTTGAGGGATTTATGCCATGAACAAGATGGAACAACCACTATTTCCTGTGACAATAATTCAAAAATTGCACTATCAAAGAATTTTGTCTTTCACAAGAGGAACAAGCACATTAACACTAAATATCATTTTATAAGAGAATTGGTTAACAATGGTGAGATTGTGTTGGAACATTAAAAGTCAAAGGAAAAATTTGCAGTCATCTTCACAAATTCATTTGTACGAAAAAATTTGTTTATGGGTGAAAATGTGAAGTTAGGTTACACTTTTGTGAGAATCGGGGTGAATTTTTTTTTTTCTCAATAGTTCGGCCAAAATTTTGTAAAAGTTCAACCGAACTCATTCTATGTTTACATTGATGGCATACTGAAGGCATGGGAAAACAGATTTTTGGCCGGAGATGGGAAAACTAGCAGCAAAATTTTGCTAACGGTTACAGGTTTCTGTTCACATCTGTCTCATGCATCTGATTCATGTTCGTTTCTTGTTGCTGATGCTTTTTTGCGATCTGTGGCTCTTGTGCTCTGTTGCGCTCTGTGGCTTTTTCTGTTGCTCTGTTGCGCTCTGTGATTTGGATTTTCATCGCGACGAATTTCTGCGAATTTACAGGTATGTATCTGAAAGTTAAATGAAACATTAGCGGTGAAAATTAAGAGATTTTTGATATGAAACTGTAGCAGTGAAAATTAATCATGGCTTACTTTATTAAGCTTTTTGATATGAAACAGTAGCAGTGAAAATTAAGCCCGACTTAGTTTATTAAGCATTTTAATATGAAACAGTAGCACTTATGTTTGTTTGTTTAGATACCATACTTTCATTCCTTAGAATGAAAATCTAATGTTGAAGTTTGATGTATAATTTTGAACCTGTGAGCTTGAGTTGAGATGAACAGTAGTAGTGAAAATTAAGTGCTTAATTTATTAAGCTTTTTGATATGAAACAATAGCAGTGAAAATTAAGCCCAGCTTAGATTATTAAGCCTTTTAATATGAAACAGTAGCACTGGTGTCTGTTTTTTTAGATACCATACTTTCATTCCCTAGAATCAGAATCTAATGTTGAAGTTTGATGTATAATTGTGAGCTTGTGAGCTTGAGTTGATATGCAACAGTAGCAGTGAAAAGTAAGTGCTTATTTTATTAAGCTTTTTGATATGAAACAGTACCAGTGAAAATTAATCCCAGCTTAGTTTATTAAACCTTTTAATATGAAACAGTAGCACTAGTGTCTACTTTTTTAGATACCATACTTTCATTCCTTAGAATCAAGCTCTAATGTTGAAGTTTGATTTATAATTATGAGCCTGTGAGCTTGAATTGATATGAACCAGTAGCAGTGAAAATTAAGTGCTTAGTTTATTAAGATTTTTGATATGAAACAGTAGCAGAGAAAATTAAGCCACAACTTAGTTTATTAAGCCTTTTAATATGAAACAGTATCGATGGTGTCTGTCTATTTAGATACCATAATTTCATTCCTTAGAATTAGAATCTAATTCTCTTTCCCTTCTGGCTGGGCTAGGAGAATTTATGCATCTATATCTTTAAACTACTCAACTATATTATTAAACCATAAGGATCATTTCTATACATATCCCATTTTAATGGGGTCTATCACATTTCGAGAAAGACACATTAGCCATAAAATTTTCCCGTTGAAACCAAAAGTGATTTGATACAAAACATTGGTTTTAAGCTTATATAGTTAATTGTTTCAAATAGATTCTTAATAAATGAAAAATATTCAATGTAAAACACATGCATTAACATATAATTGTGATATTTTTCCTTCTTTCCAACTTAGTGGAAATCCTTCTAGAAAAATCCCTTTTAATGAAGCATATATGTCCATAGTGATCCACTAATATTTGTTCACCAACAACTATTTCATTTTGGACTTGTATATCTCAAAACTATGCTCATTGAATTTATGCATCTCTATCTTTAAACTACTCAACTGTTTTATTAAACCATAGGAATCACTTCGATATATATCCCATTTTAATGGGAAGAAGATATATCCATAATGATCCACTGATATTTGTTCACCAACAACTATTGCATTTTGGACTTGTATATCTCAAAAATATGATCATTGAATTTATGCATCTATATCTTTAAACTACTCAACTGATTTATTAAACCATAGGAATCATTTCGATATATCTCCCATTTTAATGGGGTCTATCACATTTCAAGAAAAACAAATTAGCCATAAGAGTTTCCCATTGAAACAAAAAGTAATTTGATACAAAACATCTAGGTTTTAACCTTATATAGTTAATTGTTTCAAATAGATTCTTAATAAAATGAAAAATATTCAATGTAAAACACATGCACATTAACATATAGAAGTAATTTGATACAAAACATCTAGGTTTTAACCATATATAGTTAATTGTTTCAAATAGATTCTTAATAGAATGAAAAATATTCAATGTAAAGCACATGCACATTAACATATAATTGTGATACTTTCCCTTCTTTCCAACTTAGTGGACATCCTTATAGAAAAATCCCTTTTAATGAAGCAAATATATCCATAGTGATCCACTAATATTTGTTCACAAACAACTCTTCCATTTTTTGCTTTTATATCTCAAAACTATGCTCACTGAATTTATGCATCTATATTTTTAAACTACTTGAAACTATTTTATTACACCATAGGAATCATTTTGATATATCTCCCATTTTAATGGGGTCTATCATCTTTCGAGGAAACACATTAGCCATAAAAGTTTCCATTGAAACTAAAAGTGATTTGATACAAAACATAGGTTTTAACCTTATATAGGTAGTGGCTATTCCTATTCTTATCCTCCTATTTCAAGCCTATTCCCCATTCAAAGCTTCTGGTGCTATTTTATCTTCAAACCACTCGAAGTACCATTTTAACTTTCCTAGGATTAGATAATGAGCGTATGGGCCACATGGGATACATTATCCTTAGCTTGAGAGAATCACATGTTTGTGTAGTTGTTATATATACCCCCACATATACTTAAGGAGTACATTTTGCTCTTGGGAAAGATATCCTTCATAAACAACTATTCCATATTGGACTTATATCTCTCAAAACTATGCTCATTGAATTTATGCATCTATATCTTTAAACTACTCAACTATTTTATTACACCATAGGAATCATTTCGATATATCTCCCATTTTAATGGGGTCTATCACATTTCGAGAAAAACAAATTAGCCATGAAATTTTCCCATTGAAACCAAAAGTTATTTAATACAAAATATAGGTTTTAACCTTATATAGTTAATTGTTTCAAATATATTCTTAATAAAAAAAATATTCAATGTAAAACACATGCATTAACATATAATTGTGATATTTTCCTTCTTTCCAACTTAGTCCATCATTCTAGAAAAATCCCTTTTAATGAAGTAGATATATCCATAGTGATCCACCGATATTTTTTCACCAACAACTATAACATTTTGGACTTATATATGTCAAAACTATGCTCATTGAATTTATGCATCTATATATTTAAACTACTTGAAAGTATTTTATTACACCATAGGAATCATTTCGATATATCTCCCATTTTAATGGGGTCTATCACATTTCGAGAAAAAGCACATTAGCCATAAAAGATTCCCATTGAAACCAATAGTAATTTGATACAAAACATAGGTTTTAACCTTATATAGTTAATTGTTTCAGATAAATTCTTAATAAAATGAAAAATATTCAATGTAAAACACATGCACATTAACATATAATTATGATATTTTCCCTTCTTCCCAACTTAGTTGACATCCTTCTAAAAATCCCTTTTAATAAAGTAGATATATCCATAGTGATCCACTGATATTTGTTCACCAACAACTATTCCATTTATGACTTATATATCTCAAAACTATGCTGATTGAGTTTATGCATCTATATGTTTAAACTACTTGAAACTATTTTATTACACCATAGAAATCATTTCGATATATCTCCCTTTCAATGGGGTCTATCACATTTCGAGAAAAAACACATTAGCCATAAAAGTTTCCCATTGAAACCAAAAGTGATTTGATACAAAACATAGGTTTTAACCTTATATAGGTAATTGTTTCAAATAGTTTCTTAATAAAATGAAAAATATTCAATGTAAAACACATGCATTAACATATAATTGTGAAATTTTCCCTTCTTTCCAACTTAGTGGACATCCTTCTAGAAAAATGCCTTTCAATGAAGAAGATATATCTATAGTGATCCACTGATATTTGTTCACAAAAAATTATTCAATTTTGGACTTTTATATCTCAAAACTATGCTCATTGAATTTATGCATCTATATTTTTAAACTACTTGAAACTATTTTATTACACCATAGGAATCATTTCGATATATCTCCCATTTTAATAGGGTCTATCACATTTCGAGAAAAAGCATTAGCCAGAAAATTTTCCCATTAAAATCAAAAGTAATTTGATACAAAACTTAGGTTTTAACCTTAGTCAATTGTTTCAAATAGATTTTTAATAAAATGAAAAATATTCAATGTAAAACACATGCACATTAACATATAATTGTGATATTTTCTCTTCTTTCCAACTTAGTGGACTCCCTTCTAGAAAAATCCCTTTTAATGAAGCAAATATATACATAGTGATCCACTGATATTTGTTCACCAACAACTATTTCATTTTAGACTTATATATCTCAAAACTATGCTCATTGAATTTATGCATCTATATCTTTAAACTACTCAACTATTTTATTTCACCATAGGAATCATTTCCATATATCTCCCATTTTAATGGGGTCTATCACATTTCAAGAAAAACACATTAGCCATAAAAATTTCCCATTGAAACCAAAAGTGATTTGATACAAAACATATAGGTTTTAACCTTATATAGTTAATTGTTTCAAATAGATTCTTAATAAAATGAAACATATTAAATGTAAAACACATGCATTAATGTATATAATTGTGATATTTATCTTTCTTTCCAACTCAGTGGACATCCTTCTAGAAAAATCCCTTTTAATGAAGCAGATATATCCATAGTGATCCACTGATATTTTTTCACCAACAACTATTCCATGTTGGACTTATATATCTCAAAACTATGCTCATTTTTTCCCAAAAACATTTTTTTGGGGCACTACCCCTAAACACCTATGTGTGGGGAATTTTTCGTCTATATGAAACCCTAAAGTGTGGGTCCTTTCCGCCCATTTTATTCCCACCACTATTCTTAGAAAAATATATAGTGCATGGGGGTATTCACATAAATAATATAACACATACCAAACATCCAATAACTCTCCTTAATGTGACCATCAATGTTGCAATGGTTAGAATTATTTCTACTACCCTTACATGGATGTGTAGTGGCTATTTTATTCTTATCCTTCTATTTCCAGTTCTTATTCCCCTCCTTCAAAGCTTCTTGGTGATATTTTTCTTCAAACCACTGAAGTACCATTTATTTTTGCCTAGATGGTTTCTAGATAATGTGCATATACACATGGAATACATTATCCTTAGCTTGGAAAGAATCAATTTTTTTTGTAGATGGTTATATAGACCCCACATATAATTAAGGAGTACATTTGGGCTATTGGGAAAGATATCCAATAATATGACCATATTTTTGAACTTAGTGCACTCCTATACACCCTTATGTTTGTACGTAAAGTATCGTGAGTGATTCCACAGGTCCTCTACACACTTCATAGGGTATAATTGGGACAGGTAGTGTCAACTTCTACAAGTTCTATAGGCAGAGTCTGTAAAGGGCCAGGTAGCCTCTAGATCTCATATTTTATGAAATATATCTAAATAGAAGTTCTTCATTTTAATATCCATAAAACACAACCACTTTAAGGCAAACTGTGTACATATGTCATTTCTCCCATAAATTCTTAGGCAAAGTTTTTAAAGCCTACATGTCATGTTGGCTTTCTCCCATTAAATTTAAAGCATTTTTTTGTAAGTGCATAAATAATTTTGCAAACCATGTAGATGTAATTTCTCTCAAGCTTTAAGGCCTAAAAATTGATTCTAAAGTGGCTGAACTCTCATAGAATTTTGAAATTCCATAGGATTTTAGTCTGTCTATTGAGTGTTAACTTCTACAAGTTCGAAAGGTAGAGTTTGTAAAGGGCCAAGTATCCTCTGGATCTCATCTTTTCTCAAAGGTGACTTATCTAGTAAATGCCCCTACAGTCAATCTCTGTAACAAAATTGTGTACATGTGTCATTTCTCCCACAAATTAAGTGCATAAAATTCATTTCTCCCACAAACTAATGGCTTCCTCCCATTAATTATAGATGTGAATTCTACCATAAACTTTTTAAGTTAAAATTTAATATAAACCATGCACATGTCAATTATCTCATGCACATGTGTCATTTATCCCATGCATTTGCAATAAATGTCAATTTAATATATATTTTTATTGAATTTGTTTTTTTTTCCAGGGATAAAAAACCACTAAATATTGTTGAAAAATGGAATTTACGCATAGATGTTTCTTGCAATCCCAATCCAGGGAAAGCAGTGATTACATATGTTCTTTCCAATATTGCGACTAGCAAAGTCATCCAAAGGAAAATGAATATACTTAGAAGAACAATAAACAACAAGGCATATTATATTAGATTGATAGAAGGCTTGGGAACAACTATAGAGTATAGATCAAACGGAATTGTAGTTCTCACCAATTCTGAACTTGTGTGCAACCAGATGAATAACGTGTACCAAGTTAAGAAGGAGAGGCTAAAAGAACTACATGCAATAGAAAATAATATTGTTAGCCAATTTCAATTTTTTAGTATAAGACATTGTGCAAATGTGAATAAGATGTCTGCTGATATATTTCCTGGGGCAATGCCAATTTAGAATTCATCTATCAAAGATGAATTAATAAATGAATTAGAATTATAAGGGGCAATGCCAATGCAAGATTCATCTCTCAAAGATGAATTAGTTTTGAGACGTTCTTCTTCAAAAATTCAAGATTCATCTCTTAAAGATGAATTAGTGTTGAGACACTCTCCTTCAAAATTTATTGATGGACATTGTAACATATCTTAGATATGTGTGTGTTTTGTACTTATAAATGTGTCTTTTTTAATGACCATGTGCTTTTTTCAATTATATACCAAGTGTGCTCCCACCACACCATGTAAAGCGCAACTTGGTGAACGTCACATTTGCAACAAGTGGTGAACTTAAAATTTTTATAGAATTAAAATGCGAAGACTTCAACAAATTTTTGTTTAAATGGAGTTTCACTTCTTTTTTAATGACAATGTGGTTTTTTCAATTTTATACCAAGTGTTCTCCCACCATGTAAAACGCAATTTGGTGAACTTAACATTTTTATAGAAAAATTTGCTTAAATTGAGTTTCACACATCAATTAGTGCTTTGAAAGTTGTGTTTTACATCATTTGTGTACACTAAATTACATTAATTTTCTGAAATTTATTTTGAATTTATTTTAAATTAGTAATTTAAAAAAATAATTGTAAATGTCCACCGTAGATATATATATCATCGAGGATGAACAATGAAGATCAACATAATCCCATATCTCTATGAGAGAGGGGGATCAAGGATCAAGGGATGTTCATGGTATTTAAATATAATCTTAAATCTCCATACATATACATACATGTGTGTACATATGGAATTGATTTTTTATCAACTTTGTGAGTTAAATTATTTGTTAATAAGTTTCATTTTTTTATTTTTTAGGAGCTAAGAGGAGAAGGGTCTCTACTCCATCAATGGAGCATGCCCATGGTTCACCCAGTCATGGTATGGTTCACACAATTTAATCAATGAATATGTACGTGTATTAATATGTATGAATGTATTTTTCAATTGATTATAAATTCATATTTTTCTATGAAGCTTCTCTCTAATCTCGAGAGGTTGGTGGTGGTTCAAATCCCCTTAGAAGGCCATCAATAAGTGCTAGCAGGTTGCGTGAATGTGGTGATATTTATTCCCCTGGAGGCCAATCAACGGATGGTCGTGTTCGTTCTCAACAGGGTCATTCTGGTTCTCAATAGTTTTAGGGTGGGAAAGATGCTAGCCAACCACATCGAGGTTGCCATCAATTTGAATATTTTTTTCATTCAATTTGTACAAATTTGTTTACATGTGTTTTTTCTAATAGAAAAAAAATTATATATTGATGCAGAGGCTGAAAATGCTCCAAATGTTGTTGAAAAACGATGTAGGGCAGAACGCTTCATTAAAGAAGAAGGTTGTCTACCCACCATGACTTATTTGGCCGACATTTCTGATATACCGTGGGAAAAAAACATGCAAAAATGCACCTTAGAAAGGTGTCAACAACTTCATGCAAAATTGCAGAGAGATCTCGTGTCTTTGACTCTACCTCTTGAGAGTCGACAAATCTTGGAAATAACTACACATTCTTTAGGTCAACTAGTATATGTGTACTGAAAGCTTGGGCCAACCATGGATACTTTTGTGGATGTCATGAGAAAAAAAAAGGAAAAAATGATGGGTCCTGATAAATGGGAGGTTGTTAAAGAAAGAGTTACAATAACAATGGCAAAGTCTATGTTTAATTTCAAAGAAGGGCCAAAAAGAAAGATGCTGAAGGTGCAATATTTCAAGCACCCTGATATAGCTCACTATTTGTATGATAGACAAATTGCGGCTTATGGAAGTCTCCCATGGAACGATGAGGTTCCGCTTTATTTTTCAAAATTATTTTATGCAAAATTCCTTTTGCAAATTAAACCCAATTACAATGACCTTCCCTCTAATTTTTTTTTATCCTGGGAAAGGTCGATTGTGTGACCGTAGGGGCGCTAGGAATTATGCTAAGTTGCCTCATCCTGAACCACCATTGGTTATTCGACCTGTTCGTGTCGAAACTTTGCGGTCAAAGATGGAAGCCACTTCTCAAATGAGCCGAGAAGCAAGGGATGCCATCATCGACAATGTTCATAGTGGACTAGGTGGAGTCGATGTTTGTCTGAATCAACAAAGAGCACATGAGAATACACGCGTAAATTTTGTGTATTATACAGATGAAGATATTGACAACATGAGTGTTGAAGATCTCAAAAAATATTCATATAATTGTCGCAGTGGTTGGAATGACCTAATTGCTCATGAGGAAGAGGGCATGGGAACGGTATGTGTTAATGGTTATGGTTCAATTATTTTAACACATGTACAATTTGTAATAAATACATATATGTACATACATTTGTTTGTATACATTAATCTAACAAAAATGTATCATTATATATGTTAACACCATTTACAGTTGTCACGCTTGATGAATGACGAAAATGTTAATATCATGTTTGGAGTCTCTGGTTCAAACAATCAAGATGGGTCTCACCATCAAGATATGTTGGCAACTTTTAGTGTTTTTTAAGTGATATTTTTAAAACAAATAATTGTGCACACATGTACATGTACATATATATAATAAAATGTTTTAACAGATTCTGATTCCGTCTGACGTTTTTGGGATGGCGGTACCTTCTTCTTCCTTAGGAGATGTGCCAGATCCACAACAACAAGTATGGACAATTTTTCACTTTTAAAATTTATGTTTTTAAGTTATATATTCCACCTCAAAAAGTTCCATTAAAAAATGAGATATATCTATATCTTGAGTTATTTTACTTTTTTTTGAATTTTAGGGTTTTGGAGATTTTATTTTGGAGCCTCTCTTAGGAGATGTGCCAAATCCACCTGCAAAAGTATACAATTTTTCACTTAAATATATATATGTTTTAAAATCATAAGTTATAAATTGAAGCCTAAAATTTCTATTATAAATTGAGATCTAGATATTCTGAGTTATTTTAAATTTTTTGAATTTTAGGGTTTTGGAGATTTTATTTTGGAGCCTTTCTTAGGAGATGTGCCAAATCCACCTACAAAAGTATACAATTTTTCACTTAAATATATATGCTTTTAAGTTATAATTTACAAATTGAAGTTTAAAAGCTTTATTATAAATTGAGATCTTGATCTTTTTTTTTGTAAGTTATGGAGGGACTATTCACATTAATCAACAAGAATATAGTTACAGAGACAAGCCTACTTGGCGATTATCCATGGACCTGCACAGTTCTGAAAGGATCCCGTACCCAGGGAGAAGGTTAACAGGGGAAGAGAAGCTGGGTGGGGAGATCAAAAACCCTATCTTTAGAAAAATTTAAGCACATAGGCTCAAGATAGCAAAAAGCGAGCTTGCGGGCTCTAAACAAATAGAAAGGGAAAACAGATTCATAACAAAGAAAACAATAGGAGTTACAGAGCTGGAGGAGCCCCGATTTCATCATCTTCAAAGATGTCCTCGTCAATGTTTATCGGTTGCTCGAGGGTGCCATCCAGCCAAGCAGTGGGGGAGCGGCGGGAGGGACCTGCATCCTGAGGGGAGGTCTTCGAAGGGCCTACCTCTGTTTTGATAGTCGCACTCTGATGAAGCCTGGAACAGTTCTTTAGAAGTTCATAGTGTGGCAAGGCGCTCTCCACAAAGCACAGGTGATGCACCGTGCAGAAAAAAGTCTCAAATTTCTGAGAGAGGGCCTGAATCTTCTTCTCCAGATTCCTACTGATATTTTTTTGCTCCTGCAGAGCGAGAGAGAGGATTTTTTTAGTGTTCCAATGCAAATCAACCGCTCTAGTGAAGAGGTTCTCCCTGCTGCGAGTGAGACTAGGGTCCGTAATCCACTGAAACTCTGCATCAATTGCTTCCGTCAGGGTGGCCCGACGCCACTCCACCACTGCAAAATCCAAGCCTTCGAAGAAATCCTGCAAAGGCTCCGGGGTGACTTCCATAAAATGTCGCGCCGCATTACGCGCCTGGGTCTTAGCCCGAGTCATGGGAGGTCTAGCAGGGTTATCCCAATTGGAGGAGCGGCTGCGCCGGGGGGGGGGACGGGGAGGAGGGGGGTGCCTATGGTGAAGATCCATGGCAGAGGTGATGAAATTAGCCAAGAGGAACAACTACAGGGAGTCGGGGGAACCAAAGCAGAAGAGAAGGGGAAAAGACAGCACCAATCGGAACCGAAATGAGGAAGATGCATGCTGAGGGCGGGATAAATAGGGTGAGATAAAAGCTGAGGGTGATGCGAATAGAAATAAACCGTTGTCCCAGGACTAGAGCGCATGGGATGCTAGTTAATGATATCATGCGAATTCATTGCGGAAAGGAGGATGGCAGACACGCCGGATCTGAGCTTAGATCGCATCCCTATGAGATGCACGCTGGAGTCATGGATCAACACATGGATCGGTACATTATCACTGTGGCTGTCAGGAATCGGTGGCTGGGGGTGGGCGCCAACCTTGTTCAAATCATTCCTACTGATTTCTTCGCACTTTCCTTTTATATCATCGTCCTTGAGGGAGGTCCAATCCCTGGACACAAGTCTGTCATGCGAGATGACCCCCTAGTTGGCCAGGTAATCGGCCAGACCATTAGCCTTTCTCCTAACCGCATGGAAGGAGATCCCTTTCACCACATTGATATTGTTACTGATACGCTAGAGTAACCGGTTAATGCGTCAGCCCATAGAGATTTTCTCCAGTTTTCTTCCCTGCTGAATTTTCCTGCAAGCTTGGGTAGCGAGAGATCTTGATCTTGAGTTACTTTATACTTTTAAATTTTTTGAATTTTAGGTTTCTATAGAGGATTTATTTTCTCCATGGACTCTAGCAATGGAGATAGGAACATCCACTCCATTTCAACCATTTGAACAAGTTGTCTAAATTTTTTTTTCATATTATTTAAAATAAGTTTATATATACATGAATTTTCATTTGAAATTTATATATATATATATACACACGTATATTGTACAGTTTACTGTTGGAGATGTTCCCATGGGGGAAGTTGTAGTAGACGAGCAAAAAATGGAGAGGGAACCTCATGAGGTATTGCATACATTTTTTTATATTTTGTTTTTTACATGAAGTTCTATATATTCTCACTCAATTTTAAAACATCAAATTTCAATGTTTGTACACATTGTGTACAGGTTCCCCATGCTTCGTAGGATAGCTCACGGATTGAGACTTTGCTGGGAAAAACACTAAATCCATCTGTATTTTATGGATGATGCACATGCACATGTGAAACATTATATTTTCAATATATTTATAGTCTTAAATTTACTTTTTTATATATATCTAGATGCAATCATATATAAATTTATACTTGATACTTGTGAGATCTACAAATTTTGGACATATTTTATGTGAACTACATTTGGTACATGTGAATGTGATATATAATGTTTTTAAAACTTAAGTTTTGTGTGGTTGAACTACATTTGGCATTGAAGTAATGTTACAGTGTTATATATACTTTCTTTTTTTTTTAACTCAAGTTTTGGATGGTTGAACTACATTTGGCATATGATGTGAAGTAATGTTGTGTTAAAAATAATTTGTTCTTTTTTTAAAATGTTATGGTTGAACTACATTTGGCATGTGAAGTAATGTTACTTGATACTTGATACTTGTGATCTATAATGTTTTGTTTTTAAAACTCAAGTTGTGATACTTGTGATCTATAATGTTTTGTTTTTAAAAAGTTTTGATACGTGTGATCTCTAATGTTTTGTTTTTATAACTCAAGTTTTGGATAGTTGAACTACATTTGGCATGTGAAGTAATGTTGTGTTATAATTTGTTTTGTTTTTAAAACTTAAGTTTGGATGGTCAAGAACTACATTTGGTATGTGATATAATGTTAAATGTTTTTATTGGATAGTTGAACTACAATTGATATGGCATGTGAAGTAATGTTTTGATATAATCTAAAAGTTTTTAAAACTCAAGTTTTGGATGGTTGAACTACATTTGGCATGTGATTATGATATTATGTTTTGTTTTTAAGATTCAAGTTTTCGTTTTCCAAAAAAAAAAAAAACACATGAATATATGTACATGTAGAAATGATTTTACACATGTTTGAATATATATGTTAAAACGATTGAAGTACAATACATATACATATACATATACATATATATAAACAATCATAATATTCTAGGTCTTCTTAGATGTGTTGAAAAAAATCATAAAATTTTAAAAATGCAATCTATAATGTATATATATCCAGTGCGTGCAACATTTTTCATCAATGCATGTATAGAAAAACTACTTTCAGTTAATTCCATTCTAGAACATATATATCTAGTACATGCAACATTTTAATCAATGCACATAGAAAATATATTTGAATAGTTAATTGCTTTCTAGAATATATATATCCAATACTTCAACATTTTTCATCAATGCCAATAGAATTTAGCTACTTTTCATCAGTCCTTATAGAATTTAGCTACTTTCAGTTAATTTCATTCTAGAACATATATATTCAGTACGTGGAACATTTTTCATCAATGCACATGGGAAAACTACTTGAAAAATTAATTGCATTCTAGAGTTTGTATATATATATCCAATACGTGCAACATTTTTCATCAATGCACATAGAAAAGATACTTTCAGTTAATTTCCTAGAACATATCCGACCATTGCATAGACAAATTTTGTAGTATTTTCTATCAGGAATAGAGATGTGGGTAAAATCCCACCGAAAGTCAGAGAAGTGCTCCGAGTCTCTTGTCTGAAAGGAATCTTTGTATAAAACTATACTGTGGATGATTTATTCACATTCTGGATACTTTTTACTAGAAAATCCCACGAGAAAAACTGGTCACATTCAGTCTATGTATATACCCAATACGTGCAACATTTTTCATTAATGCACATAGAAAAACTACTTTCAGTTAATTGCATTCTAGAACATATATATTCAATACGTGAAACTTTTTTCATCAATGGACATAGTAAAACTGCTTAAACAATTAATTTCATTCTAGAATATATATATATATATATATATATATATATATATATATATATCCAATACATGAAAAAAATTTCATCAATGCATGTATAGAAAAGCTACTTTCAGTTGATACTAATGTGCATGTACCAACACAATTTGTACATGTGCAAACACTTGCATAGATAGCATAACAAGGAAGCTCAATTTTTAGTTGAGTTCTAGAAGTTCTAAAATATGAATCCAAAGAGAATAAATTGTTGGGCAATTCAATCAAAAAAATTCTAATGGAATGCCATCTTCAATGATCTGTTCATGATCGGATTTTGACATTTTCCATTTCTTAATTTTCATTTTTCTCTTTGATTGAACCTCTATCAACTTCATGCGTGCTTCACACACCAAGTGACTATATTGACAACTTATGACATCAGGTTCATAGTCTTCAAAATAAACAAAATCCCCACTTTGATTAGTTTGTCTGAAAAAATAGCCTTTCAGTATAATAGATCCTCTTTCATATGGAAACCCGCAATCATTATAGTTTTTTAATAATTTCATTTTTCGTTCAAGGCAACGCATCAAATAATACTTCACATTTTCATCATTTTCAGTAGGGGAAATTACAACAAAAGCATCTCCTACACAATAAAACAAACTTATGCATTTATATTTATTTCTAGATCTTTATCATTTGAAAGCAACTCAAATGTTACCTTCTCTAACAAGATCAGAAACTCGATCACCATTAGATGATATTGTAGTCTCCTCTGATTGCATTTCTTCAAACATTGCAACAAATTTTTTTTCCTTTGTATTTAGCTATGTATGTTTCCAATATTTCACATACATTTTGTTTTCACAAATGTCATTGGATTCCGTGTTGTCTATGCAAGCATGACAAAAACAAGAATATTTTCTTTTATCCAATGTAAACACATTTCTGGACAACTTTGTTTGAATTGAATGCAATTTAAAAGTCCCTTTTATTGTTTCAAAATTATAAATGATCAATCATTTTCCAACATGAAATTGAAATGGAAGAGATATGAATATATCCATACATCGATTCAAGGTGCAAATAGTGTTAAAAGAATTGAATTACGAGAAGAAGAAATTTTTGTGATAGACTTTTTGAGAAAATTTGAGGCAGAAATTTATAAATACACCAAGAATTCCCATAGAGCTCGATGGAAAGAATTGAAATTCAAAAAATCCCATGAATTTTTTCCACCAAGGACCATTTTGTCAGTAATTTATTTTGTAGAAAACTACACATTTGTTCCACAAAAAAAAAATTCAAAGTGAATACTATCATTCTGACCAAGTCTCCATGCTCATACATATTCTATATAGACATTCTGAACAAAACGTCGATCATATAGAAAGAACCAGTGAAAATCGACATGTTATACAACATTTCCAATTGATATATCTACATATTTGATCCAAATATGCCAAAAAAACATTTATATGGAAAATTCAAAGAAGAATGTAAATATGATAAAAAATACTATCAAAGATAATCATTGTGATAAATGTACACTATTTAAAATTAGATATACAATAAAAAGTAAATTTAATTTACTTCACACTTCCCTTTATTGGTTAGTCTCATGTCTTAGAGCAGCATTGCACCATTGAACAAATTCTTTAGCATCCACAATTTGGCTTGCAGAGGGGTTCATTTTATATCTTCGAAGTGCTCATTTTATGCATGCACCTGCACCGTCATGTTCTCCTTTTCCATGGCCAGTCTCAAAGAAATTCCAACAATGTTTAATGCAGGTTTTCTTATGAAGACAACACAACCAAAAGAATGATTGTGAAAATTTGATTTGACCTGCACATCCATCTGAACATATCCAATGTTCATTGAATGTTATTCCACGACTTTTCAAGGAGTCATAAATCTTTCCAAAATAGTGTTGTAAAAAATATGTATCATGTGTACAATCGTAACTGATATAAAAGTGATATTCTATCAGTACGATATTTGTTTGGAAATTTAGTCAAATTTCCACAATCATCGCTTTTTTTACCACCAACACATTTCTTTTCGTAAAATAGTTCATCACTTTGTCTTTCACATAGAATTTGAGATATGAAATCCCGGATAGTGGAAGGACGAGGTGAATATTTTCAAAATTTTCTACCAAAATTAAGGAATGTGTCATAATATAACTCAAATTCCACATGATAATGACAACAACAAGTGTCGCATACGGTGATAGGTTTTACATGCCATGATTTTTGTTGAACAAAAGAACTGATTGAGACATGAATTTCACGATTCTCTTCTTTGAACTTGTTGAACAAATCTATCTGAGTGGTTTCCAAGAAATTTTTTTCATGTTCTTCGTATTTATTTCATGCTATTCTTCTTCGCATCACATGCTATGTAGTTGGCGAAACACCCAAATTTTTCTTCCAATATTCATATATTATTTTTTTTAACATTTTCTCCAAGTCTATCTTTGTATGGTTGCCTACAAATAACTCTCCAACAAGAGAGTTCATCATTTACATCTATTTTCAACCAAAATTTCCGATGTTTGTGCAAATTTTTTCATGAGGTTTCTAATGCTCATGCCATAGATTTTACCAAGCGATTCTCTTTAGTACTTGATGAAACCATTGCCATATGTATTACTCTACGTACAATTGAAACATTTTTCTGTCTAGATCTTTTAATTGAATTTACAACACTATTTATATTTTGTATCACATTTTCCTTCATTTTTTTATCTTTGGTTGATTTTCGAATACCCAATAAAGTCATAGCTTCTTTTAATTTCCTTAATGATAGGAGACCTTTCAACATTTGGGCTTGAACTATCACATTTTCCTTTATGAAATACGCATCAAAATTGTGGTTAACACGATATCGCACATAGCATGGTAACCTCTTTTATCTCCATATGTGTGAGTGTCAACATTTTCTAACATCTCATCATCGACATTTATTTCATCTGTACATATTCGAATGAATAGTACATAATAATTTTACATATTCAATAAATAACTAAATTAATAAATATGTATAATTTCAATAATACGTGCATGTGTTCAACATATATATATATATATATATATCTGTGTGTGTGCGTGTGTGTGTGTTGAACACATGCACGTATTATTGAAATTATACATATTTATTAATTCAACATATATATATATATATATATATATATATACCTTGTGATTCAATTTCTTCACTTGAATTTCTTTCAACATTTTCACCATTTTCAATCATTGGTTCAATATCTCTTTCACTTTCTCTTTCAAAAATTTTCATCTTATCATCAATGTTTCGAGGAATATCTCTCTATGTTTACATTGCAAAAAAAAATTCAAAATAGTTCATCAAATAAAAATTAAGCTTCATATTTTACACTAGGAAAATTTTAAATATATCAAATTCATAATATTTACATTTACATACATGTTTCAACTTCTAGTTGAGGTTGATTTTCCCCTTCAAAATTTGAGAGTGTTTCTCTCTTTCTTTTGTGATATTCTCTCGTCTCTTCTCTACATTCTTTAGGGTCTCTTTTTCGATCAATTTTCTCGTACAATTCCTTCGATTTCCCATGATAATAGAGTATGAAGCTCAAAAAAATTCCTTCAAAAATTTAGAAAAAACTCAATTAAAGAAAAACATCACAAAAGATTTAATTTAAAAAAGACTCATTTTAAAAATTTTGCAAAAAATACATACTTCAATCCAAAACAATTACTTTAAAAAATCCGAGAAAAAAATGTTTTATAAAAATGAAACGAAGCTCAAAATATTTCCTTCCAAGTCCTAAAAAAAAAATTCATTTAAAAAGTTAGAGAAAAACTCGTTTTAAAAAATCATTATAAAAGATTTACTTCAACCCAAAACACGTACTCTAAAAAAATGTCACTTCAAAAAATACCTCCAAAAAATGTCCATTGAAAATTAATTCCAACTTCTTAAAAAATGGCACTTTAAAAAATACTTCAAAAAACCTCTAAAAAAATATCATTTTAAAAAATACTTCCAAAAAATGTCCTTTGAATATTAAGCCTAGAAAGGGTCCTTTCGAAATTAAGCCTAAATAGTTTCCTTTGAAAATTAAGCCCAAAACTTCTAAAAACAATGAAAATTAAGCCCAAATCCATACCTTCAAACAAAATGAAGCCCAAAAAACATCCAAAAAATATATCGCATAGCTCCAAGAAATGTCCTTTTAATGTACCTCCAAGAAAAATCCTTAAACCTAAAACAATCCTTTGCAAGAATGTCGTTTGAATGTACCTCCAAGGAAAGTCCTTAAACCCAAAACAATTCTTTGCAAAATCAAACCAAGACCTTTGTAAAATCTAACCAAATGTGTGAAAATAATGAATGCTTTTGCGTCAATTTATATTGTCGCAAAATGTTTTTTTTTAGGGGCTTCATGATATTTTCTGACCGACGAAAAGTCGGGTAAAAGTTCGGCCGAACTTTTATAAAAAATTCAGCGGAAATTTTATGTCGTTAAACTTGACGCGCCGTCGACGCAAAAAACAATTTGGCCGAACTTTTTTTAAGAGTTCGGCCGAACTAACACGTCAACAGTTACGCAAGGCCAAGCTATGAATACATATCTTCAAATTTAGACTGATTAAACTCCATGAAACATTCTGAATTAACTGTCAGAACCAAGACAAGCATTTTCAGAATTCAATCTACTTTCGGAAAATATAACTTTTATGGAATTTCATAGATATTTACTAATTTTAATTAATTTTGTAATAAAATGGGTGCAAACAATTTCTAAAGGTCATTATGATTCGGTGAAATGATAATTTTGTATCTTCCAAAATACACTATAAAAAAATTGAAAACATTATGGTGCCTTACATTGGTCCGTCGTCTGTAATAGGTAGTTTTTAGATTTTTAGTTTATAACTGATATGTGAAGAATTTCTTGTGTCGTGAAACATATTCAGAATATGCATTTTTTTCATATTGGACCAGTTCAAAAAATTCTAGTAATTGATATGCATCCATTAGCTTCGTAAATATGACGAAACCGAAGTAGACTCTGTCTAGATTGTTGTAACACATTTTTTTTTCTAAAAAACACAAAGTTTCAAAGAATACAATAGTGTATATTAACATGACTTCTTATGAATCCTTTGATTGTTAAAAAACACATATTCAAAGAAACGCTAAGTTGACATATCAAATGTGTTTAAAAAAATTCCAAAAAATAAGTAATAGAAAGCTAATAAAAATTCTGACAACTTTTATTTTTATCACAAAATGAAATTATGAACATAAATTTGTTTTTTTTTGGCTTACAAAAAGTTGAATAACAGAAAAAAATGAAATTTTTTTTCTCAAAAAAGGGCAAAAAGTGTAACCCAACTTCACATTTTCACCCAATCTCAGAGATTGTTTGGGAATTGTCAATGGTGGTAGTTGTGATTGTATAAATTTTATAAATATTGTGATGTATTACCGTGCTCTCCTAGTCTAACAATTAAATCCACTGTTAAATACAAAATCCTTCGACTTAATTCTTTTGCAGAAATTAAATCGCCAATCGCAAACGCATGAAGAAAAATCAATCACACATAACAAGATGCTTTTACCGGGAAAGCTTAAAGCTAAAAACCCCAAATATCATATATTATGTGTATCCTGGATCATGAAACAATCTCATACAAAACTCTACTCCAAGAGCTCTCAATACAATGTACAATCGTCTCACACTGTCATACAAAAATTGGCATATTCATGCACCAATTTACTGCCTCCTGACAGCCTGCCTCCACTGCGCAATCCTTTATGATCAAGAACCTCTGAATGATTTCAATGTGGCCAGCCTTGATTGCGTAATCCTCATAAGCATCTCCAATGTGTGTGTGGATGCATTGAATGCACCACTATAGTCACAACTGATAGTCAACCAAGCCCTTTCACCTATCTCTCAATTGGGTCTCCACTGGATCTGACATGCATGTAGTTAATAGTAGTATTTCTTTAGTTGCAAGTGATATCACTCGATGTGAATTAATTTAATATTTAATTCATTTATCTCTCACTACTGTATCTTTAGCTACAACTAGTTACAACTAGCACAACTGAGTTAACTCACTTAACTGAGTTAAACTAAATAACAGCTCACATAACTACACATCCAACTCTGTTACAACTTTGTATCACTCAGTTACAGCGAATTCCACTACATGATTCACCAACCAACCACTTCAACTCGAAATCCACTCAGACAACTGATTTGCCACTTCAGTTAACTAGTCCCAAGTGCTCATTAAAAATAGATAATTATTTATTGTCTAATTATTGTTAAGGGCTTAACAATAATCGACATGCATTCCACAAAACAACTTCGCACATGCATTCCAAACTTAGATGCCCATCCATACAAATAATTTTCTCAACCGTCTATAAATATATTACTGCTAAAAATAGACTTTGACCCAAATTCTAAAAATAGATATATCACCTAAAAATAGCATGTGTGGGCCCCACATAGTGTAGGTGCTTCTTTTTCACTAGGATCAAGGATGATGTTTCCGGATGCCAATTTCATTGTTTCTTGTTGCAATCTTCAACAATGATTAAGGGGAGTGTTGGAAAATTAAATTCAACCACTGCATTAAATTGAACTGACAACAACCATAGCTCAAGTAAATATTTTGCATGTTGCAAATTGAGTTTGTAGGCTAAGGACCTAGCGTAAATGAAGTTCTGACCAAGAGTACCAATACTCATTCCATAACATATTAAATTATTAAAGTAAAATGGAAATTTAATGAAGGGTTGGTAGAAATGCATGGTGAAGCATTTACTCTGCAACTATTATTTACTGTCCACAACTCTACAAGATTATAAAAATCAAGTTCGCCCATCCTATGTTTTAAATGTTAGTCTTTTCATGTATTAATGTCCTAGAAATGTATGTTTTGATATAACAATTATTTAGAAGTTTAATGCATTGTGGCAGATGTAAGTGTGAGAAGACAAGAGAAAATCATGGAACATTTTCTCATGGGTGAGTAAAAAAATTTGTTACAATTTTTACAATGAATGTAAATCTCCCTAAGAATTTGGTTTTTACTTGGTGAAGGAGTTACAACGTCCATTTGCGAATGTATTTCATGTTTTAGAAACTATAATCCAAAGTTTTATTTTGTTGGGCAAGTTACTCTACTCTGGGTAAAATTTCTTAGTTTTTAACCCTGTCTTGGTTGCGCAAGTCAACTGTGATTTAATATATCCCACTATGTTTTTTAAGGAAGCCTCCTATGATTTAATCTCTACGACTGTATTGTCTTCAGTAAGATCTCTCCATGACTCTATGTGTGATGAGGAAGAATCCTCTCTCTTTGTTTTAAAATTTTAACAAATATTTTTCTATGTTTCCCGTCATTTTATATACCGTGAAGGAACATTTACTGACGATAACAATTTATCCTTCCAATCATCCCAAGGAAATAATAGTGATGTGGGAGAAATTTTATTCTCCAATAGTATTTTGGCATAATCATCCACCCTCACTAAACTTATAAATTGGCGAAGCTAAAACAATTTTAAATCTAAGTTGAATTGTGCATCAAAAACTTTACTGAGAAAGAAAATTTCAAGTCTGATATTTCTCATTTTATTTGCATGCATCATATGTTTTGTTAGATCAGGAAAATTTTATAGCTCATATGATAGTATTGAGCGCTCAAACTGCTGATGAATCCGAGAGAGTGCAAGATAGATCAAAATCTGGGACAATGGTATATTGTTGTAGCATATTGTAGTAATTAATTTTGAGTCGCGATGGCTTCAAGAATATATGGATGACAATGCCAATGGGAAACTCTCACAATACCTGTAAAAGCATCAAAATATTGACGTCCATTCTCATCAAATAGGTACTGCATCCCTTCACTTTCCTTTTTCGAGTATCAATCTTTATCTCTGATGCTAGGAAGCGCAAGCATGGCACAAGATACTATGGGGTTGGGGCTCTTATTGATCTCAACAATAAAAATACGGAAATTTATGACGATAGAGATCCACACAATTTCAACGCCTTTCAGTAATGCACTCATTTTTGTAGAGTGCGCATAATATTTTCCTTTTCAGCATCTCGAAGAGATGAACTACGTCTACATTCAAGTTTTTCTTAGGAATTTTTATGCGGAGTTTATAAACATTGTGTCAAAACTTTGGATTCGATCCCCATCATAACACCCTCTCATTGCACATGGATTATATCATTCATTTGCTAGAGTGTGTATTTACTCCAAATCGCATTACAATTGGTGATGAGATCCAATACCAATATCTCCCTACAGACTTCACGTGATTTGTTCAAAAGTCTTAGGTAGAAACATATATGTTCCTTGCTAAGGCTGGTGATACGATTACAATCTACTTGTACAGATTTGTAACACATTTTAACAAGGGTTCACTTGTATTTTCACCATATCATATGCACAGTTTCTAAAAATTATCATACACTTTCTATTGACTCGAATAACACATCAAAAAATTGTTAATTCATTCAGAACATTACATTATACAGACTCCTTGAAGGGTTGAATCATCTTCTAGAAAAAAGGCGTTGCGCTAACACTGCTATAATGTTATTGATTTTAGACTGGAAAATCTGATTTTGGAAACATGACCTTTTGTATCATGTGATTTCACATTTTTACAACCATGATTAAATCATCTGCTTCAAGATACATTTTTGTTGCCAAAACATAATTCGCATAGAGAGGAAAAAATTCACTTTTAGACATTTCTCGAAAAATTCTTGATGCCATCTCCACCTTGCAGGCAGAGATAAGACCTAGATTGAGATTTCATTGCAAGAAATTCGAATCATTGTATTATAAGTAGGAAAATCAAGGACGATTCCACTTGCATCATCAACTCCCAAATGCGATAAGCATCCTTCATGTTCTTACGATGGTAAAGAATTTGCAGTGTATCTGAGAAAAAAAAAAAACTAGATTGGGAAAAACTTCCAAAACCGAAACACTTTTTGTTGCTTCTTCGTATGATTATTCTGTAATGCAATAAAATTCTCTCATATGTTCAAATTTAGAGTGCAGAATATCACTTGTTTGGCACTTTATTTGTGTCTGGTTTTAAATTCAAATTTCCATCAAGACCAAAAATTCCTCAAAACTCCATGTCATCTATTGTAAGAGTGCAAGTTTTGTCAAAGCAACATATATCCTCCTTCCCAGCAAATGGAATTCTGAATGGTTCTGTACAAAATATTACACATCTCGCCAATGCAAAAAAAGAGGAAGTATTCACAGCGATAGATAACTCCATAGGAAACTCTTCTAGGGATCATCTATCCAGCATCCATGTAGCATGAGGGTGAAAAAACATGAGAACCACCTGTGGAAAATAATGTGTCATAATATCTCGCAATGGGAAGAATGCCTCCCGCGGTATCGAACATCGACCTCTCCAGGAGAGAGATTTTTTTATTTATTTGTATATTGTGTCTATGAAACGCAAAATCAAACCGTTAAGGGACCTCATTAATTCCACAATCTCCACAAATATATAATAAATGCATTCACACAATCATCAACAACAAGAAAACTTATTCATATATTTATGGACCAATTCAAGAATTTATTATGTGCACCTTATTTGACCAGAACATCATGACAACCCACCACTGTACTGATTACAATAATGTTTACACTTGTATTACATCCAAAATAGTTAACATCTACACAATAGAATTTTAATATGGTCACCTTCCTTTCATGCAAATGGGATCATCATTAGCATTGAAGACCAAAACTGCCTGCAATTACTTTGAAATGGATTTGGCTCATGTGCGCGCGCTTTGAATGCTTTAGAAACCCCTCATACACAATAAGTTGATCTAATTAGAACCTCAACCTATTATTTATCAATTGAAAATATCCTTGTATTTGAACGACATTCAAGGATCAATTTCCTCCATTGGAGAGGACAAAAATACACAATGTTCAATATTACATTTACGCATATCTAATTAAAATAGATACCAGCCAATAATCCATATATATTAATTTTGATTGCAGTTGCATACCAACAGATTCAACAGATTCACTAGATGGTTTAAAAGAGGCACCAAGTCATATCAACAAATTCAACAAATTCACCAGATGATTTAAAAGAGGTACCAAGTCTTTGCGTCAAGAGATTATTATTGTTGGCTTACTACGTAGAAAAAAATTACTATTATTTGCACATGAGGATAGTTTGTATTTATATTTATTTTAAGTTGTTGGTCATTTTTCTAAATGTTTTTATTGCATCAAAAAGTGTTGGTTGACATGCAAATCTACTTTGTTTTCCATTTATTCACCACTTCATTTTTGTAGTGTCATTTTTTCTTATTAATTGTATTGATAATTTTTTATGGATTGGCATTCCATTGATTTTTAGTATTTATTGCAATATAATCATGTTTGGTTAAGGTCACATTTTTCTTGGTATAGAAATTTGCTAACATATTTAATATTCCAGTATCACTTCTCCTAGGTTCTGACAAGTAAGAGAGGGAGGATATGATGTTTAATACAATGTGTCCTTAAAACACTAGTTTGAATGGTATATAATTGTAAGTTCCATTTTTAGATGATTTTAAATGAAAAAAAGGAATATGGAAAAATTAGTGATTGTTATTATATGAAAAGTAGAATAAATACACGAAGATTCTAAGCTATTTTTCATTGATTCCATTTTTGTTATTCATATTTTTCATCATTTGACATTGAACTATTTTATTTCTATTCAAAAAAAAAAAAAATTCATGCAATTGTTGAATTATATTAGTAAATAGAATTTTCTAAATAATACTTCGTATAAATTTATTTAAAACAATGACATTGATTTATCATCAAGTCTAAATCATTAGATTGGCTTCAACAATACAAAGGTGTGGGTTCATCATCAGTGACAACTTTCTCCATTATTTGATTTGGCAGAGATAGAGATATATTTTTGGTTGTACATGTCCACTCTATATGCTATTTACAATAATATTAATCTAAATGATGAAACTGAGTTGAGGAGGATATTATTTTGTAAGCATCCATGTCTAAAATACAATTGTGTAGGCTTGGGAAATCATGGAATGAAGTATAAACATCTGCAACCAATATCAATCCATCAAAATTCATCCATTCATCATGTTGTATATAATCACCCTGCTCTGGATTTTTCCGAACAATACTAATTCACCCATTCATGATGTTGCATATAATCACTCTGCTCCAGAGTTTGCCGAACAATACTAATTCCAGGGTATTGATGAGAAATAAATATTTTTTATGCTTCATATTTCAAGGCCGGATTTAAAATTACTGCACTTTGAAGTAGGGAAAAATTCATCAATGGAGGAACTTAATGGGCTTGAACACATTTTCTATCTTAAAGCTGAAGGGCCAAATTTATCATTAATTTCTCAACAGTACAAAGGTGTGGGTTCATTACATTAGTGACAACTTTCTCCATTATTTGATCTGGAAAGAGGTAGAGGCATATTTTTGGTTGTACATGTCTAGTCTAGAGGCTATTTAAGTAATATTAATCTAAATAATCATTGAATTAAAGATATTATTGTGTAAGCATTTATGTCTAAAATAAAACTGAGTTGGATTGCGAAATCATGAAATAAAGTATAAACATTTGCAACAAATCTCAATCCATCAAAATTCAATCATTCATCAAGTTGCCTATAAGATACAACTGAGTTAGATTGCGAAATCATGAAATAAAGTATAAACATTTGCAACCAATCTCAATCTATCAAAATTCAATCATTCATCAAATTGCCTATAATCACTCTCATGGGGACTTTGCTAAACAATTATAATTCAATCATTCATCAAGTTGCCTATAATCACTCTCATGGGGACTTTGCTAAACAATTATAATTCTAGGATATTATCGAAAAAACAAATTATTTTGTATTCTTCATATTTCAAGACAAGGTTTAACATTGCTGCACTTTTAAGGCCTAGGGACAAATGGGGAATATGATGGTTCTCACAAATATTTTAAGCAGTCACTCTATCAAGTAAAACTCTGGCCATCCCCAATGGAGTAGTTTATAGTGAGACTTTCTGAAGGCTTTTAGGTAATTTTTTTCTGGTCTTATTTCTCTAAATTCTGGAAGAAATTTATTGAAAATAGAAATTTGATTAGTAACAATAAAACTACTCTAGGTATTTTTACGGTGCTGAATCCATATATACAATAAAAAAAAAACCTAATTTAAGTAACAAAAATCAAGATTGAATACATATATTCACTTACTGTGAAATCATCAAAATTAATTATATTAAACAATGGGACAGTCGGTGGGAGAAGATAATCGTAACGATTATAGAGGTGCCACTTTTTATAAGCAACGGGTGTGCAAAAAGACCAAAACTTCATAGAGGTGCCATACGATTAAAAAAATGATTGCATCAAAGAGAAACGTCATAGAGGTGCCAGGTTTTTAATGGTTCTGTCAGGTAAAGATCGATATTCGATTTTGTGTAAATATTTTATTGGACGAAAAGTGTTTGTATGGAAGATGTGCTGCCTCCTCATTGGGTTCTTGTAATTTAACTAAGATGAAACGCACCTTACAAAAGTTATCAATTTATCCAAGAAGCATCGTTACAAGTCGTGTCGAAACCTCAAAGCATCATTACGACACGTATCATCATCATAGTTTGGCTCTACATCGAGCTTCTCTGTACCTACATTCTCCATATATATATATATATATATATATATGCAACTCAGTTAGCCAGTCAGTCCCCACAAATTTTATCCCGCAGGTGAAACCACTTCCTCTCTTTGTTTCTCGAGAGCCCGCTTTTACCGTTTAAAGAAGCCGCTCTCTCCTCTAAATCCTCGTGTTTCTGATTCCATTTCGGTGGAATTTTATCAATCTTGTGATTCCAGTTCATAAAAATGGCGCCGAGCATGGAGAAGGAGACCAGAATGAGGGCCGTCTCTAATAAACATGTGATGATGCTGACGTCTCTAGGTCATGGCCACCTAATTCCCTTCATGCACCTCGCCAAGAAACTCGCCACCCGGCGCTTCACGGTCACCTTCGTTGTCACATTTCATCACAAGTCTTCGCTGCAGAAGAAGGTGGAGGCCGCGCGGGAGAGTGGGCTGGACATCCACTTGGTGGAAATGGACGTCCCTGGAGACGACCTGGCCCTTGGCAAAGTCAATAGTAACAGCACAAGATTGGATCAGCTGCCCCCTTTAATCGCCGCCAACGAGCCCCTGCAGGCCCCTTCCAACGCTTCTTGGAACGATTTCTGAGCGGACAAACAAACGGTTCCGTCGCTACTGGTCCGCCCCGGTGCCTCATTGCAGATTTCCTACTCGGCTGGGCGTCCGCCGTGGCGAAAAAATTCCAGATCCCGCGAGTCTGCTTCGACACGTCAGGCATGTTTGCACAGTCCATGTGGCACATTTTGTGGGACATACTGCCGCGTAATCTTCCGCGGACCCTTTCTGATAGATACACTGTTAGAGGGCTTTCTAAGGAATGTGCGTCTGAGCCGCCTCCAGATTCTTCCAGAGTTGAGCGACGCAACGACCCAGAGTGCGAGTCGTTCATTTTGGATCCGGCAGAGAGAGGGCAACAGGCAAAGCTGGAGGATCATCGCCAACACCTTCTACGATCTGGAAGCGGAGTATTTTGAGAGAGGTAATGCCACTCTGCGAACAATAGGCCCCCTTGCTTCCACCCTAGGCTTTCAAAGAGTGGCCCCGTAGAATCACCCCCGCGCTCGAAACGGGAAACGCGAAATCAGACGAGTGCTTGGAGTGGCTCGACACGCAGGCGGACGAGTCTGTGCTTTACATTTCTTTTGGCAGCGAGAATTCAATTTCGAGCGCTCAGAGTGAGGAAGTGGCAATGGGTTTAGAGGCTAGCGGTATGAAGTTCCTATGGGTTCTGCGAACACCGTCTGACTCCGGATCGAAGGCGTTCTCCTCGGCTCTGGATTTCCTTCCCGAGGGCTTCCATGGTCGTATGGTGGAGAAGAAGAAGGGGTTTATTGTTGTGGGGTGGGCCCCGCAATTGAGCATTCTGGCACATCCCGCTACTGCTGGCTTTGTCTCCCACTGCGGATGGAACGCCGTGTTGAAGACGATTGCGACGGGTGTTCCCATGATCGCGTGGCCGCTATTCGCAGAGCAGCACTTCAACTCTAAATTTGTGGTGGAGGAGATCCAGATAGCGCTAGAGGCGTCCAGAGAGTCGAACAGAAGTGGTTGGTCACCAGAGAGGACGTGGAAAGAATCGTGAAAATGTTAATGGTGGAAGAACATCATGTCTGCGGTGTCTGAAATTAATTGAGCGAGGACATGAATATTCTACAACAAATAATTGAACGGGGACAAGAATATTGTAAAATGGGATGGGTGGAGAACAAATAACTGAATGGGGACAAGAATAGTCCCAACATGTGATGTGATGTGTTATTGGGAAAAGTTTAAGTGGATACTATTGTATTGCGCAATGATGTTGTTTGTGATTCACCCATGAATTTATCGGTGTGTAACTTTACACTATGGGTCTTCAAAAGTCCACTTTATCTAAAACTAGCAATTTTATCTTATCTAAAACTAGCAATTGCATCAAGAGGCGCAAAGGAACGCCGGGGCGGTAGATATGTAAGGGAAGTAATTTAATGAAAATAAAAAGTCTGTGACGATATGAAATATTGGATTTTAAATTGTCAAACATATTTTTTTTGTTTGTGTTATCAAGGTATGCACACAGTTAGTAAGTTGTTTAAAACCCTAAAAAAGGATAACTCTGAAACCCATGAGTCATCACCTGAAACCAAGAAATTATCAAAAACCTGAAACACATACCGTGTTAGCCAAGAAGAAACAAAACCCTTTGCCCCTAAGGGTGCAAAGGTACACCGAAGGAGTAGACTTTGTATTAATTCTTGTGCCTATGAAAGAGTTTGCGCTGGTCGTGAGTGTTTTGATTGAGATTAACAATTGACATTTCCGAATAAATTAAATGTTAAGAATAATGAAATACTATTTATAGTTTAAATATATAAAGAATTATTTTATTTTTAATAATTATATGTTAGTTGATTCAAAACTCATAACAGAATTACCTTATTTTATAAGTAATTTTATTTAAGCTTAAAAAAATAATTTTAAAAAAATAATTTTTTTTTTTTAAATACAAATAATTCTTTATATATAAAATAATATAAAATGAAAAATAAAAAAGTGACATTACATAGTGACAATAAAAGTGATGAAAAACATTAGAAAAGCCAATGACAATACAAGTGATGAAAAACATTAGAAAAGCAAATAAAAACTAAAAGGAAAAGGGAATAAATTCAAATTGGAGAAAATGAGAGAAATTGGAAAAATGGAATTAAAGCAGAAATCGATGTCTCTCTCATTCTGCATTTTTTTCTATTTTTTTTCTCCGGATATTGGATTGGGCAGCTTAGTGCTTATTTCTTCTTGGAAGAATTTTTTCTACTGAAGATTGGATTGCACAGCTTAATGCCTATTTCTTGCTTATTTCTTCATGGGAGGAAAACCCTTGGATGGAAAACTGGTTTAGGACAATCATCCACCCTAGCTAGTTGAGAAACGAGATCCTTTATCAGTTTTCAATTTGACGAGATCAGTATCATCAAGAGGTTCATTGGGAATGGTTTTTCTCGCCACGGAAACCCTTCTTAGCTTACATGATTACATGATTTTAATCAAAAGCATTAAGAATATTCTGCCAGACAAACATTGAAGAGCGCCAATTCCGAGGTGTGTACAGTTGTTCTATTTGTTATCTGTCACTTTCATCCTTCAATTTAATAAAAATATTAATAAAATGGTAACAGTCAGTTTTATTAATTTGAAAATGTTTTGAAAATATTAAAAAAATGGGAAAAACTATAATGTGACCCCAATCAAGTGATCGGCGCGTGGGCTATTTCCGTTGTCGTGGGCGCGTGCTACTCGGTGTTTGAAAATAGACCGAGAGAGTGGGCTGTCGTGGCAGCCCAAGATATTTCCACAGACAACGTGTGATTAGAGGTGCAATGGAAATAACTGTCTGTGTTTGAATTTAGACTGAGAGAGAGGGTTGTCGTGGCATCCAAAGATATTTCCACAGACAGGCGGTGATTAGAGGTGCAGTGGTTTAAAGAACAGAGCCAACGCTTGTCTTTCGGGAGAGAGTTCATTTAGGAGAAAATGACATTTGTGACAGCCGATGATTAGAGGTGCAGAGGTTTAAAAAACATAGCGAATGCTCTTATTTCGGGAGAGAGTTCATTTGGGAGAAAACGACATTTGTTTTCTTTGTTTTCAGACAATTCAATATATGCATGTGCAGGATTAAAGCACAATTTGCACATATGCATGCGCAGGGTTACTGTCTTAAGCACAGATTGCACAGGAGCTAGCTGTCTGAAGCTGATTTACAAGACACATGTGGCTGGGTTAAAATCCATCTATACTTCCAAACTCTGTTCAGGAAAAACCATATCAGCAATTGGAGGATTGGCAATTTTCATAGGCTAAATGGTTAAGCCTGTCCAGGAAAAAGCATAACAGCAATTGGAGGATTGACAACAGCAATTGGGATTGACAATTCTAGTAGGTTAAGTGGTTAAAGCTGTTAGGAAAAAGCATAATAGCAATGGGAGGATTGACAATTTTCATATGGCTGAATGGTTAAAGCCCCCAATTCTGCTCAGGAAAAAGGTTAGTATTCTCTATTGATGGTAATACTCCAATAAAACTATAAATCCATGTACAACCTCAATTATTTATTCCAGATTCAGTTATTTAATATTGTCAATTCAATTCCAAGGATGTAAGAGAATTTCTCACAAGTTAATGTCGAAGCTCTGATTCTGTTATAAATATGTCATAAGATGTGCTTTACACCAGTCCGAAATTCCTCACCTCGGGGATGAGGTTCGGGGCAAAGTCTTGTTTATTGTCCCAAATTTTTTTTCCACAAGATGATTTATATGCTTCATGAGGAAAGAAGCATAGTACTCAAGTTTTAAAATCTGTATTGAGCCCTTTCCATGTTCAGGTAATAAGTCCAAGTTTACTTTAGGGATTATTTATCATAGATCTGAGCCTAAATAACAATGTTAGTCCGGCTTCTATACTCGTAGACAGATCTGAATTTTGGCAGAAATGGGAGGATGCTCAGCCTGCGCAGGGTTGACAATAGGCTCAGGAGGAGGCCTGATCCTAAGGAGAAAAATTTATTTTATTAAGGCCAATTTTCAAGCAGAGATTTTGGAGAGGCCATATTAATTTGAAAGGAGGCCAAATATTTATTTTGGTAGTCTTTGTAGAGAGTCCAACAGAGAGCCTTTGGACGGCATTATTCACTTCTTGCATTTTCATAGCGAATTGATCACTAAGCACTTTCATCATACAGACCGAAGGTCAAATTGGCCACTATCTGCAATTTGGTTGGCCATTATTTGCAATTAGTCAAATTTTGTTTTCTTTTGGTGAAGAGCCAAAGCAAAACCCAGAGCGTATCTGATCCACATTTCTCGACAATCAACTGATTTGTAATGTGTTGGGTCGTTGCATTAATAAAGAGACTGGAATTCTGGTTTTGTTGTTTGAGTAGTCCACCGAGAGGGAGGGAGATCCAGTCCCGTCAATTGGTGAGGGCTGCCACCTTCGATTTTCCATAGCCGCAACGCAGTGTGGAAGGCAATTGATCAACGAGCATGTGTGCAGCGTAGGGAGGACAGGAGATCGGGCCACCTCCCATTGACCACAGTCGCAATACTGTGAGGGAAATATCGACCAGCATTAGCCAACTGCAGAACCACCAGCACGAAAATCACAGGTTTACTGAGCAGCACGGAGGCGCGATCTTCCTGTGGCATCTGCACAATACCAGAGGGGGTAGATCTGCCTGCAACATACAGGAGGGCGTTCACCATGCCACCATACCGTCGAAGCCGCAATGGGATCAGCACCATCTTACTGAGAAGGAGAGGCCCTTGGCAGAGGACGCACAACTCCAACCTCCAATCCCTGCAACGTTATTCTGCAACCCCACTGCTCAGACTCCGTACACATTGTCCTTCTGTTATTTTTGTTTGCCAGATGCCTGCTCGTCACATAAATGAACCAGAAGTTTCACAAGAGCAGCCGAAAACACGAGAGATCCAACAGAAATAGGAAGTGAGAGATTCGATCTGGCCACCGATTGAGCATACACGTGGCTAAATCTCATTGGTTCCATGCGCGATAGGAGAAGCGTTCTCATTGGCTGGGGTGAACAGTGTTTGCTCACCCCAAGCCCGCAATGGAAAACGCCTCCGACGTAACTATATCTAAAACTAGCCATTGTAAAGGTGAACTTTACACTCTGGTCTTCCAAAGTCCACTTTATCTAAAACTAGCAAAGGTGAACTTTACACTATGGTCTTCCAAAATCCATTTTATTTAAAACTAGCAATTGCAAAGTCCACCTTCTGTTAAGGTATTTTTATCTTATCTAGTTATATGTAAAACCAACAATGGCTAGCAATGGTATCAATAGCAAACTATATGTAAAACTAGTAATGGCTAACAATGGCACGAGAGAGGTGCAAAGGAATGCCAATAAGAGTTCTTGATAAAGGAAAGCTAATAAGAGTTATTGGGCACCAGAGAGGTGCAAAGGAACTATATCTAAAACTATCAATGGAAAACTATATGCAAAACTAGCAATGGCTAGCAATAGCACGAGAGAGGTGCAAAGGAGCTATATGTAAAACTAGCAATGACAAACTATATGTAAAACTAGCAATGACTAGAAATAGCAGGAGAGAGGTGCAAAGGAACGCCAATAAGAGTTCTCGATAAAGGAAAGCTAATAAGAGTTATTGGGCACTAGAGAGGTGCAAAGGAATTATATCTAAAACTAGCAATGGAAAAGGAGCACCAATAAGAGTTCTCGATAAAGGAAAGCTAATAAGAGTTATTGGGCACTAGAGAGGTGCAAAGGAACTATATCTAAAACTAGCAATATAAAACAATATGTAAAACTAGCAATGGCTAGCAATAACACGAGAGAGATGCAAAGGAACTATATCTAAAACTAGCAATGGCCAACTATATGTAAAACTAGTAGTATGGCACTAGAGAGGTGCAAAGGAATGGCAATAAGAGTTCTTGATAAAAGATAGCTAATAAGAGTTATTGGGAATGCAGCCAATAAGAGTTCTTGATAAAGGAAAGCTAATAAGA
The DNA here is from genome assembly GCA_034641835.2 of Pinus albicaulis. Classification (NCBI taxonomy): domain Eukaryota; kingdom Viridiplantae; phylum Streptophyta; class Pinopsida; order Pinales; family Pinaceae; genus Pinus; species Pinus albicaulis. The sequence goes on along the minus strand of CM076581.1, from coordinate 238,820,202 downwards.
GTTATTGGGAATGCAGTCGATAAGAGTTATTGGGAACGAATAAGGCGTGGGAATGTGGAAAGCAAAAAACAAGTGAAATATATTATTAATTTTGTTAGATTACTTAAGTGAAATATATTATTAATTTTGTTGGATTACTAATAATATTTATGGAAATTTTTCAAAATGAATATTGTGAACTAAGTTTTATAAGCTTTATTTTAGAAATATTAAATTATTTTTATTTTAGAAATATGAGATTAAAATATTGTAGGTTTCAAAGTATATTATTAATTTTGTTGGATTACTAATTGTATTTATGGAAAATTTTCAAAATGGATATTGTGAACTAAGTCTTATAAGTTTTATTTTAGAAATATGAGATTTAACAATTGTAGGTTTCAAAGTCTATTAGTATATATTGATTTTTGTGTATATGGGAATTTTTTGGGTTAACTACCACCCTTAGCATAAGTAATCAGCCACTCAACTTGAAATAATGTTGTAGGTTTAAACATTACTAAAGCATATTGATATAACTACAAACTTTTACACATTCTTATTCAACATATAAATTAACTTTATCCAATGGTTAATAAGCTCGAAAAATCAAGCTACAATTCTATTTACAACATTTGCACATAATTGACATGTGCAGAAAGTACATAGAATACCATAACGTATAACTTAGTTAATACAAATAGTGTTTTATAAAGTTATTTGTTGACATATGCATAGAATACCATAACTTGTAACTTGGATAATACATAAATAGTGTTCATAAAGTTATGAGTTGACATATGCAAAAGTTACCTAAATAGTGTTTCATAAAGTTGGATTAATACCTAAATAGTGTTTCATAAAGTTATAAAGTTATGAGTGGTAGGATCACGATAACAATTGATGAGCTTTGATATATTTTTGTTAAATCATAAACTCACCGAGTTTCTTAAAAAAATTATTTCAGTTTTTGGTCTTTAGTTTTTTATTTAAATTAATTTGAAAAAATTAGAAATGGTTTATGTAAATGTTTTAATCTCAAGATTTTAGAAACATTTTCTTAATAAATATAAAATATAAAAAGTAGCATATTATAATTTGATTATTTTGATAAATGTAAAAAGTAATATATTACAATTTGATTATTTTGATAAATGTAAAATGTAATATATTAAAATGTGATTTATTTTTTATATAAATAATATATATTTCCATTTTTTAAAATATTTTTTGATTTATTTAATTTTTTATTATTTTATATTTAAAAAGAAATATCTAAATTTAATTAAATAAATATTTAGAATTTTAAAAATATCTTTTCTTTTTAGAAACTAAAAAAACATGAATTAAGAATTCATATTTATAATTTTGTTACTTTATTTTTTACTATATTAATTTTAGGGTATTTTTCTAGAAAAATAATTGATGACTTGTAATCACTTTAATATAAATGAATTTACAATCTTGTTTGATGATTTGTAATCACTTTAATATAAATGAATGTACAATTTTGTTTAGTCACAATTAATGACTTCTAATCACCTTAATACAAATGAATGTGATTTATCTTGTTAAATATCTATACCAGTTTAGATCCATCTTAAATCTAGCTCAAATATATTTGTATCTAAGATATTTCCATCTTAACTCCAGTTTAGATCAAATATATTTGTATCTAAGATATTTCCATCTCAAGAGATTTGATGTCTCTAGATAAATCAAGAGTTATGATCGATCTAGACTAATTATATTTCCCCTTTTTAAATAAGTTGTATTCCACATAAATACCATAAGTTCTGGTAAATTATTAAAATTCTAATATTAAATTTCTACTCAAATACAAAACATTAACATAACTTTATAATAAACTAAAATGACAAAAATACATTAAAACACATACATACTATATTTTAAATTCCAATAATTTTAATTTTCCATAAACTTCATTATATTTTTTCTCATTCAATTTTCTATGTCTAAAGTAAACCATAAATTATTGTAAATTTTACATTTATTTTTAAATCAAAAAATATAAGTAAGTTATATTTTATTATTTAAATAAAAAATAATAATTAATTAACATTAATACTTATAAATATGTGCATAATTTAATTAATTACTTTACACGATAATATGTAATATATTACATTACTAAACATCATGTCTAAACATAAATATAATTAAAAAACAATATTACAAAGCTTTGAAAACAAATAAATATAATTAAAAAACAATATTACACAGCTTTGAAAACGATTTATTGGGAGTTAATCCCTTCATATTCCTCACTGTTTGATATTTTATAAAAATGATTGGGATTGGTAAGTACTTATAGCATATAAAACTTATCTCACCAAACATTCAATCCATGGACGCCTGAATATTGTCTTGACACTCGTATGGTAAATGTGCATAAATTTACTATTGTGACCTTCAATATTTATTCGTCATATTAACAGAAAGTGCGTTAATAAGTACGAGATATTTTTATTTTTAATAAAATTTTATTATATATAAAATTTGTGTTATCTGAATTTACAATTTTGATTTCAATCAAAAGTAGTTTAATAAAGAGTTATTATATTATTTATAATTCAAATCACACTGAGGGACATTGTTCATTAGAGAACTTTAATTGTTGCAGATCGGTTGCGGTACAATTTTTGCAGCGAGGAAGTGGCTGAGGAGGATCTAGCCTTAAAGGAAATTGGGGGGAGGAAATCCATGAAAAGCAGCTTTCGGTGAAGAACACCGAAAATACAGATGACGATGATGCTACCAATATCACTTTTTTTTAGGGTTCTTGTGTGCTCAAAAAAAGTAGGAGAAGCGGGTTGATGGAAATGGCGCTGAAGGTAAGGAGAATATAAAAATAAGTGCAATCATTTATGAGATTTTTTTGTCCAAGATTTTCCCAAATCTCTCTGACTATAATCGCACGGAGCCTCGCTGTGATCCTCGACATTTTCTCAATGTAACATTTCGAAACCGAAAAGTATCCATGGTCTTAAAGAATATGTGCATTTACTTAGTAGTGAATGTAGAGAATTTGAAACTCTATCAGCTTTCCATTTTAAATTAGGAAGAAGAACAAGTCCTGCTTAGAGGATTTTGCACCTGAAATAGGGGGACAACAAGGTGCGAAGCCGTGACTTTTTTTCCCGCATTGGGGGTAAGAACATATATAAGAGATTCTATGTCAAGTCAATTCAATTAGATATTCGAACACTAGGAGCAAGGGGAGGGAGGGTATACGCAACTAAGAAAATAGGACCAAATTAGTGTAGGCAAGAGTTCACATTTTGGATGTCATGCTTCCTCCTTGAAACCTCACGCTGCAGACCGCCCCCGCCTGAGTTAGCCAGGAACACACTTGTCCCTTATTTATAAATAAAGGAGCCGCTCTCCACTGTTGGGAACATGGGTTTGAACATCTTGTGCCTAGCTGTTCCATGTCCAGTTAGTTTCGATCGGCAGGTGGTTGGGCGTTCCCATATTCCCTGCTTCTTATACTCGATTACTTACCATAGCTGTTTCCTTCACTGCTTAAACTCCTACCTCTTTCCCTACCTTGCTTGCTTACTTACGTGGCTTGTTGTTCCTTCGGAGAGGCGAGAGATCCGACAATGGATTGGCATGGAGCTCAAGGAGCCACTGAACTTTGATAGCATGACTAGTGCAGTGAAATTTGTGGCACTTACTCAAATGAGTGGGTATTGTTGCTATAGAATTCTCTTGTAGTAATGGGATCAACCTTGTCCTTATCTTCCTTATTGTCTTCACCCCAGGATACATGGACGGAGGAAGGTGCTTTAACCATAACGATGTGGTTGTGTATCAGTGTTGACGAGTCATGTGGTAAAATACTAGTGGATAGAGGAAGACAAAATATAATCTTGTTGATTGGTCGTAGTGAATAGTGTTTGCACTCGCAAGCTCATATAGAGAATGCCTCTAGCGTAATTAACATACCCTTGATATCGGGAACACTGGAAGGAGAAAAGAAAGATAGAAAATGTGTAAAATATGTAATTAAAAGTATGTTTAATAGTTAATTTGTGGTAAGTTAGGGTTTTTGTTTTCTATAAAATAGATAATAGAGTAGTTTGTTTTTGTAAATTACATCACTAAATACTATTACATATGGAATACTATACAAGGGAAAAATTTGCATGTATGTAATTACAAATAAACTTGGTCAGAAATTTCTTCCTTAAATATATGAATTCATGAACATTGCTCTTATGTTGTTTTTTCTTTGGCTTCCAAAATGTATAGGTTGGGGATCTTCTCAACCTTTGCTGTTAGAGGAAAAAGATTGCCATATGAGATCAATGAATAAATCATATAGAACCATATTTCATAAATATTGATACGTTTGTTTTCTGTTATTTTTTTGGTGATGTTGTTGATCCTTGATGTCTCTCTTCCTGTTGTGAGAAAATATCTAATAAATTAACTTGACAGTCATTTTAAAATACTTTAGTGTCCTCTTTGTTCGATGTTGATCTCTAATGTCTCTGTTCTCGTTGGGAGACAATATTCAAGACTAATTTTAAAATGCTTTAGTGTTTTCTTTATTTGGATTCAGGGTAAATTCATTAGACTGGTTTGTGTGGGTTTTAGTGTAATCAATTTTTAGATTTAGGGTGGGTGAATCAATTAAATCATATATTATTTGGATGATTTGGATTTAGGATGGGTGAATTAGTTAAATCATACATGATTTAGATGGTGCCTAAATCTTTCATAAATTAATAAGTTAGGGATTTTGTTTTCTATAAAATAGATAATAGAGTAATTTGTTTTTGTAAAGTAAATCACTAAATACTATTACATATGGAATAATATACAAGGGAAAAATTTGGATGTATGTAATTACAATCACAACATAGAAGAATCTAGGACGTTGTGCTCGTCTATGGGGTATTGTAATTATAAGAGTGATAAAACATGTAAGCGTGTCTCTTCTTTAATTTTTAGTCAGGCATAAGCAGTATCCTTCATCTTTTCATAGCATTCAAAGTAAAACGTTGGTGTTATTCACATTCCTTCTAGAGTAGCAGTGTGTGATGTTGTTGTGAAGTTCAAGCCTTGACGTTCAATGTTACCAATGTAAATGGTAGCCCTTGTTAAGGTCGTTCCTTGAGATTTATGTATAGTCAATGACCAAGCTATCTTAAGGGGGATGTGTTTTCTTGTTACTTCGTTGTATGGGTGGTATTGGTACATATTTTGGTTGTGTTTTGTCCCATGGAGGGCCAATGTATTTATCAAATGCCACGAAAACATACGATGGTAAATTTGGAGGGCTATGTCCTCGTGCATATACAATTTGCATGACTAATCCGATAGCAACATTGACTAATCTTGCCTGGACCCATAAATTACAAGATAGCATAACTTTTTGGCCTACACATAACAATATTTGTTTTTCCAATTGGTCATCATCTTGTTGGTGTGCTTTTGAGCCATTTGTGAATTTTGCAATACTCAGTGCAATTGGCATATGCAATGATTCAATCATGGATTTGTTATGGTAATCAACAATAATGTCTGTTGCGAAGAGGTGGATTGAGGTGTCAAATATCTGGCATTATTCGATGGATAAGAACATGTTAGTTCTTGAATGAAGGAGGTTCCGGTCATATACTGTTGGTGTAGCACTGTGAATGTCTTACAACGGCTCGTAGAAGCAATCATGGTTGTCGAGAGGTCCTTGTTTTCAAAACGTTGTTTGTAAATTGATTACAATGGTAAATTTTGTCCACAAATTCCTTCTGGGAGTTGCACTTGCATAAAGAGGTTTGTCCATCACTGGTGGAAGTTGGCCCTAATCCCTGACAAGAATTATTATGCGATTACCAAATGAGAAATAGTTTGTTTCTAGAAATGCCTCATGCAAACAACTCTCTATCTACACAAATAGTTTATAGCCTATGAAACACATTTCATCAATTAGAATGTATTGAATATGTTTGATTTCTTCTTGGAACACTTTAATGGATTGACCGCTCAAAGCTTTCATGTATTTTATAGGAATCTGAAGCATTGAATGTATGATGGTTGCATGTATGTTAAATGCCACAACACTAATAGGGGCAAGAAGAAGTATTGGGCTATGGCTAGTGGTTGTTATAGAATATAATTCCTCTTTGATGTGGCTTATCAGGTAGTGTTTTCTAGTGCCCGCGGTTCCTTGGATGATCATCATTAATGGATCTTTTAGCTTTAGTACTTGTGAGTGTTGTACGACTATGTCCAATGCATGTTGTTGACTTCCCCCTTCCTTCGATTGCAGTTGATGAAGTTTGGTGCAACATCAAATGTACCATCGGATATTTCTAGTTGATCCCATGGGTGGGAAGTGTCGATTCCTCGAAGGCCTAGCATGTCAAGAGAATTGAATTGGATATTCCCTGTAAGGACCAATCTTGATGAATCTTGTCATTCATTCATCTCCATATCATATTGTATGTTAATATTGGTAGGTTCCTCTTCAGATAGTTGTACATTAGGACTGAGGATAGGGATGCAATTAACATGACATGCACGGTAATCATTTTGTATGCTCTCTCAATTAGCCAAATATTTTTTTCGGAAATACATTTCCTTAGAGAAAGAGCAGAAGGGTTTATATAAGAGTAGCTCACTCCAATATAAATCAACAAAGACATTGGAATATTTGTTTGGTATTGTAGTAAAAAGTGGCCATACATGGACAATTGTGGGGATGCACCTTTTTTTCCACTTTTCATATTTTTGTGCATGATTATATGTCTAATATTTTGCAAAGTAAAGTAGACATATAACATCCATGAAATCATATAATTCATGAGAGACTTGGCTAAATATTTTTCAACCAACATTTAGTTTGGTGAAGGTGTGGCTACATGTGACAAGGGGAAATTTCTGGAGCATATGGCAAGTTCCCTGAGCATTGATGTCACGATCTACAATTTCTTCTAAGTGAAAGTGTCAATAGGAATTTGAGGTAGGGTCAATTGGATTCGATTTTGTTGCAATAATGGTTAACAAATGGTGGTAGGTCTCAGATCTCCCCTCTACTTTGGAAGTGTATCTAGCAATGTATCTCAGAACTGCATGACGGGAGAGAACGGGTTGGCAGTCTACATTTGTTCTCCATGCTTGAAGTATGATAGGATTATGGATGTTCAAGCTCTCGTCATTGCATGCTGGATGATATGTCTTTTGGCCTATTTCATAAATTTAGAACGATGATTCTATTTCCACCTTCCAAGGGAACTTATACCTATATTCAAAGGTAGACCCTTTTTTGTGTAGACATGTTTTGTCAGTGCATTTTGTATGTATTTGAATTCTATTCAAGAGTTTATCATGGTCTTGAAGTGGGTTTGCTTTAAATATCTATTATGTATCTAATAAGCAAGGGTCATCTTCAATGGACTTATGCATAGCCATGTATCTGCCATGGTATCTTCTAGGATTCCAAGTGTAACACAATTATCAAAGAAACTCTTTTCATTATTGATTCGGGCTGGGACTTCCCAATCCATTGTTTCCATGTTAGGAGCATTAGAAAGCCATAGGAAGCCATGTATATGTGTAGATCCTCGATGTTTACATTCATACCTACTAAATGAATATGAAATTAATAGGAGAAAGGATAATTTTTTGAGGTTAAGGAGAGGTAGTTTGAAGTATTGTAGACTATGTACTTGTAACAATAGTTTATATCATGCATATATTTGTGTAGTATCTCTTCTCGGAATATTCAAAACCTTTTGTGCATGTATGTAGTGACAGTGTGGGGGTGGTCATTGAAATTTTGGGTATGCCACTGATGGTGAAGCTTTGGATCAGTAGGTTTCTCCTCATGCATAAGTGAATGCAAGTCCAACCATTTTGTATCTGTTGCACTGAGAGTGAAAAAAAATGTTGGGAATTGAAGTTGTGCGATCATTCTTGTTAGCTCAGTCCTTCGTACGGTCCAATATACTCTAGTACCATGAAGGTTTGCTCTAAAACACATGACATACTCTAGTAGCTTATCTGTAGGAAATTATTTGAGATGGGAACACAAATCTTCAATTGTGGTGGGCGTATTATGCTCTTACCTTCATTTGACAAAGAAGGCACCTATTGCTTGACTTTGATGGTGCATAATCAAATTATAGAGGTAATATCTAAACTGAGGATGGCTACTGAACCTGTTTTCATGGTATCTCATAAAGTGTACCGCATAGTTATTAAGTGGTATGTTCTTCATGCATTGTTGGTGAGGAAGGGAATCCCCAATCAGGAAAATAGTTGGAAATTCCATGTCAAATAGACCCTTTGTGTTGTACTCATTGATTGGGGATAGACCAATTGTTGGCCATGCAATCATATCAGGTGGAACATTGTTTGTAGTATGAACAAATGCTTTTATTTTTTCCATTTCTTGTTGTGTATTATGAAATCTAAATGCAAAGGAAGACATTGGTTGCTCCTCATGGCTAAGGGCATGGTCTGTTATAGTTGTGCTATTTGAACTTGTGGTGGCATAATTGTAAGTTTCTACAAACACAAATTTGAGGCGAGAGGATACATTGGTGCAAGTTTCTGGATGAGATGCAATTGTGTTTAGATATAATTGGAAATAATTGTAATATTTTTCATGTTGCATCTTATATAACCATGCATTCATGACATGAGATTTTGTGAAATAACAGTCATAACATTTTCCCTTTCCTCTAAGCCTCTTGATAAGAAAGATGACAATATCTGAAAGAAGACATGGAAGGTAAATTTCTATCTGGGAAATTTGTTGTGAGAAACTAATAATATGGCCACTATATTTGTACTCAGCACCTCAAGCATGCCTAACTTGCAATACTAGGCTAACCCGAGCAATGAGAATTTTCTCAACTTGAGTAAGTATTGATAGGACTGCAGGTTGGTCACCGGGATCCATATCATTCCATTTGTAGAATCGATGGATATTTTTTTCTCTATAACATCGATTACAAATGTATCCATTAGGATTTGGGCAACAAAGAATGCCAGGGTATGATTTCATACATGTAGTACATATATGTATGTTAGACAAAGAATCAATACATTTTTGAAAAAATTTGGAAGCATTTGTATGGCTAAAATGTTTGAAAACTTGTGTTGGTAAATCCATAAGAGGTGGTTCTTGTTCTTTGCATGAAGTCTCTCTAAGTCTCTTAAGTTTGTTTATTTTCTCAGCATATTTTATCCTACATTTTTCATTTTGTTGGTTTCTAGATGAAGGTAGACTAGTAGTAACTGGGTCAACATTTTTGGTATTGGGAGTGCCATGATTCCATTTAGTTCTTCTTTTTTGGTTTATTTCTAGAGAATGGATGATATGTCATTGGCGATTGTACAATATTTTGGTGGGAAGTGAAATTTGTGAAGGTGTTATGTGTGAAACAGTTGGTGCCATGCCTTGTTGAAAGAGAACAGGCCTTTGTAATAATATTGAGTTGTATGCACTTGTGGTATTTGTTGTTTTTGTTTGGAAGAGGGGGGAATATTTGACCGTTTGAGAAGAATTGACTTGCAAATTTGTTTGTTGATGTAAAGTGTCTTTAGTTGCATCATATACTTCTACTTCATTTGTATGAATCTTGTAAGTTTCTATGCTTTCACTTGTGGCATATGATATTACCTGTAAGAGAAACAAGGAACAAGTTGTAGTTAGAACAAAGAAATATTGATAGCACATTTCATAGGTTTGATAACATGTTTTTGTATGTGTATTTCAGAAATATGTAAAAAAAATTATATTTAATTATAGAATATGTATAAATGAATTAGGAAGTCCCAATTTTTTTTTTTCCATAGAACTACTACAATGGAGGGAAAAGGCTAAAAAATAAACACGTTATGTAATATGTATATGGAAAAGAGTACAAAACTACAAAATGTCATTTGGAAGGAACAACTACGCCACTCTACATTCAGTGTAGACTTTTTCCCATAGAAATGCTACAATGTGTGAAATAGCCTCAAAGCATAAACACTTTATGTAATATCTATATGGAAAAGAGTACAAAAAATACAAAATGTTGTTTGGAAGAAACAACTATACCACTTTGGATTCACTGTTTAGTAAAAAATTCAATGATGTGGATTTCATCTTTTGGCTTTGGTAATGTTCCATTTTATAACATGAAATCATAATTCATTTGATTTTTAATTCATTAGCAAATGTTTCCTCATGCACTACTAGTTTGACCAAGTAATTGTTAAAGAACAAACTGGAAAAAATATTTGTGATTTTTTGGTTGCTCCCCTCATAGCCATATTCATATAACTTCTTAGCAGGAACGCCTATAAGGTGTTTTGTAGCTTCTTGAAATGAAGTAACATTGATATTTCTTGTTTGGTCTTCAATGCTGAACTGAAAAATGTACCTGTACTCACATTCAAAGACATGTTGATCACACATTAGAAAATTCCAAACACCATCCTCAGTAGGTGAGTTTTTTTTTGCACGTTTGATATTTAAAGGTAAGTGGGCATGCAATGTACCAAAAATTGTCTACATCTATAGAAGCAATAGTTGCCTCAACCAAAATGAATGCAGGGTTTGGACCTTTTCCAGTCCCCTCATTTTCTATGTGAACTAAGCACTTCTGAGTGGACGAGTGCCCGCCTAAAGCTCCATGTGTGGACAATGAGCTACAATTAGAATTTGTAAATGGGTTCTCAAACCAGGTTCTAAAATCTTGTGTTTCTTTGAGAATATGATTGATGGAAAGTTGGGATGTGAAAGTTGTAGTAATTGATATCTTACTAAATTCAATTACTTTTCCAGCCTTAAGAGCAATATTTGGAAATCTCTTTGAGATAAAATATTGGTCAAGGTTATTTTTGTTACATAATACTCCCCATACTGTGAGATTTATGCTATAACCTGACATGTCCTTTAGTTGGAGGGTTCTCTTATGTGTATCTGTTCCATTCTTTCGCATGATGGTTGCTAAAGAGTTAATGGAAATAAAATTTTAACAATATCCACTATAACATCATTGCCTAAATTTGGTACCTCAATAATAGGAGTGAAAAAAATGTTGTGGAATGGTATTGAATGCTCATCCTCTAAATAATCTTCTATGTTTGAGGTAATATCTAGAGCTATTTCCCAATCATTTTTTAAATGATTTTCTTTTTTTGCGAGCTTGATGTAAACTTTTGAGATGATGTACACTTTCCCAAAGTCTATGGAAGGATGGAAGTGTATTTATTGGATGTTTAAGCATGTAATCCACATCTCACCACCTTATGCATCAAGAAAATCAAAGGCAAACACATGGCCAGGTCCCTTGGCATTAATGAATGTTCATAGATTAGTTTTTGAGAGTACTCTCACTTTCAATGTCCATTTCGTTAGGGTTGAATGAAAAGATGAAATACATGTAAATTTTTGAGGTGTTTTAGTGATTTCTAATGGTATTTTTCCATAAGCACGTACATCTTTGTTCAATGTTGGGTCACCAATAATATTCGCTTTCAAATTATGCACATCCATTTCATGTACTATCAAAACCCTGAAAAAAAAAGAAAGAAAACATTGTAAAATTAGTACTTCAATTAGTGGTCACATAGTAAGTAATGTAAAATGTGGGTAGTGTGTGTGCTCCAAGTGAGAATGAATGGGAGATGTTGGCATAAAAGCAATAGAAGAGTTGTAAAAATTGTAATGGAAGTTGGGCAATGTGAAGAAGGTAACTCGAGTACATGTTATTTTGAATAGATCTACAAGTGAAAACTTGAAGTTGAATCAATGACCCTTTTTCAATTTGAGACGATGTGAAATAGCTCCCAAGCATAGAAGAAAACAAGTTTTTCAATGTATTGTTTCCATCATAGGGGAGTACAGAATATCGATCTTCAAATGTTAATGTAAAATCCATAATTTGTAGAATCTATCTACGAATAATCTCTCCATCTCCAATCCTTCTAATAGAGTTTAATTTCAATATAGTTTCCATAACGTTGATGAGTTGTTTACCAATTTGAAAGTAGAAAGGCACTGGAAAACCATAAAACTAAAAAATGTTGAAACAATGTGTTACCTGAAATAAGGAAAACTATAATGGATACACTTGGAATTTAATGAGAATATATAGGCAAAAATGGTAAAAAATTATTTGTTAAAGTATCAATAATTAATTACTATATGGTTGTAATGTTTTGAACAACAAAAGATGATGATGTGAATAGTTTACTAAATAATATGCATGACATAGTAGGAGAATAAAGCTTAAACTTAAAGTAGAAAATATATTTTAGTATTTGAAAAGTGTCATTTATATGTTGATGATATGAACAATATTTGTGCCATAATATGAACAATACTTTTTTTTAGAGAGTATATATATATATATATATATATATATATATATATATATATATATATATATATATATGAGTGGAAGATAAATATACAGATCGAAAATGTGTATTTAGATCAATTATATAGAGGGATCTATATATTGAATTTAGTTTATTCTAATATGAATTGAAAATTCATATCCGAAGTAGTAAAACATTTAACAAACTATCTAGTTAGAAATTAGTTTTTGTATGAAAATAGATAAATATTGGAAAATATATTAGCATGATCATAAAATTATACATGGGAAACAATATTTTATGTTATTGGTACAATATTCAAATTTGTATATTATAAATAAAAAAAATAAAATAAATGAGCATGTCAAAGAATATATAGTTTTTATAAATCATTCTCATTTACATAGAAAAACATGGAAACACATTTCATGTTTTTTTTTTCAATCTTAATGAAATATAACTAAGAAATAGAACACAATGAATATTTCAAATTGTAAAATCAAATTTAAAATTAATATTAATTTGTTATTTTGTAAAATATTAATAACCCATAAAATAATAATTTAAAAATATATCAATTCAACCATAAAATATTATATGTATTTAGAAAATTTATGATATAAAAATATATATACATTTAAGACATTAAAAAAAAATTTTAAAAAATAGTTATAAGATTCTAATGTAAAAGAAAATGAATGAAATAAATAAACAACAAGAAGATAAAGTGTTTATATAATATTTAGGAGGATAATTAATTTTAAAATTTTTTTAGAGGTATAAATTAATTTTGAAACTCTACAACAAAGTGTGTATATATATATATATATATATATATATATATATTCAAAAAATGTATATGAATATTATGATATACATAATTACTATAAATTTGTATTATTGGTGTAATGATTTATTTGGTATGTACTTATAATAATATCAATAGTATTTTCAACATTAAGTATATGCATTCACTTATTTTTAAAATTATTTTAGAAGAATTTGAATATTCAACTTCTTAAATGGTATACATAAAACATGTGTGTTTTTTGAAATCATCAAAAACTATATGTAGATAAAACATACAACCATGCTTACAATTAAAAGTAACATGTTATTCAAAATGAAGCAAAGTAATACAATATAGGTAAGCTCAAAATTTGGAAGGATTTGTCATCTTTAACTATGCTTTAACCATTTTTTTTGTTTTGTTTGTGTGATATTTTAATGCCACAGAAGTTAAGCAAAGACAACCAAAGGAAAATCCAATCACCTTAATAATAAGTGGTAAAATATTGTAAGCTTTTACCAAATGAAATAGTTCAATAGTGAAAAAGAATATCTTTTTATCAAATATTTGCTATTAGAACTTGAAAGAGCATCCTTGAAAATTGAGAGATAATCTATATTAGAAATGTTATAAAATCTGTAAATTTAGCATAATATAAGTGATTTTCATTTCTCTTTATCTTATGACTTTGAATGACAGTTGTTTACGAATTTTTATATTAAGTTATTTTCTATATTTCATAATTATTCTAGAATTTATGTATTATGGCATTTCTTTACAACATATCATATAATTACTAATTTTATAATTTTTTAAAACCACAACAAATCACTCTCTAACCAACAATTTACCCATCAAATTTCATCTACTTAAAACTCTGGCCATTCCATCCCTTGCCAAAGTCAATAGCAACAGCACGCGATTGGATCAGCTACCCCTTTAATCGCCGCCAACGAGCGCCTGCAGGGCCCCTTCCAACGCTTCTTGAAACGATTTCTGAGCGGAGAAACAAACGGTTCCGTCGCTACTGGTCCGCCCCGGTGCCTCATTGCAGATTTCCTACTCGGCTGGGCGTCCGCCGTGGCGAAAAAATCGAGATCCCGCGAGTCTGCTTGGACACGTCAGGCATGTTTGCACAGTCCATGTGGCACATTTTGTGGAACGTACTGCCACGTAATCTCCCGCGGACCCTTTCTGGTTGATATACTGTTACAGGGCTTTCCAAGGAAGTGCGTCTGAGCCGCCTCCAGATTCTTCCAGAGTGGAGCGACGCAACGACCGAGAGCGCGAGTCATTCATTTTGGATCCGTCAGAGAGAGGGCAACAGGCAAAGCTGGAGAATCATTGCCAACACCTTCTACGAGCTGGAAGCGGAGTATTTTGAGAGAGGTAATGCCACTCTGCGAACAATAGGCCCCTGCTTCCGCCCGAGGCTTTGCAAGACTGGCCCCGTAGAATCACTAAAATAGATAATAGAGTAATTTGTTTTTAAAAAGTATATCACTAAATACTATTACATATAAAATAATATACCAATATAAATAATAAAGACTATTACATTTAAAATAGGGTTTTTGTTTTATAATTTATACTATTACATATAAAATAGGTTTTTCTAAAATAGATAATAGAGTATTTTTTTTTTTTTTTTAAAGTACATCACTAAATCCTATTACATATAAAATAATATACAAATATAAATATAAATAAAAAATACTATTACATATCGAATAATATACATATATAAATTTTGTAAAGTACATCACTAAATACTAAATAAAATAAATAATATACAAAGGGAAAATATACTATTACATATGAATTAATATATAATAAAATAATATACAAATATAAATACAAAATACTATTACATATGTAGTAATATATAAATATAAAATAATATACAAATATAAATACAAAATACTATTACATATAGAATAATATACAAATATAAATTTTGTAAAATACATCACTAAATTCTAAATAAATAATATACAAAGGAAAAATATACTATTACATATGGAGTAATATAATATACAAATAAATATACTATTCTATAATATACAAATAAATAATAAAGTAATTTGTTTTTTAAAGTACATCACCTTTAAAGTACATCACTAAATACTATTACATATTGAATAACATATACGAGAGAAAAATATACTATTAGATAATACTATTACATATTTAATAATATACAAAGACAAAATATGCTATTACATATGGAATAATATTTGTATATTATAGATTTATTGTTCTATAATATACAAATAAATAATAAAGTAATTTGTTTTTGTAAAGTACATCACTAAATACTATTACATATTGAATAATATATACCAGAGAAAAATATACTATTCGTTAATACTATTATATATGGAATAATATTTGTAATATATAAATAGATATACTATTTTATAATATACAAATAAATAATAGAGTAATTTGTTTTTTTTTTTAAGTACATCACTAAATACTATTACATATTGAATAATATATAAAGGGCAAAATATACTATTTCATATGGAATAATATATAATATACAAATAGATTTACTATTATATATGGAATAATATACCAATAGATAGTAGAGTAAATAGATAATAACGTAATTTGTTTTTTTAAAGTACATCACTAAATACTATTACATAAATACTATTATGTATGGAATAATATAAAGGGAAAAATTTGCATGTATTTAATTATAAATAAACTTTTGCATCTATGTAATTATCAATAAAATTGGTTGGCAATCGCTTCCTTAAATATATGAATTCATGAATATTGCTCTTATGCAGTTTTTGCTTTGCCTTCCAGAATGTATTGGTTGGGGCTCTTCTCAACCCTTGTTGTTAGAGGGAAAAAAATTCCCATATGAGATTGATGAATAAATCATATAGAACCATATTTCAAAAAGATTGATTTTCTGTTATTTCTTTGGTGATGTTGTTGATACTGATGTCTATATTCCCGTTGTGAGAAAATATCTAAGAAATTAACTTTAAAGTTGTTTTTAAATGCTTCAATGTCCTTTTTTTTCGATGTTAATCTCTGTTGTGAAAGAAGCTCTAAAAATAGAAGAAAAGAGATATCAATGCCTTAGAAACAAGCCACTTCGAGGGGGCAACCTCCAATACATTACATGAATGAACAATTCTTGAATGATACAAATGACAAAACCTCCTTTCTATATATAGGAATCCATGGGGCCACAATGTAATCCTAGTGGGGCCACAATGTAATCCTAGCCGACCTAACAATAATAATGTAAGGGCATAATAATAACAATATGGGGGTTACAGGGGTACAACAATAACAATAAGGGGGGCTACACTAACATAATAAGGGACTACACTATTAATATAGGGACTTAACATGCCCCTCTCCTTCAAACAAGTGTTATCCTCAACACTTGATTTTTTCTTGATGCTTCTGTATAAAATTCTCATCCTCCCTTGTGGAATATTCTACAGGAAGGTTCTTCCACTTGCTGAGATACTCTGAAATTGATCGTACTTGTCGAGTTCTTATTTCTGTGACTAATTCAGAACTTCGTTCGATGTGATTTTGATCTTCCTGTTGTTTCATTAGATTATGCACCAAAGTTAGGTTATCCTTTGAGAGTTGGAGAACTTGTTGTTGATGCTTGATGTGATCTTCTACAAAATTATCATGCATATTAGCTATTATTTTATCCTTCAAACCATCCAACTTGGCCTCCATTTCTACTTTTAAACCATCTATGTCATCTTTGGTTGCTCTTCCTAAGATCGAAATTTGTTGCACTTGGTACCGTAATTTTTATATCTCATACTGCAATTCTTCCTCTTCATGCGTCATAGTATAGCTTTTTGAGGGCTTAATGGGTATGGAATAAATTTTTGGAGGCATTATAGAACCCAATACTGATAAAATTTCTAAAATATCCCCTTGGAATAACCTCAAACTGTTTTTTCAAACAAATGTTATGCAATTTTAAAAACCAAATAAACACCCTTTTATTGCTTTTGAGGAGCTCGATATTAAAACTGAATTATCTCTGTGATTTTGGATCTTCAATATCTAAAATTTGGCACTGACCTGACCTGATTTCGATTCTTGAAGACAAAGTTATGTCCAATCTCCTACGATGACCTAATTATGGACGGTTTCAGTAGAGCGAACTTGTACGACTTGCCAAGTGTCATTGGTTCCTCCTTCAGCTATGAAATTTGTAGAAAGGAAACTAAAGTCCGTGTACTTGCGGCCACTTTTTACAAAATTCCAATCCGATGCTCATAGAGAGAGTTATGAATATTTTCCCATGATCACCTCTTTGAGATGAAATTCCGGAGCCTGAAAAATCAATAACTTCCACAGACCATATCTCCAACAATATTGCGAACCAAACTCTGAACTTTTGCGATAATGTTCCTCAAGATTTCGGCTTCGCACTCTAAAAATTTCAGCTTCTGAACCTTCATAGAAACAAAATTATAGCGAAACTGCCACGATGACCTCTTTAGTTTAAATTCAGGAGTCTGCAAAAAACCCTAACTTCCATAGATCATATCTCCGAAAATTTTGCGATCCAAGCTCTGAAATATTGCAACGATGTGCCTCAGGTTGTTGACTTCACTCTCTAACAATTTCAGCTTCTGAACCTTCATAGAAAAAAATTTATAGCGAAAATTCCATGATGACCTATTTGGAGCAGCGAAACCCTAGAATCCAAAGCTCTGATACCAAATGTTGTGAAACCAGCTCCAAAAATAGAAGAAAAGAGACATCAACACCTTATAAATAAGCCACTTCGAGGGGGCAACCTCCAGTACATTACATGAATGAACAATTCTTGGATGATACAAATGACAAAACCTCCTTTCTATATATAGGAGTCCATGGGCCACAATGTAATCCTAGTGGGGCCACAATGTAATCCTAGGAAACATAACAATAATAATGTAAGGGCACAATAATAACAACATGGGGGTTATAGGGGTACAACAATAATAATAATGGGGGCTAAACTAACATAATAAGGGACTACACTATTAATATAGGGACTTAACAATCTCTGATGTCTTTGTTCTCGTTGGGAGAAAATATCTAAAAATAATTTTAAAAAGTTTCAGTGTTTTCTTTATTTGGATGCAGGGTAAATTAATTGGACTGGTTTGTGTGGGTTTTAGTGTAATCAAGTTTTGGATTTAGGGTGGGTGAATCAATTAAATTATTTTCATTATTTGGATTTAGGATGGGTGAATCAATTAAATGATTTAGATGATTTGGATTTAGGATGGGTGAATCAATTAAATCATACATGTGTGACATTTTTGTGAAGTTAAAGCCTTGATGTTCAATGTTACCAATGTCAACGGTAGCCCTTGTTAAGGTCATTCCTTGAGATTTATGTATAGTTAGCATCCAATCCATCTTAAGGGGGGTATTTTTTCTTGTTACTTCATTTGTATGGGTGGTATTGGTACATATTTTGGTTGTGTTTTGTCCCATGGAGGGCCAATGTATTTATCAAATGCCAGAACAACATACGATGGTAAATTTGGAGGGCTATGTCCTGGTGCGTATACAATTTGCATGACTACTCCGATAGAAAAATTGAATAATCCTTCCTAGACCCATAAATTACAAGATAGCATAACTTGTTGGCCTACATAGAGCAATATTTTTTTTTACAATTCGTCATCATCTTGTTAGTGTGCTTCTAAGCCATTTGTGAATTTTTCAATACTTCGTGCAATTGGAATATGCAGTGATTCAATCATGGATTTTTTATGGTTATTAACAAGAATGTTTGTTTCGAAGAGGTGGATTGAGGTGTCAAATATCTAACGTTCTTTGATGGAAAAGAAATTGTTAGTTCTTGAATGAAGGAGGTTCCAGTCATATAATGTTGGTGTAGCACTGTGAATGTTTGACAACAGCTAGTAGAAGCAAGCATGGTTGTCGAGAAGTCCTTGTTTTCAAAACATTGTTTTTAAATTGATTACAGTGATAAAGTTTGTCCACAAATTCCTCTCAGGAGTTGTACCTGCATAAAGAGGTTTGTCCATCACTAGTAGAAGTTGGCCCAAATCCTCGAAAAGCGTTATTGAGCGATTACCAAATGAGCAATAGTTTGTTTCTGGAAATGCCTCGCGCAAATGACTCTCTATCTACACAAACAGTTTAGAGCCTATGAAACTCATTTCATCAATTAGAATGTACCGAATATGTTTCATTTCTTCTTGGAACACTTTAATGGATTGACCGCTCAAATATTTCATGTATTTGATAGGAATCTGAAGCCTTGAATGTACAGTGGTTGCATGTATGTTAAACGTTGCAACACCAACAGGGGAAAGAATAAGTATTGGACTATGGCTAGAGGTTGTTCTAGAAGGTAATGGCTCTTTGATGCGGCTTATCAAGTAGTATTTTTCAGTGCCCGCAGTTCCTTGGATGATCATCATTAATGGATCTTTTAGCTCTAGTGCTTATGAGTGTTGTATGACTATGTCCAATATATGTTGTTGACTTGTATATAGTGTGTTTATGAAAGGACATAGGGGATCATATTCTTGTATGACTTCCCCCTTCCTTCGATTGTAGTTGATGAAGTTTAGTGCAACGTCAAATGTATCTCTAGATACATCTAGTTGATCCCATGGGTGGGAAGTGTCGATTCCTTAGAGGCCTAGCATGTCAAGAGAATTGAATTGGATATTCTCTATAGGGACCAATCTTTATAAAGCTTGTCATTAATTCATCTCCATATCGTATTGTATGTTAATATTAGTAGGTTCATCTTCAAATGGTTGGATATCAGGACTGAGAATAGGGATGTGATTAACATGCCATGCATGGTATTCATTTCGTATGCTCTCCTAATTTGCCAAAATATTTTCTTCGAAAATTCGTATGTCTTTAGATAAAGAGAAAAAGGGTTTATATAAGAGTAGCTCACTCCAACATAAATCAACAAAGACATTGGAATATTTATTTGGTATTGTAGTTAAAACTGGCCATACATGGACAATTATGGGGATACGCATTTTTTTCCACTTTTCATATTTTTGTGCATGGATATATGTCCAATATTTTGCAATGTAAAGAAAACAGATAATATCCATGAAAGTAGAATGAGTTAAATATTCATCGATGAAGGTAGATCCTGATAAGAAATCAGACAATTCATGAGAGACTCGACTAAATATTTAGGGACCAACATTTATTTTGGTGAAGGTGCAGCTACATGTGACAGGGGAAAATTTCTGGAACATATTGCAAGTTTCTTGAGCATTGACGTCGCAATATACAATTTATTTTGAGTGAAAGCATCGATAGGCATTTGAGGCAAGATCAGTTGGATGTGATGCAGCTGAAATTATGGTTAACATGTGGTGGTAGTTCTCAGATTTCCCCTCTGCTTTGGAAGCGTATTTAGCAATGTATCTAAGAACTACATGACGTGAGAGAACAGGTTGGAAGTATACATTTTCTCTCCATGCTTTAAGTATGATAAGATTATGGATGTTCAAGTGATCATCATTGTGTTCTGGATGATATATCGTTTGGCCCGTTTTATCAATGTAGAGTGATGATTATATTTCCACCTTCCAATGGAACTTATACTTACATTCAAAGGTAGATCCTTTTTTATGTAGACATGTTTTTTCATTGCATTTTGTATGTCTTTGAACTCTATTCAAGAGTTGATCATAGTATTGAAGTGGTTTGGCTTTAAATATCTCTTCTGTATCTAACAAGCAAGGGTCATCTTCAATGGATTGATGCATAACCATGGGTGTGCCATGGTCTCTTCTAGGATTCCATGTTGTAACACAATTATGAAAGAAACTCTTTGCATTATTGATTTGGGCCGGGTCTTCCCGATCCATTGTTTCCATGTTTGGAGCATCAGCAAGCCATAGGAAGCCATGTATATGTGCAGATCTTTGATGTTTCCATTCATACCTACAAAATGAATATGAAATTAGTAGTAGAAAGGATAAATTTTTTAGGTTAAGGAGAGGTATTTTGAAGTATTATAGACTATGTACTTGTACCAATAGTCTATAGCATGCATATATTTTTGTAGTATCTCTTCCTGGAATATTGAAAACCATTTGTGCATGTATGCAGTGACATTGTGGGGGTGGTCAATGAGATTTTGGGTGTGCCACTGCCAGGAAAATTTTAAGGATGGAAGTTTATTTTAAAGTTTAGAAACTTTGGCGAATAATACTAGTCCATAATATGTAAATTGTAAAATGTCTGATGTGTTTTTTTTTTTTTTTTTTGGGGTTTCTAATCACTTTATATTAGTATATATAAAACTTTGGTGATTTTCATGGTAAAATAATTTTATACTCGAAAATTTGGGCGAATTATTTTTAGAAATAAATGGAAATTGGTGAATCTTTTTTATAGAAAAAACATGGAAAATTAACCCACCTGCGAATATTAGCCCCTAAATTTGTCCCTGGCTACTGCTGGTGAAGCTTTGGATCAATAGGTTTTTCCTCATGCATAAGTGAATGCAATTCCGTCCATTTTGTATCTGTTGCATTGAGAGTGAAAAACAATGTGAGGCATTGAAGTTGTGTGATCAATCTTGTTAGCTCAATCCTTCGTACGGTCCAATATGCTCTAGTCCTACGAAGGTGTGATCCAAAACGCATGACATACTCCAGTAGCCTATCTGCAAGAAATTCTTTGAGATGAGAACACAACTATTCAATTATGGTGGGTGTATTATGCTCTTTCCTTCATTTGACAAAGATGGCACCTATTGCTTGACATCGATGGTGCATAATCGAATTATAGAGGTAATATATAAACCAAGGAATCTCTACCGAACCTATTTTCATGGTATCTCATTAAGTGTACCGCATAGCTATTAAGTGGTATGTTCTTCATGCGTGGTTGGTGAGGAAGGGCATGTTGAAAAGTAAACAAGAAATGTGTTTCTAATTTAATTTTCCCTTTAAAA
This sequence comes from Pinus albicaulis, assembly GCA_034641835.2. Classification (NCBI taxonomy): domain Eukaryota; kingdom Viridiplantae; phylum Streptophyta; class Pinopsida; order Pinales; family Pinaceae; genus Pinus; species Pinus albicaulis. The sequence goes on along the minus strand of CM076581.1, from coordinate 238,798,102 downwards.
AATTGGACAATAAAAAGTAATCTTATCTCATAATCACTTGTAATAGTTAACTGAGTGTGATAAACTCAATTAGCTCCTGAATTTCAAGTTGAGGGTGGTTGGTGAGGCATGCAGAGTGATTCTATTAGTTATGGAGTTTGAATTGTAGTTAGTGCATTAGATTAATGCATGAGAAATCAGTTAACTTAATTTATTGAGTTACAGTCAGTTGAACTAGTTGTAAATATTTGTGGTACTAGTGAGAGATCAAGTGAACATATTTAATTCACATGCAGTGATTTGCTATGCAACTGATGATTTACTATTAATAGTTGCATGCATGTTAGTTCCAGTGGAGACCTAGTTGAGACAAAGGTTAAAGGGATGTTAACTATCAGTTGTATCATTAGTAGGTTGCTTGCATGAAGCTAGACATCCATTGTATTGCCCATGATGCTTGCGCAATTTTGGAAGGATTAAATTGCTAAAGAATAGGGATTGAATTCTTCATGAACTGCGCAAGCAAGGAAGGCTGATAAGAGGCAGGAAATTGGCTAAGTGTTGGTCTACTTTTTCTGGGACAGTGTGAGACAGTTGTGAGAGTGCAAGAGACTCTTGTGATAAGAGTGCATTGTAATTGTTTCATGATTCAATGGTGAATATACAATAGAAGATAAAGGGGTTTTGAGAAACAAGCTTTCCCCAAGAAAATATATGTTTTTTTGTTTGATTTTCTTCTTTCTTTACTTTTTTTGATTGGTGATCGTGTTTATTTTCCGCAATTGATTTGTAGAAGGATTCAGTATCTAGCTTTAGTACATTGCTTGATCGAATTCAATCCATTGATATACATATGTTTGTATAATTTCTACATGGTATCAGAGCATAGGAAATCACTATAGTGAAGAAGAAGTTGAGTTTGTGACTGAATATAATTCGAATTTGAAAAAGTATTCTTGGTGCGACAAGCAGATCAGGATCAAAGTGGCTTTCAATGGCTTGAGATTGGAGTATGCACTTAAGGGAAGTTCCAATTATATTGCGGTGGAAAGACAAGATGGAGGCAGTACTGGAGGAAAATGGATTGAAAGAATTCATTTATAATGACATTCCCAAACCCGCTACAGCAGATGCCGCAAATATTGATGCATGGCAAAAGAAGGTTGCAAAGGCGAGGAGGATCTTACTGGAGGGAGTACGAGACCACATTGTTTAAAGTCTCCATGGAAAAGAGACACCATATTCAATGTGGAAAGCTTTGAAAGATTTTTTTCAGAGTTGCAGTGATCATAAAAAATTGGCACTAAAGGAAAAGCTCAGGAAAATCAAAATGGAGAAAGGCGACACTATTCAGAAATATTTAATGAAGTTTGTCCAATGTCGGGATGAGATAGGGAGAGTTGGAATTACTGTCGTAGATGATGACTTGGTGAGCCTAGATCTTCTAGGCCTTCCTAAGAGTTGGCATAGTTATCAGGAATCTGTCAATGGGAGGGAGAAGCTGCCAGATTGGGAACGACCATGGTCGGATTTGGTGCAAGAAGAATTCCAACAGAATACCAGGGATGTATTTTCATCTAAGACAGATGATGAATAATTTTCTCTTTGGTTGCTAAGGTGAATAAGGGGAAAGTAAAGAAATCCTATTCCAAATATGAGTCCAACAAATAAGATAAGAAGCGTGACATGTCCAGTGTGAAGTGTTTTCACTGTCATAAGCATGGAAATTATGCCACTAATTGTTCGCAAAAGAAGAATAACAGGGAAGCTTTAGGGTCTACAGCCAGTGAGGCTTTGGCCTCGCAATTTGATATTGACTTCTCACTCATTGCATGCATGCTATCAAGTGTAATGGTATCAGTGTGGTACTTGGATAGTGGTGCATCTTTCCACATGACGGGAGGCAAATAAATTTTCAGTAACTTGGAGGAGAAGGACCTCCAGATGCATAACAAAATGGGTGATGATGGGCAGTACAATGCTACTGGGATTGGTACAGTTACCTTCCAGAGACATTCAGGTAAACCCTTCTTATTAAAATATGTAATGCATGTACCAGGTTTGAAGAAAAATTTAGTTTCAATCGCAATGTTGGAGGATAGAGGTTGTGATGTGGTTTTTAGTGAAGGGAAAGATTTCCTTCGACACAAATCCATAGGACAAGCCAAGAAGATTGGGATTTGTGTGAAGAATCTCTATAAACTTCATGTAGATGGCTCCACAAAATTTATGGGTAAGGCAGACAAAGTAGTGAGTCAGGAGGAGGGTGAGTTATGGCACAGGAGATTAGGCCATCTACACCACGGAGCCTTGAAGGTCGTGTAACAGATTTTTATGGGTCTTCCCAAGGGTACCCTTGCGTAGTTAGACACATCCAAGGGATGTACTATGGGAAAGTTTGCAAAGGCCACTTTCCACGAGAAGGAGAACCGAGCTTTGGAAAGCCTTGAGAGAGTTCACTCAAACGTGTGTGGGCCATTCTCTACAACTTAGACATCAAAGCACAGGTAATATGTGATCTTTTTTGATGTTTTTTCTAGACAGTGTTGGATCTACTTCATGCAGAAGAAATATCAGAAGTTCTCAAAATTTCTTGAGTTCAAAGCAATGGTGGAGAAAGATACGGGGAAGCATGTGAAGGATCATAGGAACGAAAATGGTGGTGAGTACATATCCAATGAATTCAAGAAATTCTGCAGCAAAGAAGGAATTTAGAGAGAGTTTATTGCGCCTCATAACCCACAACAAAATGGGGCTGCATAAAGAAATAACAGAACAATTGTGGGTGCAACACAAGCAATGTTTCATGATCAGGGCCTCTCATTGCATCTATGGGTGGAGGCATGCAACACAACGATATTTGTGCAAAACCGTAGTCCTCATTGGATACTTGGCATGAGCACACTAAAGGATTATTTTTCTGGTAAGAAGCCTGATGTTTCATATTTTAATTTTTTTGGCTCATCTGTATATGTGCATGTGACCAAAGACTCCAGGAAGAAGCTTGAACCAAAAATTGGGATTGAGATATTTGTGGGGTACACTGATACTCTTCATAAGTATCAGGTTTATTTTCCAAACAACAGGATGACTATTGTGAGATGGGATATAAAATTTGATGAGGAGAAAGCCACGCGATTGTCCCCTGAGAGGGAGCTGGATTTGCATGTAGATGAGGACGTCTTGGTTCTAAAGAATGAACCTCAAGATGTGCAACAGCCACATGTGGAGGATCATGGAGTAGAATAAATCACTCATGCAGAGCTATCCACCAGAAATGGTAGAAGGCACACCATGGAAGCTAATAGATTGAGACTCGATGCGACAGAGCATGTAGAAGCAACTAATTCACTGTGCAAATAAAGACAATCTTCAGAGAGGTTTACTGCATACATGTCTATTATGACCAAATGTATTGTGATAGAACCATCCTCCATTGACGAAGCAGTGCAACAACCAATTTGGGTTGATGATATGGTTGAAGAGTATGACTCCATCGTCAAGAACAGTGCATGGGAGATTGTCCCAAGACCGGTTAGAAAATCAGTGGTTGGATCTAGATGGATCTATAAGGTGAAGCAGGTGGCAGATGGGAGTGTGGAGAAGTACAAGGCTAGATTTGTAGCTCGGGGATTCTCACAAGTTGAGGGGATTGACTATGAGGAGACTTTCGCACCAGTTGCGAGATACTCATTGATTATATCTGTCCTTGCACTCTCAGCGCAAATACATCAGATGGATGTACAAACTGCGTTTCTCAATGGAGTTATTGAGGAAGAAGTGTACATAGAGCATCTATAAGGTTTTGATATCTTTGACAGTGAGTGGCATGTGTGCCGACTCAAGAGAGCACTGTATGGGCTGAAGCAGGCACCTCGTGCTTGGTACACTCGGATTGACAACTATTTCACCGGGTTGGGCTTCCCCAAAAGTGAAGCGGATGCGAACCTGTACCAGATTGTGGTTGATGGTAAGCTCTTGATTATCATACTTTATGTTGATGATCTAATTTTTACAGGTGATGAGAAACTGATAACTTCTTGCAAGGAGGATCTTCTAAGGGAGTTCGAAATGAAGGACATGGGACTCCTTCACTATTTCCTTGTTTTGAAAATATGGCAATGGGATGGTGAGCTATTTGTTTCTCAAGGCAAGTATGCCAAAGAGATTTTGAGTAAGTTTCACATGGAGAGCTGTAAACCCATGGAGACTCCTCTTCTAGGAAATTGGAGGAAAGAGGATGCTACTTGAGGAGAAGTAGTGGATGCTACTGTTTACAAGAAACTAGTGGGTTCACTGATGTAGTTGGTGAACACCAAACCAGAAATTTTCTACTTAGTTAACTAGCTAAGTCAAGTTATGGTTAAGCTGACCAAGATCTTTTGGAAGGCGAGGAAGCATGTATTGAGATATCTCAGGGGCACTACAGAGTATGGACTATGTTACAATCAGACAAAGAGAGTGAAGCTTCAAGGATTCACGAATGCAGTTTCGACAGGCAGTCCATCACACATAAAGAGCACATCGGGAGGGATCTTTAGCATAGGATCGACCTCAGTTTCTTGGTACAACACAAAGCAGAGATCTGTGGCACTCAGTTCAACTGATTCAGAGTACATGGAAGCAAGTCATGATGCATGTGAGGCCATCTGGATGAGAAATATCCTAGTTGGTTTGTTTGGGTCTCAAATGGATCTGACGGTGATACATTGTGATAACCAGAGTTACATTAAACTCTTAGTTAATTCAGTATTCCATGATAGGTCCAAGCACATAGACATATGGTACCACCATCTCAAATATTGTGTTAAGAGGTGCATTATGTTACTTCAATACATTCCCACGGAAGATTAGGATGCAGATATTTTGACAAAGGCGCTCGCCAAGAGCAAATTTGAATACCATAGAGGCAGGATCAGGGTGGAATATAATCCTTTTCTTATTGAGAGGGAGTGTTGAAAATTCAACAAGAAATGTGTGTCTAATTTAATTTTCCCTTAATGAAATTGGAAAGTAAAATGTAATATTATCTCATAATCACTTGTAATAGTTAACTGAGTGTGATAAACTCAGTTAGCTCATGAATTTCGAGTTGAGGGTGGTTGGTGAGGCATGCAGAGTGATTCTATTAGTTATGGAGTTCAAATTGTAGTTAGTGCATTAGTTTAATGCATGATAAATTAATTAACTTAATTTGTTGAGTTAAAGTCAATTGAACTAGTTGTAATTGTTGGTTGCACTAGTGAGAGATCAAGTGAATTAAATCATATTTAATTCACATGCAATGATCTGCCATGCAACTGATGCTTTACTATTAATCGTTGCATGCATGTCAGTTCCAGTGGAGACCCAGTTGAGACAAAGGTTAAAAGGATCTTAACTATCAGTTGTATCATTATTAGGTTGCCCACATGCAGCCAGACATCCATCGGATTATCCATGATTCTTGCGCAGTTTTGGAAGGCTGAAATTCCTAAAGAATAGGGATTGCATTTCTCATGAATTGCGCAAGCAAGGTAGGCTTATTAGAGGCGAGAAATTAGCTATGTGTTGGTCGATTTTGTCTGGGTCAGTGTGAGACAGTTGTGAGAGTGCAAGAGACTCTTGTGAGAAGGGTGCAATGTAATTTTTTCATGATTCCATAGTCAATATACAATAGAATATAAAGGGGTTTTGAGCAGCAAGATTTCCCTGAGAAAATATCTGTGTTGTGGTTTGATTTGCTTCTTTCTTTACTTGTTGTAATTGGCGATCATGTTTATTTTCTGCAATTGATTTGTAGAAGGATTCAGTATCTAGCTTTAGTACATTGCTTGATCGGATTGAATCCATTCATATGCATATGTTTGTATAATTTCTACAGGGCATTCCCAGTTGGGAAAAGAGTTGGAAATTCCATGTCAAATATACCCTCTGTGTTGTACTCATTGATTGGGGATAGACCAATTTTTGGCCATGCAATTATATCTGGTGGAACATTGCTTGTAGTATGAACAAATGATTTTATTTTTTCCATTTCTCGTTGTGTATTAGGAAATATAAATGCAAAAGAAGACATTGGTTGCTCCTCATGGCTAAGGTCATGGTCTATTATAGTTGTGGTATTTGACCCTGTGGGGGAAAAATTGTAAGTTTCTACAGACACAAATTTGAGGCTAGAGGATACATTGGTGCAAGTTTCTAAAAGAGATTCAATTGAGTTTAGATCTAATTGGAAATCATTTTAATATTTTTCATGTTTCATCTTATATAACAATGCATTCATGACATGAGATTTTGTGACATAACCATCATAACTTTTTCCCTTTCCTCCATGCCTCTTGATACGCAAGATGTCAATATCTAAAAGAAGACATGGAAGGTAATTTTATATCTAGAAAATTTGTTGTGATAAACCAATAATATGGAAACTATTTTTATTGGCCACCTTGAGCATGCCTAACTTGAATAATGGGATAAATCGAGCAATGAGAATATCCTCAACTTGAGTAAGTATTGATAGGACTGCAAGTTGGTCACCACGATCCATATTATTCCATTTGGAGAATCGATGAATATTTTTTTCTCTATAACATCGATTACAAATGTTTCCATTAGGATTTGGGCGTCAAAGAATGCCAGGGTATGATTCCATACATGTAGTACATGTATGTATGTTAGACGAAGCATCAATACATTTTCAAAAAGATTTGGAAGCATTTGTATGGCTAAAATGTTTGAAAACATGTGTTGTTAATTCCATAAGAGGTGGTTCTTGTTCTTTGTGTGAAGTCTCTAGGTCTCTTAATTTTGTTTTTTTCTCAGCATATTTTATCCTACGTTTTTCATTTTGTTGGTTCCTAGATGAAGATAGAGTAGTAGTAATTGGGTCAACATTTTTTCTAGTGGGAGTGCCATGATTCCATTTAGTTCTTCTTTTTTAGTTTATTTCTATAGAATGGATGATAAGTCATTGGCGGTTGTACATGCTTTTGGTGGGAAGTGCCATTTGTGAAGGTGTTACGTGTGAAACAGTTGGTGCCATGCCTTCTTGAAAGAGAATAGGCCTTTGTAATAATATTGAGTTGTTTTCACTTGTGGTATTTGTTGTTGTTGTTTGGAAGAGGGGGAATATTTGACCCTTTGAGAAGAATTGACTTGCAAATTTTTTCATTGATGTAAAGTGTCTTCAGTTGCATCATATGCTTCTTCTTGTAAGTTTATACATTTTCGCTTGCACCATATGATATTACTTGTAAGAGAAAGAAGGAACAAGTTGTAGTTAGAACAAATAAATATTGATAACACATTTCATAGGTTTGATAACATGTGTTTGCATGTGTATTTCCAAAATATGTAAAAAATTGTTAGATTTAATTATAGAATATGTATAAATGAATTAGGAAGTTCAATTTTTTTTTTCCATAGAACTACTACAATGAAGGTAAAAGGCTAAAAAATAAACACTCTATGTAAAATGTATATGGAAAAGAGTACAAAACTACAAAATGTTGTTTGGAAGGAACAACAACGCCACTTTACATTCAGTGTAGATTTTTTTCCATAGAAACTCTACAATGGATGAAAGAGCCTCAAAGCATAAAAACTTTATATAATATCTATATGGAAAAGAGTACAAAAATTACAAAATGTTGTTTGGAATAAACAACTATACCACTTTGGATTCACTATTTAGTCAACAATTCAAGGATGGGGATTTCATCTTTTGGCTTTGGTCAGTGTTCCATTTTATCACATAAAATCACAATGAATTTTATTTGTTTTTCATTAGAAAATGTTTCCTCATGCACTACTATTTTTAACAATTAATTGTTAAAGAACAAATTGGAATTTTTTTTTTGGTTATTCCCTCATAGCGATATTCATATTTAACTTCTCAGCAAGAACGCCTATAAGGTGTTTTGCAGCTTCTTGAAATGTAGTAACATTGATTTTTCTTGTTTGGTCTTCAATGATGAACTGGAAAATGTACCTATACTCACATTGAAAGACATGTTGAACGACAATTCGAAACATCATCCTCAATAGGTGTGAGTTTTTTTTTTTGCATGTCTGATATTTAAAGGTAAGTGGGCATGCACTGTGCCAACAATTTTCTGCATCTATTGAAGCAATAGTTTCCTCCAACAAAATGAATGTAGGGTTTGGACCTTTTCCAACCCCTCATTTTCTATGTCAACCAAGCACTTCCAAGTGGAAGGGTGCTTGTTGAAAGCTCCATGTGTGGACAATGAATTACAAGTGGAATTTTTTAATGGGTTCTCAAACCAGGTTCTCAAATATTTTTTTTCTTTGAGAATAGGATTGATGGTAAGCTGGGATGTGAAAGTTGTAGTAATTGATATCTTATTAAATTCAGTTACTTTTCCACCCTTAAGAGAAATAATTGGAAAGCTATTTTAGATAGAATATTGGTCAAGGTTATTTTTGTGACATATTACTCCCCATACTGTGAGATTTATGTTATAACCTAACATGTTCTTTAGTTGAAGGGTTCTCTTATGTGTCTCTGTTCTATTCTTTCTCAGGATGGTTGCTAAAGGGCTATTGGAAATATAAATTCTAATAATATCCACTATAGTATTGTTGCCTAAATTTGGTACCTCATTAATAGGAGCCAACAAAAAGTTATGGAATGGTATTGACTGCTTATCCTCTAAATAAGATTCTATGTTCGAGGTAATATCTAGAGCTATTTCCCAATCATTTTTTTAATTATTGAATTCTTTTTTTGTGAGCTTGATGTACCCTTTTGAGATGATGTACACTTTCCCAATGTCTATTCAAGGATGGAAGTGTATTTCTTGGATGTTTAAGCATGTAATATGCATCTCACCACCTTCTGCATCAATAAAATTAGGCTAAACACATGACCAGGTCCCTTGGCATTAATGAACGTGTGTAGATTATTTTTTGAGAGTATTTTGACTTTCAATGTCTATTCCCTTAGGGTTGAATGCAAAGATTAAATAGATGTAAATTTTTGAGGTGTTTAATGGTTTTTAATGGTTGTTTTCTAGATGCACGTACATCTTTGTTCAATGTTGGGTCACCAATAATATTTGCATTCAAAGTATGCACATCCATTTCATGTACTATCAAAACCATGAAAAAGAAAAAGAAAAACAATGTATAATTAGTACTTCAATTAGTGGTCACATAGTAAGTAATGTAAAATGTGGGTAGTGTATGTTCTCCTAGTGAGAATGAATTTGAGATGTAGGCATAAAAGCAAGAGAAGAGTTGTACAAATTGTAATGGAAATTGAGCAATTTGAAGAAGGTAACTCGAGTACATACTTGTTATTTGGAATAGATCTACAAGTGAAATCTTGAAGTTGAATCAATGACCCTTTTTCAATTTGAGATGTGAAATAGCTCCCAAGCGTTGAAACAAACAAGCTTTTCATTGTATTGTTTCCATCATAGAGGAGTATAGAATATCGATCTTCAAAGGTTAATGTAAAGTCCATAATTTGTAGAATAGGGCTACGAATAATCTCTCCATCTCCAAGAATTATAATAGAGTTTTATGTTAATATAGTTTCCATAACATTGATAATTTTTTTAACAATTTGAAAGTAGAAAGGCACTAGAGGACCACAAAATGAAAAAATGTTGAAACAATGTGTTGGTGAAATAAGGAAAACTATAATGGATACAATTGGAATTTAATGAGAATATATATGCAAAAATGGTAAAAATATCTATGTTAAAGTATCAATAATTATTTACTATATGGTTGTAATATTTTGAACAACAAAAGCTAATGATGTGCATAGTTTACTAAATAATATGCATGAGAGAGTAGGAGAATAAAGCTTAAACTTAAAACAATGAATATATTTTAGTATTTGAAAAGTGTTATTTATATGTTGATGATATGAACAATATTTGTGCCATAATATGAACAATACTTTTTTTATAGAGTATATATATACATGAGAGGAAGATCCTTATTACTTTTATTGTTCATGTGAGATACAAATTTTGGACATATTTTACAGTTTGGATATATATATATATATATATATATATATATATATATAGTTTTAAACTACATTTACTCTTGTCAAAAATTATTTTAAATTTTGGATAGTTACATAAATGGCATGTGATCACATGTTGTGATATAATGTTTTGTTTTTAAAACTCAATTTTTGGATGGTTGAACTACATTTTGCATGTAAAGTAATGTTGTGAGATATAATGTTTTGTTTTTAAAACTCAAGTTTTAGATGGTTGAACTACATTTGGTATGTGATTGTGATATAATGTTTTGTTTTTATTGGATAGTTGAACTACATTTAGCATGTGAAGTAATGTTGTGATATAATGTTTTGTTTTCAAAACTGAAGTTTTGGATCGTTGAACTACATTTTCAATGTGAATTAATGTTGTGTTATAATTTGTTTTGTTTTTAAAACTCAAGTTTTGGATGGTTGAACTACATTTGGAATGTGATTACATGATATAATGTTTTGTTTTCATTGGATAGTTGAGCTACATTTGGAATGTGATTACACAATATAATGTTTTGTTTTTATTGGATAGTTGAACTACATTTGGCATGTGATTGTGATATTTAATGAAATTGTTTTTATTGGATAGTTGAAATACATTTGGCATGTGAAGTAATGTTGTGATATAATGTTTTGTTTTTAAAACTCAAGTTTTGAATCGTTGAACTACATTTGGCATGTGATTATGATATAATGTTTTGTTTTTAAAATTCAAGTTGTCGTTTTACAAACAAAAAAAAGTTCACATGAATATCTGTACATAGAAATGATTTGAATACATGTTTGAATATATGTTAAAACGATTGAATTACAATACATATCGATGTATATATATATCTAAAAACAATCATAAGATTCTAGGTCTTCTTAGATGTGCCAAAAAATCATAAAATTTTAAAATTGCATTCTAGAACATATATATCTAGTACGTGCAACATTTTTCATCAATGCACATAGAAAAGCTAATTTCAGTTAATTGCATACTAAAACAAATATATCCAGTACATGCAACATTTTTCATCAATGCACATAGAAAATCTACTTTTAGTTGACAGTAAACTAGAAATTACAAAACACGCACCACACATTTTGCATTCAAGAATGCATATTATAATTTACTTTTAATATACATGCACGTCTAAAACAAAATCGTGAAACTTCAAATTTTCATTATGTCAACTATGCTAGATACACAAATATGTACATTTTGCAATAATTACATTATAAAAAATTGTACCAGAGAATGTATGAAATCGTTTAGACTCGATAATCTAGACATGTGTATGTGTACATGTGTATAAATTACTAGTGTGCATGTACCAAAAAAATGTACATGTGCAAACACTTGCACAAATAACATAACAAGGCAACTCAATTTTTAGTTGAGTTATGGAAGTTCTAAAACATGAATCCAAAGAGAAGAAATTTTTGGGCAATTCAATCAAAAAAATTCCAATGGAATGCCATCTTCAATGATCCGTTCATGATCAGATTTTGAAATTTTCCATTTCTTAATTTTTGTTTTTTTCTTTGATTGAACCTCTATCAACTTTATGCGTGTTGCACACACCAAGTGACTATATTGACAACTTATGACATCACGTTCATAGTATTGAAAGTAAACAAAATCCCCACTTTGATTAGTTTGTCTGAAAAAATAACCTTTCAGTATAATAGACCCTCTGTCATATGGAAACCCTTGATCATTATAGTTTTCTAATAATTTCATATTTCATTCAATGCAACGCATCGAATAATACTTCACATTTTCATCGTTGATAGTAGGTGAAATTACAACAAAAAATCTCCTTCACAATTAAAAAAAACTTATGTATTTAAATTTAGATCATAATTTATAATGAAAATTTAACTTTAAAATTAACATAAATGCACTTGATTTTATTATCTGTTTCTAGATCTCTATCATTTGAAAGAAATTAAAATGTTACCTTCTCTAACAAGATCAGAAACTCGATCACCATCAGATGATATTGTAGTCTCCTTTGATTGCATTTCTTCAAACATTGCAACGAACATTTTCCCCTTTATATTTAGCTTTGTGTGTTGTCAATATTTTACATACATTTTGTTTTCACAAACATCATTGGATTCTGTGTTGTCTATGCAAACATGACAAAAAAAAGAATATTTTCTTTTGTCCAATGCAAACACACTTTTGGACAACTTTGTTTTAAATGAATGTAATTTTCGAGTCCCTTTTATTGTTTCAACGTCATTTCCAATCGATCTATCTACATCTTCGACCCCAATATGCCAAAAAAACCTATATAGAAAATTCAAAGAATAATATAAATATGATATCAAAGTACCATCAAAGATAATCATTGTGATAAATGTACATTGTTTAAAATTGGAGATCCAATAAAATTAAATTGAATGTACCTTCGCATTTCCCTTGATCGGTTAGTCTCATGGCTTAGTGCAATGATGCACCATTGAACAACTTCTTTAACCTCCACAATTCAGTTTGCAGAGGGGTCCATTTGATATCTTAGAAGTGCTCGTTTTATGCATGCCCCTGCACTGTCATGTTCTCCTTTTCCATGACCAGTCTCAAAGAAATTCCAACAATGTTTAATGTAGGTTTTCATATGAAGAAAACACAACCAAAAGAATGATTGTGAAGATTTGAATTGACATGTGCATCCATCTGACGATATCCAATGTTCATTGAATTTTATTCCACGACTTTTCAAGGAGTCATAAATATTTCCAAAGCAGTATTGTACAAAATATGTATCATGTATACGATCGTCACTGATATAAAAGTGATATTCTTTAATAACATGTCGATTTTCACAGGTGCTTTCTATATGATCAACATTTTTTTCAGCATGTCTATATAGAATATGGACGAGCATGTCAAAATGATAGTATTCACTTTGAATTTATTTTTATGGAACAAATGTGTAGTTTTCTGCAAAATCAATTACTGACAAAATGGTCCCTGGTGGAAAAAATTCACGGGATTTTTTGAATTGCAAGTCTTGCCATTGAGCTCTATGGAAATGCTTGGTGTATTTATAAATTTCTGCCTCGAACTTTCTCAAAAAATCTATCACAAAAATTTCTTCTTCTTGTAAATCAATTCTTTTAGCACTTGAAGTACTACTTGAACCTTGAATCGATGTATGTATATATTCATATCTCTTCCCTTTCACTTTCATGTTGGACAATGATTGATCATTTAAATCTGTGTGATATTTTTTTTGAAATTTAGTCATATTTCCACAATCATCACATTTTTTACCACCAACACATTTATTTTCGTAAAATAATTCATGGCTTTATTTTTCAAATAAAATTTGAGATACGAAATCATGGATAGTGGGAGGAGGAGGTGGATCTTTCCAAAATTTTCTACCAAAATTAAGGAATGTGTCATAATATAACTGAAATTCCACATGATAACGACAACAACAAGTGTCGTGTACGGTGATAAGTTTTACATACCATGGTTTTTGTTGTACAAAAGCACTAATTGAGACATCAATTTCACGATTGTCTTCTTTGAACTTGTTGAACAACTCTATCTAAGTGGTGTCCAAGAAATGTTTTGGATGTACTTCATACTGATTTGGTGATATTATTCTTCACATCACATCCCTTGCATTTGGCAAAACACGTGAATTTTTCATCCAATATCCATATATATATATTTTTTTAACATTTTATCCAATTCTATCTTTTTATGGTTTCCTACAAATAGCTCTCCAACAAGCAAGTTCATTATTTACATCTATTTGCAACCGAAATTTCCGATGTTTGTGCAAATTTTTTGTGAGGTTCCTAATGCTCGTGCCATAGATTATACCAAGTGATTCTCTTTAGTACTTGATGAAACCACTTCCATATTTATTGCTCTACGTGCAACTGAAACATTTTTCTGTCTAGATCTTCTAATTGAATTTACAACATTACTTATGTTTTGTATCACATTTTCCTTCATTTTTTAATCTTTTGTTGATTTTCGAATACCCGATAAATTCGTAGCTTCTTTTAATTTCCTTAATGATAGGAGACCTTTCAACATTTGGGCTTGAACTGCCACATTTTCCTATATGAAGTACAAATCAAAAATGCGATTAACACAATATACCTAGTGATTCAATTTCTTCACTTGAATTTCTTTCAACATTTTCACCATCTTCAATCATTTGTTCAATATCTCTTTCACTTTCTCTTTCAAAATTTTGTATCTCATCATCAATGTTTTGAGGAATATCTCTCTTTGTTTACATTGAAAAATATTTTTCAAATTACTTCATCATATAAAAACTAAGCTTCACAATTTACACTAGGAAAATTTTAAATATCAAATTTATAATATTTACATTTACATACCTACTTCAACTTCTAGTTGAGGTTGATTTTACCTTTCAATATTTGAGCATTATTCTCTCTTTTTTTTGCGAGATTCTCTCCCATTTTCTCTGCGTTCCTTAGGGTCTCTTGTTCGATCACATTTTCTCTTGCAATTCCTTCGATTTCCCAAGATAATTGAGTATGAAGTTCAAAAAATTTCCTTCAAAAATTTAGACAAAAACTCAATTAAAAAAAACATCACAAAATATTTAATTTAAAAAAAAAAAAAACTCATTTTAGAAATTTTGCAAAAAATACATACTTCAATCCAAAACACTTACTTTTAAAAATCCGTGAAAAAAATGACTTATAAAAATGAAATGAAGCTCAAAATATTTCCTTCCAAGTCCTACAAAACAATTTCATTTAAAAATTTAGACAAAAACTCATTTAAAAAAATCATTATAAAAGATATACTTCAACCAAAAACACGTACTTTAAAAAAATGTCACTTCAAAAAATACCTCCAAAAAATGTCCATTGAAAATAAAGCCCAACTCCTTAAAAAATACCTCCAAAAAATTTCCTTTGAAAATTAAGCCCAAAAAGTCTCTAAAAAAATATCACTTTAAAAAATACCTCCAAAAAATGTCCTTTGAATATGAAGCCTAAAAAGAGTCGTTTCGAAATTAAGCCCAAAAAAAGTCCAAAAAATGTCTTTTGGAAACTAAGCCCAAAAACCTCCAAAAACAAAATACATCCAAAAGAATGTCATTTGAAAACTAAGCCCAAAACCTCTAAAAACAAAATACCTTAAAAAAAATGAAGCCCAAAAACATCCAAAAAATGTATCACATACCTCCAAGAAATGTCCTTTGAATGTTAAACCAAAAAGAGCCCGTAAACCCAAAAAAATCATGTGAAAAATCAGACCAAATGAAGAAATGTGCGAAATTCTGCAAAAATAATGAATTCGTTTACGTCTATTTATATTGTCGTGAAATGTTTTTATGGAGGGGCTTCGTTGAATTTTCCAGCCGACTTAAAGTCAATTAAAAGTTTAGCTAAATTTTTGTAAAAAATTCGGCCGAACTTTTGTGTCGTTAGACTTCGCAGGCCATCAGGACAAAAAAATTCAACCGAACTAACACGTCTGCAATTAGGCAGAGCCGAGCTATGAACACATTTTTTCAACTTTGCACTGATTAAACTCCATGAAACATTGTGAATTAACTGTCGGAACCAAGATAAACATTTGCAGAATTCAATCTACTTTCAGGAAATATAAATTTTATGGAATTTCATAAATATTTACTAATTTTAATTAATTTTGTAATAAAACGGGTGCAAACAATTTCTGAAGGTCATTATGATTCAGTGAAATTAATTTTTTGTATCTTCCAAAATACAGTGTAAAAAAATTGAAAAAATTATGGTGCATTACATTGGTCCGTCGCTTGTAATGGGTAGTTTTTAGATTTTTAGTTTATAACTTATATGTTGAGAAATTTTGTGTGCACCGAAACATATTCAAAATATGCAGTTTTTCATATTGGATTAGTTCAAAAAAATCTAGTAATTATGATATGCATCAGTTGGTTTCCTAAATATAACGAAACCGAGTAGACTCTATCTAGATTGTTGTAACACATTTTGTTTCTCAAAAACACAAAGTTTTCAAAGAATACACCAATGCGTATTAACATGACTTTTTATGAATCCTTTTATTGTTAAAAAACACACACTCAAAGAAACGCTAAGTTGACATATCTAATGTGCATAAAAAAATTCCAAAAGATAAATAAAATCTCTAACAACTTTTATCATTATCATAAAATGAAATTCTGAAAAAAAAAATTGTTTTGGCTTGCATAAAGTTTAAGAATAGAAAAAAATAATAAAAAAAAGGCAAAAACTGTAACCCAACTTCACATTTTCACAAATATGTCATTGGTTCAAAAGATTATGGCTTCAAAGGACCCTATTTCAGAACCCAAGTTGGCGTATCCTTTTTACATCTTCATATTACAATGTGTCATTCTTAAAGAGGCATATATTTAATGGTTTTAAAGGATTCTATTTGACAACACTTGTGTCCTTATTATTATTAATTGGATTAACCAGGTTTTCTTTATATTAATATATGTCGGATATAAATGGGCACGATGCGGTACGAGAAAGAAGGCTCTGTAAATTAATTTGTTCGACACACCTAGATTCATATATCTATTGAGACGACATGTTTCAATGATCAAATTTGTTATTGGTTAAGCCTATACTCTATGAATTAGTTTGTTGACATGCTTAGATTCAGACATGTTTCATAAGATACGCAATATTAATTAGATATGTTATGGGTTCAACTTATGTTTTCAATTACAATTTACTCTAATATTTCTATAATTTTTGCATCTTAATTATAATTTGATCATATGCTTGGTACCATCATCCATGACCGAGCTCCACAAATTCATATCTTCCTTGTTATAAAAAACAAATCACCACTCTTTTGAATGAAAAACAACTAATTGATGCAATTGTGAATTGATAACTACTCCAATGTCAACAAACCCTACAAATGTTTGACTGTTTCTCCATCAAATCTACAAAACTCTATTGTTAGCTAAACAGATTATGTGGTTATAAGCACATGGCCAATTTTATTTTTTATGCGTAATGATATTGAAGAACGACCACAAGAAGAAAATGAAAATGATAAAACATAAAAGACAGTACTTGATATTGTATGAAGAACTGAGAAAACGACAATATTAATATATACTCCATGATATCATATAAAATGTTTGAGATTAATTGGAACTTTAAAAAAAAGATAATTGTGTGCAAAATCATATAGATCCCATACGAGAGGCTATTTGGTATAAACAACAAGCAGTTAATATAAGTGATATGCGAGAAAACGAGAGATGTTCTATAACACGCAAAAGTTGAACTTACAGATAGTCGTTGTTTCAAGTCCTGCCAACGGTTTTCTTGCAATATGCAATCCACTAGAAACTTGTGGAACCGTCTCATCCAAGATTTTGGAAGGGAGTTGGATACCATGTCGCTGAAATCAAAAGATAGGGTTTTCGAATAGAAACAAAGATTAAAAACCAGTGCGAATGCAGTGGAGAACCAGAGTCAAGCACACAAAAATAGGAAGATAAGAAAGAAAATTAGAGTTTCAAATATGAGCACGATACATTATTCAACCTAAAAATTTTCCAAGCATTCCTGTATAAGAAATTTAAATTACATAACTCACTTTCTCTTACCCATCAGTTCGACCGTCGATAGACCAACTTTCTCTATATTTCTTGCTATGATCATATCTTGTCAGTTCACATGGCCTTCCCATTAAATGAAAGCATAGGTGGAATCAGTAATGGCATGTAATTTTCCCAGTCATCTAGCTCGTGAAGAAAACTAGCTCGTGAAGAAAACTAAATATTTGTTGACAAAGCACACCAATATTTTTTTGTTGGAGGAAAAGTAGTAGTACGTTGAACTTGATATGATTTTATTCATTAATGTTTATATATAACGTGTATTTATTAAGACAGAGTGAGTAATGGCTCGTTAATATAAATTTAAATCACTGAGGAACCACCATTAGATTTAACTCTCTCCAAGTTCAAGAATTTGGAGGTCATTTTAAAGGCTGTAGTATAAAAAATCCACAGAATAACTCACAAATTTTGATAAGATTCTGAAAAATTTGGGCAAAGATTTATCAGAATCTTTTTACAGTTGTTAAATTTCAGTATTTTGGATGCTTTAAGGTTTTTTTGATAGTGCTCAATCCATTTCCACTATAAAAAATGCAATTCAAACACTCCAACTATTTGATTTTTTGAATTTGTTTTACCAGATTTCGGCAAAAAACTATCGTCTGAACTATTCTATTGCGTCGGTAGACAACTCTGTTTTAAAGTTTATACCGTGTATTTGAAGTTTGCACCATAATCGTGAAGGGACTACCATAAATTGACATGTTTTCTAGACTAAGAGTTATTGATTTTATCATGGTTATTTAACAAATGACACATGACGTGTTCTTAGTCCATTTCTATTTTTGGTCGAGTTAGAGCTCAACCCCATGCGAATAGATAATATTATTTGACTTTTTTTGTAGTAATTTATTTCAATGGCGGTCTGGTGTTCTACTCACTGCAACGAGATTTTTAACATGACAATGAAAAGCTAGTAAGTCAACATCCACTTCTAGTGGCAGGAAAACTAAAAAACGACGGATGCACATTTGATAGTGCAGAGGCTCTAACGTCTCGTTGGAAGCTCTTAATCCCACGAACGATCTCTCCTCCCACCTCGCATCAGAAAATGCATGCATTCTGAGTAGTGTGTCAAAAAAAAAAAAGTTATGAAGAGATTTTAAATTAATATAGTCCAACACAATACATGGCTACATCCTTGGGAATAGGTGGTAGTAGGCTGAGGATAGAAATACAAGTGAACGAAACAAAAAATGGTGAGTTTTCAATGGTTATGGAAAGAAAACAGATGGAAACCTCTTAATGGCTATGGACAGAGGACGAAAGCTCAAAGAGTACAGCTTCCTTATTAAAAAAAAAGTCTTCGACGTAACAAAATATTTCTATTAGTGGATGATATTTTTGCATCTTCCTAAACAAGATAGTTTATGAATTTCAAATTTCCATATCTCATTTTTATTTAGTTTAATTTTTATTATTAATTTTGGCTTAATCATGATTATAATAATGTTTATTTTTGAAAATAAATATTATATTTTCAATATATTAAATAAATTATTTTTCAAGTATTTGATTATTCAATAAATTTAATGATTTATTGCAACTTTCATTTAACTATAGCACAATTATATAAATTAAATGGCCTATAAACACTTCACAATTGCAACTTTCATTTAAACATAGCACAATTATATAAATTAAATGGCCTATAACAAATTTTATTATATAATTTAAATGCATATACATTTCTAACTAGATTTTATAAAAATCCATAATAAACATAGAAACACCTCACAATACATCTCACATTTAAAAAAAAAATCACTAAATTATTATTATAATTAATATTAAGAAGCATAACAAAATTTATTATATAGGTTAGATGCATATACATTTATAACAAGATAAAAATCACTAAATTATTATTATTATTAATAATATTTTTTTTTCTATTCTAAATTAATTTAATCTATTCAGAAAGGAAAAATATTTTACATCTTGGCCTCAGCCCTGTCTTTGCCCTTGAGAGTGACATATTCAGCAAAAAAACGCACAAAACAGACTACCCATTATGGGAAACCAATCCAAATCAACCAGAGTTCTACCATACTCCCGCACAAGGGAAACGATATTGCTATCCACTGTAAAGTTCCAATTTGATAAACTGTAAAACTAAGACTGCTAAAATTGAAAACAAGAAAGACAAAAACAATCCCATCCCAGTGGGAATCCTGAAACAAAATACAAACATTGATGGAATGACTAAGCATCATGCTGAGGAGAGGTTTCCTCCAGGATAAAGCACCTGTAAGCCTCCATATCATCTTCTTCATTTTTCTTGTTCGCACCTGGGTCTTCACTTTGCTTGGAGCACTCAACATCGGCCTTCTCTTTGCCCTCAAGTGCCTTGCCTTTATCCTTGGGCTCCTGCTGCTGCGGCTTGTCCATTTCCTGAGCTAGAACTGAAGAAGCTCCTATCTGAAGCTCCCTGGGAACAGCTTGCTGGGGTTCTTCCATGAAGACAACCAAAATCGAGGCAATGATATGAGCTCTGTTCAGAGAACAATTAAAGAAAAATTAGGTTGTTTGGGGAGTGTCGGAGGACAGATTGACAGGGGGGTGCTGAGCAGGGCTGACATGGTGAGATCTACTTAGCCCACTGCCAGTATTCGAATATCTTATTATTATTAATATTAAGAAGCATAAAAAATTATTATATAAGTTAAATGTATATATATTTATAACAAGATTTTTAATTGTAAATATTCACTTTCAGTTTATCATGAAAATTCTTAATTTGTAAATAAACTTTGTTACAATCTATGATTTATATATATCATATATCTAAAAACTAAAAAATCATAATTTATTTGATAATTAAAATATTTTATATAGATTTCATTAGTTTAATTTTATAACATTTTTGATATTTATAAGTATGTCTATTTCAAATCTTCTAAATTTTTAATTTAATTATTAAATGAATGATAAAGATTTAACTATGTCAAAATATTATTAAAAATTAAAATTTATTTCAAAATAAATTATTTTTTATATTTGATTTTAAATTAATTAATTAAAATATTAATTTAATTTTGGGTGAACGGAGCTCCCCTACCAGTCTTATTCGGAAATTTCTCCCGACGTGGTTGGGCAATTTTTTTATTTTGAAGACCATTTTATTTTACGCAAAATTTTATTATATTTATGTGCAACCACATTCTATCTAACTTCTAATGCAACTGCAATGATTTGGGGTAAATTATCATTTACGTGATTGTCCTAGTTTTTATGTTCCTGAAAAGAAATAGGATTGATAATGTGAATTAAAAAAAAAAAAATTTGAAAATATGAATAAATACTAATTTTGGTTATTGACATGTTTCTTCCCTCATAATTTTAATAAAAAGAAAACAGATTATTGGGCAGTTGAAACCTCTTCCTCTCTTTGTTTCTGGATAGCCCGCTTTTACCCTTAAAGAAACCGCTTTCTCCTCTATATCCTCTTCTGTTTCTGATTCCATTTCGTGGAATTTATCAATCTTGTGATTCCAGTTCATAAAAAGGGCGCCGAGCATGGACAAGGAGACCGGAATGAGGGCCGTCTCTATTGAACATGTGATGATGCTGCCGTCTCTGGGTCATGGCCACCTAATTCCCTTCATGCACTTGGCCAAGAAACTCGCCACCAGGGGCTTCACGTTCACCTTCGTGGTCACATTTCATCACAAGTCTTCACTGCTAAAGATGGAGGAGATGGGGCTGGACATCCATTTGGTGGAAATGGAGGTCCCCAAAGATGATTTATCCAATGGCATGGTGAACTGCCAAATTTATCTTTTTAACTTCTCAACAGTGACAAATTTCTCCATTATTTGATTTTATTTGATTTAGGTTGAGGTAGAGGCATATTTTTGGTTGTACATCTAAGGATATATTTTTGGGTAAACATTTGTTGTTTAACTGAGTTGGATTGAGAAATTATGGAATAAAGTATAAACATTTGCAACTAATCTCAATCCATAAAAATTCACTCATTCATCATGTTGCTTATAATCATTCTCTTCGAGATTTTGCTAAACAATTATAATTCTAGGGTATTGTCAAGAAAATAAACTATATCTTCTTTTTCATATTTCAAAACAAGATTTAACATTATTGCCCTTTTAAGAGGTAGGAATAAATTCATTGTTCCCTGTACATGACGGTTCTCAAAAATATTTTAAGTGGACATTCCACCAATTATCAATATTAGATGTTAATAGTTTAGTAGGCTCAAATCAACCATGTATTATGAACTGAACCCAACTTATTATGAAAACATTTAGGGGCATGGTAGAGCCATAGTTTAATTTATGTAAGAGTAACATTTTTCATGATTCATCCATTCCTAAGATTGTATTGTTACTCCTCTATTGTGAAAGGATTGGAAATAGGAATTTGTGTGGTTGATTCCCTTGTCTTAGCTAAGATGGATAAGCTCATAACTTTTCCAAAGAATGTGGTCATATTTCAAGATTTACTTTACTACACTTTTCATGCATAAGGACAAATTCATTAATGGAGGAACATGATGGATGTGAATACATTGTCTATATTAACGTTCAAGGGTCAAATTAATCTTAACTTTATTTATGAGTCAGAAACATCTTCAAGAGGATCCTCGAGTTTAACTGGTTCAATCATCACCTCATGTCCTTTACTGTCTATTCGATCTCCATTTTCTTCAATCAATTCAGCATATATTGTAATTCAACATTTGGAAAACCCTCTTAAGTCACATATCCCTCAATATCAGTTACAACATGCTCCACTTCTTTCTCAGAATTAATTACAAATATTATTTTTGTTCTTTTGTACTAATCAAAATTCTCTTCAACATATATTGGAATTCAACTTTTGGAACACCCCCTTAAGTTACATATCACAACTCTCTACAACAACTCATGACAAAGTTACAATATGCTCCACTTCTTTCTCAGAATTAATTACAAATATTATTTTTGTTCTTTTGTACTTATCAAAATTACCCTCAACATATATTGGAATTCAACTTTTGGAAAAGCCCCTTAAGTTACATATCACAACTCTCTACAACCACTGATGACAAAGTTGAAACTTAGTAATGAAAAAAAAAAAAAAAATTGAAGAAGACCAGGGAAACAAACCCTATTTGTAATATTCCAATATTGATGGAGAAGCATTTGAGTCAAGTTCATGGTTTCTCCTATCTTCGATGCAATCATTAGTTTAAGGTGCAAAATCTTCCAATATTGATGGAATCTAGAAGCATTTAAGTCAAATTCATGGTTTCTCCTATCTTCGATGCAATCAGTGGTCTAAGGTGCATAATCTTCCAATATTAATGGAATTAAGAAGAATTTAAGTCAAGTTCATGGTTTATCCTATCTTTGATACAATCATTAGTCTAAGGTGCAAAATGAGTAGTTAGAGACAACGCTTTCTACTTGAAATGAACATGGAAACCACTTTTGATGATCAAGGGAGGTAGTTCAATATTGAAAAATGGTAAAATTCTACTTTGTGAGGCATAAAAATCCTTTATGTTTATTTATAGGCCTTTGCCATAGTAAAATACATAGCCAAGTCTTGCAGAATATCATGTTGAATAAAGGAAAGCTCATGGTGGCTACCATAAGAATTCACGGTGGTACCCTGAATAGTGAATTAAAGTTGGTAAGTTACCTAAAAGAATTATCTAATCAATGCTCAACAAAATATCCACTTATATCCTATCAAATAGTGTAAAGTTGTTATCTAATTCACTAGCTATATTGATATATCTATTTGCTAGATATGCTTTAAACTAAGTCATCCAATGGTAAAATTTTGAATTTGTTATTTTGGAAAAAAAAAATTGAATAAATCTCTTTTATCACAAATAAGTCCAAATGCCCAAAAGAAGTTAAGCAAAGACAACCAAAGGAAAATCCCATCACCTTAAGAAAAAGTGGTAAAATATTGTAAACTTTTGACCAAGTAAGACAGTTCAATATTGAAAAAGAGCATCTTTTTGATCAAATATTTGCTATTAGAATTTGAGAGAGCACCCTTGAAGATTGAGAGGTAATCTATGTTGGAAATGTTGTAGAATTTATAAATTTGACATAATGTAAGTGATTTTTATTTCTCTTTATCTTATGGCTTTGAATCACATTTCATTTAATAATTTTTATATTAAGTTATAGTTTATATTTCACATTCTTCTCAAATATTTATACCTTAAAACTTTTCTTTTGCAATATATGCTGCATTTACTAGTTTTACAAATTTTTAAAACTCCAACAAATCACTCTCTAACCCACAATTTACCCATCAAATTCCATCTCTATATAAATTCCTTCCGGGCACAATTTACCCATAAAAAATTCCATCCGGGTAAAACTCCGGCCATCCCGAATACGTATATTCACCTACGTTGAAATCATCAAAATTAATTATATTAAATAATGGGACACTGAGTGGGGGAAGATAATCGTAACGATTATAGAGGTGCCACTTTTTATAAGCAACGGGTGTGCAAAAAGAACAAAACTTCATGGAGGTGCCGGGTTTAAAAAAAAATGAGGTGCCGTCCGATTAAAAAGATGATTGCATTCAAAGAGAAACGTCATAGAGGTGCCAGGTTTTTAAAGGTTCTGGCAGGTAAAGATCACGATATTCGATTCTGTGTAAATATTTTATTGGACGAAAAGTGTTTGCATGGAAGATGTGCTGACTCCTCATTGGATTCCTGTAATTTAAATAAGATGAAACGCAGATTACAATTTATCTCCAGAAGCATCGTTACAACTCGTGTCGCCATCTGAAGCATCATTACGACACGTATCATCATCACAGTTGCGCTTCTCTGTACCTGCATTCTTCCCCCTATATATATACAACTCACTTAGCCAGTCACTACACACAGATTTTATTCCGCAGTTGAAACCTCTTCCTCTCTTTGTTTCTCGATAGCCCGCTTTTACCCTTAAAGAAGCCGCTCTCTCCTCTAAATCCTATTGTGTTTCTTATTCCATTTCGGCGGAATTTATCAATATTGATCCTATTGTGTTTCTTATTCCATTTCGGCGGAATTTATCAATATTGTGATTGCAGTTCATAAAAATGGCGCCGAGCATGGAGAAGGAGCCCGGAATGAGAGCCGTCTCTAATAAACATGTGATGATGCTGCCGTCTCTGGGTCATGGCCACCTAATTCCCTTCATGCACCTCGCTAAGAAACTTGCCACCCGGGGCTTCACGGTCACCTTCGTTGTCACATTTCATCACAAGTCTTCTCTGCAGAAGAAGGTGGAGGAGAGTGGGCTGGACATCCACTTGGTGGAAATGGAGGTACCTGGAGACGACCTGACCCTTGGCAAAGTCAATAGCAACAGCACGCGATTGGATCAGCTGCCCCCTTTAATCGCCGCCAACGAGCGCCTGCAGGGCCCCTTCCAACGCTTCTTGGAACGATTTCTGAGCGGACAAACAAACGGTTCCGTCGCTACTGGTCCGCCCGGGTGCCTCATTGCAGATTTCCTACTCGGCTGGGCGTCCGCCGTGGCAAAAAAATTCGAGATCCCGCGAGTCTGCTTCGACACGTCAGGCATGTTTGCACAGTCCATGTGGCACATTTTGTGGGACTTACTGCCACGTAATCTCCCGCGGACCCTTTCTGGTAGATACATTGTTAGAGGGTTTTCCAAGGAAGTGCGTCTGAGCCGCCTCCAGATTCTTCCAGAGTTGAGCGACGCAACGACCGACAGCGCTAGTCGTTCATTTTGGATCCGGCAGAGAGAGGGCAACAGGCAAAGCTGGAGAATCATTGCCAACACCTTCTACGAGCTGGAAGCGGAGTATTTTGAGAGAGGTAATGCCACTCTGCGAACAATAGGCCCCCTGCTTCCACCCGAGGCTTTCCAAGACTGGCCCCGGAGAATCACCCCCGCGCTCGAAACGGGAAACTCGAAATCAAAAGAGTGCTTGGACTGGCTCGACACGCAGGCGGACGAGTCTGTGCTTTACATTTCTTTTGGCAGCGAGAATTCTATTTCGAGCGCTCAGACTGAGGAACTGGCAATGGGTTTAGAGGCTAGTGGTGTGAAGTTCCTATGGGTTTTGCGAACACCGTCTGACTCCGGATCGAAGGCGTTCTCCTCGGCTCTGGATTTCCTTCCCGAGGGCTTCCACGGTCGTATGGCGGAGAAGAAACAGGGGTTTATTGTTGTAGGGTGGGCCCCGCAATTGAACATTCTGGCACATCCCGCTACAGCTGGCTTTGTCTCCCACTGCGGATGGAACGCCGTGTTGGAGACGATTGCGACGGGTGTTCCCATGATCGCGTGGCCGCTATTCGCAGAGCAACACTTCAACTCTAAATTTGTGGTGGAGGAGATCCAGATAGCGCTGGAGGCGCCGCAGAGAGTCGAACAGAAGTGGTTGGTCACCAGAGAGGACGTGGAAAGAATCGTGAAAATGTTAATGGTGGAAGAATATGGCAGGAATTTGAGAAGAAGAGTGAGGGAATTGAAAGTGGCTGCCAGATCCGCTGTGGCCGAGGGAGGGTCGTCCTGCAACAGTTTCGACCTCTTTGTGTCCGAAATCATGTCTCTACCAATGCGGTGTCCGAAATTAGTTGAATGAGGACATGAATATTCTAATATGGGTGATGGGTGCAGAACAAATAATTGAACGGGGACCAGAATATTCTAATATGGGTGATGGGTGCACAACAAATAATTGAATAGTCCAACATGTGATGTGTGCGGGACAAATATTGGGAAAAGTTTAAGTGGATACTATTGTGATTTCGTTAATTGCGCGCAATGATATTGTTTGTGATTCACTCGTGAATTTATCGATGTGTAAACTTTACACTCTTGGTCTTCCAAAGTCCACTTTATCTAAAACTAGCAATTTTATCTTATCTAAAACTAGCAATTGCAAAGTCCACCAAGTCCACCTTCTATTAAGGTATTTTCATCTTATCTAAAACTATAACTAATCTAAAACTAGCAATGGCATCTAAAACTAGCAATTGCAAAGTTATTTTCATCTTCTCTAAAACTATATCTAAAACTAGCAATTGTCATCTTCTCTAAAACTATATCTAAAACTAGCAATTGCAAAGTCCACCTTCTATAAGGTATTTTCATCTTATCTAAAACTATATCTAAAACTAGCAATTGCAAAGTCCACCTTCTATAAGGTATTTTCATCTTATCTAAAACTATATCTAAAACTAACAATGGCAAACTATATGTAAAACTAGCTATGGCTAGCAATGGCACGAGAGAGGTGCAAAGGAACTATTGTGGCATAACAGAGGTGCAAAAGAACTATATTTAAAACTAGCAATGGCAAACTATATGTAAAACTAGCAACTAGCAATGGCACTAGAGGTGCAAGCCAATAAGTTTTCTTCATAAAGAAAAGATAATAAGAGTTATTGGGAACGCCAATAAGTTTTCTTGATAAAGAAAAGATAATAAGAGTTATTGGGCATGAGAGGGGCAAAGAAAGGCCAATAAGTTTTCTTTATCAAGAAAAGATAATAAGAGTTATTGGGCATGAGAGGGGCAAAGAAAGGCCAATAAGTTTTTTTGATAAAAAAAAGATAATAAGAGCTATTGGGCACGAGAGGTGCAAAGGAAGGAACACCCTTGATAAAGAAAATATAATAAGAGTTATTGGGCACGAGAGGTGCAAAGGCAGGAACGCCAATAAGTTTTCTTGATAAAGAAAAGATAATAAGAGTTATTGGGCACTATATCTAAAACTAGCAATGGCATGAGAGAGGTTATTGGGTACGAGAGGTGCAAAGGAATTATATTTAAAACTAGCAATGGCGAAGGAAGCGAAGGAATGCTATAAGAGTTATTGGGAATGCAATCGATAAAGGAAAGTTGATAGGAGTTATTGGGATTATTGGGAATGCAGTTCATGGGAATGTTGAAGGAAAAAAAAATGAAATATATTATTAATTTTGTTGGATTACTAATTGTATTTATAGAAAATTTTCAAAATGAATCTTTTGAACTAAGTTTTATAACTTTTATTTTAGAAATATGAGATCACTTTTATTTTAGAAATATGAGATTAAAATATTGTAGGTTTCAAAGTATATTATTAATTTTGTTGGATTACTATTTGTATTTATGGAAAATTTTCAAAATAGATCTTGTGAAATAAGTTTTATAAGTTTTATTTTAGAAATATGAGATTAAAATATTGTAGGTTTCAAAGTCTATTAGTATATATTGATTTTGGTGTATATGGAAATTTTTTGAGTTAACTACCACCTTTAGCACGAGTAATCAGCCACTCAACTTGAGATAATGTTGTAGGTTTAAACATTACTAAATCATATTGATATAACTACAAACTTTTACACATTCTTATTCAACATAGAAATTAACTTTATGTAATGATTAATAAGTTGGAAGAATCAAGCTACAATTTTCTTTACAACCTTTGCACAAAGTTGACATGCCATAACGTATAACTTAGTTAATACAAATAGTGTTTCATAAAGTTATTTGTTGACATATGCATAGAATATCATAACGTATAACTTGGTTTAGTTAATACATAAATAATGTTCATAAACTTATGAGTTGACATATGGAAAAGTATGGATAGAATATCGTAACTTATAACTTTGGTTAATACCTAAATAATGTTTCCTAAAGTTATGAGTGGAAGGATCACAATAACAATTGATGAGCTTTGATAATTAAGAATTCATATTTATAAGTTTTTTAATTTTATCGTTTACTATACTAATTTTGCGGTATCTTTCTCCAAAAATAATTGATATCTTGTAATCGCTTTAATATAAATGAATGTACAATATTGTTTGATGACTTGTAATCACTTTAATATAAATGAATGTACAATCTTTTTCAGTCACAATTGATGACTTCTAATAATCTTAATGCAAATGAATACGATTTATCTTGTTAAATATCTATACCAGTTTAGATCAATCTTAACTCCATTTTAACTCCATCTACCGAGGGCCATGAATGATCAAATATATTTGTATCTTAAGATATTTCCATCTCAAGAGATTTGATGTCTCTCGATAAATCTAGAGTTAAAATCGATCTAGGCTAATTGTGTTTCCCCCTTTAAATAAGCTATATTCCACATGAATACCATAAATTCTCGTAAATTATTCAAATTTTAATATTGAATTCCTACTAGAATACAAAACATTAACATAAATTTATAATAAACTAAATGACAAAAATATATTGAAACACATATATAATATATTTTAAATTCCAATAATTTTAATTTTTCAAAAACTTCATTATATTTCTGCTCATTCAATTTCCTAGGTCCAAAGTAAACAATTATTGAGTGTAAATTATAGTAAATTATACATTTATTGTTAAATCAAAAAATATAATTAAGTTATATTTTATTATTTAAATAAAAAATAATAATTAATTAACATTAATACTTATAAATATTATCCTAATTTAATTACTTACTTTACACAATAATCTGTAATATATTACATTACTAAACCTCATATCTAAACATAAATATAATTAAAACACAATATTACAAAGCTTTGAAAACAAATAAATATAATTAAAAAACAATATTACAAAGCTTTGAAAACGATTTATTGGGAGTTAATCCCTTCATATTCCTAAGTGTTTGATATTTTATAAAAATGATTGAGATTGGTAAGTACGTATAAAATATAAAGCTTATCCCAGCAATCATTCAATCCATTGACGCTTGAATATTGTCTTGACACTCGCATTGTAAATGTGCATAAATTTACTAATGTGAACTTCTCTGTAATGTTTATTCGTCATATTAACAGAAGTGCGTTAATAAGTACACGAAATATTTTTATTTTTAATAAAATTTTACTATATATAAAATTTGTGTTATCTGAATTTACAATTTTGATTTCAATCAAAAGTAGTTTAATAAAGAGTTATTATATTATTTATAATTCAAATCACATTGAGATACGGATATTGCTCATTAGAGAAGTTTAATTGTTGCAGATCGGTTGTGGTAAGAAGATTGGGTTGAGTACAATTTTTGCAGCGGTGAAAGTGGCTGAGGAGGATCTAGCCTTAAAGGAAATTGGTGGAGGAAATCTTGGAAAAGTAGCTTTTGGTGAAGGACACCGAAAATAATATGATCAATATCACTTTTTTAGGGTTCTTGTGTTCTCAAAACAAAATAGGAGAAGCGGATTGATGGAAATGGAGATGAAGGTTAGGAGAATATAAAAATGAGTGCAATCACTTATGAGATTTTTTCGTCCGAGATTTTGCCCAAATCTCTCTGACTATAATCGCATGGTGACTACGCTGTGATCCTCGACATTTCCTCAAGGTAACATTTCGAAACCAAAAAGTATCGATGGCCTTAAAGAATATGTGCATTTGCTTAGTAGTCATTGTAGAGAATTTGAAACTCTATGAGCTTTCGATTTTAAATCAGGAAGAAGAACGAGTCCTTCTTAGAGGATTTTGCACCCGAAATAGGGGGACAGCAAGGTGTGGAGCCACAACTTTCTTTCTTGCATTGGGGGTAAGAACATATATAAACGAATCTGTGTCAAGTCAAGTCAATTAGATATTCAAACACTAGGAGCAGGGGGGGAGGGTACCCGCAACTAAGGAACTAGGACCAAATTAGTGCAGGTAAGAGTTCACATTTTGGATGTCGTGCTTCCTCCTTGAAACCTCACGCTACAGACCACACCCACCCGAGTTAGCTAGGAACACACTTGTCCCTTATTTATAAAGAAAGGAGTCGCTCTCCACCATTGGGAACATGGGTTTGAACATCTTGTGCCTAGCTGTTCCATGTCCAGTTAGTTTTGATCGGTAGGTGGTTGGGCATTCCCATATTCCCTGCTTCTTATACTCAATTACTTACCATAGCTTTTTCCTTCATTGCTTAAAATCCTACCTCTGTCTCTACCTTTCTTGCTTGCTTGTGTGGCTTGTTGTTCCTTCGGAGAAGCGAGAGTTCCGATGGTGGATTGGCATGGAGCTAAAGGACACACCGAACTTTGACATCATGACTAGTGCGGTCGAATTTGTGGCACTTACTCAAGTGAGTGGGTATTGTTGCTATAGAATTCTCTTGTAGTAATGGGATCAACCTTGTCCTTATCTTCCTTACTGTCTTCAACCTAGGATACGGATGGACGAAGGAAGGTGCTTTAACCGTAATGGTGTGGTTGTGTATCAGTGACGACGAGCCATGTGGTCAAATACTACTGGATAGAGGAAGACGAAATATAATCTTGTTAATTGGCCCGAGTGAATAGTGTTTGCACTCGGAAGCTCATATAGAGAACGTCTTCGGCGTAATTAACATACCCTCGAAATGGGGAAGGGAACGTTGGAAGGAGAAAAGCAAGATAGAAAATGTGTAAAATATGTAATTAAAAGTGTTTAATAGTTAATGTGTAATAATTTAGGGTTTTTATTTTCTATAAAATAGATAATAGACTATTTTTTTTTTGTAAAGTACATCACTAAATACTATTACATATGGAATACTATACAAGGGAAAATTTTGCATGTATTAATTAAAAATAAACCTGGTCAGAAATCGCTTCCTTAAATATATGAACTCATGAATATTGCTCTTATGTTGTTTTTTCTTTGGCTTTCAGAATGTATTGGTTGGGGCTCTTCTCAACCCTTGTTGTTAGAGGAAAAAAATTCCCATATGAGATCGATGAATAAATCATATAGAACCATATTTCATAAATATTGATAAATTTGTTTTCTGTTAGTTTTTTGGTGATGTTGCTGATCCCTGATGTCTCTCTTCCCTTTGAGAGAAAATATCTAATAAATTAACTTTACAGTCATTCTAAAATGATTCAGTTTCCTCTTTGTTCGATGTTGATCTCTCATTAAGAATAATTTTAAAATGCTTCAGTGTTTTCTTTATTTGGATTCAGGGTAAATTAATTAGACTGGTTTGTGTGGGTTTTAGTGTAATCAAGTTTTGGATTTAGGGTGGGTGAATCAATTAAATCATATATGATTTGGATGATTTGGATTTAGGATGGGTGAATCAATTAAATCATACATGATTTAGACGTTGCCTAAATCTTTCGTAAATTAATAAGTTAGGTTTTTTTTCTATAAAATAGATAATAGAGTAATTTGATTTTGTAAAGTAAATCACTAAATACTATTACATATGGAATAATATACAAGGGAAAAATTTGCATGTATGTAATTACAATCACAACATAGAAGAGTATAGGACGTTGTGCTCGTATATGGGGTATTGTAATTATAAGAGTGATAAAACATGTAAGTGTGCCTCTTCCTTCATTCGTAGTTAGGCATAAGCAATATCCTTCATATTTTCATAGCATTCAAAGTAAAACGTTGGTGTTATTCACATTCCTTCTAGAGTAGCAGTGCATGATGTTGTTGTGAAGTTCAAGCCTTGAAGTTCAGTGTTACCAATGTCAATGGTAGCCCTTGTAAAGGTCATTCCTTGAGATTTATGTATAGTCAACACCCAAGCCATCTTAAGGGGGATGTGTTTTCTTGTTACTTCGTTGTATGGGTGGTGTTGGTACATAATTTGGTTGTGTTTTGTCCCATGGAGGGCCAATGTATTTATCAAATGCCACAAAAACATACGATGGTAAATTTGGAGGGCTATGTCTTGGTGCATATACAATTTGCATGACTACTCCGATAACAACATTGAATAATCTTTCCTGGACCCATAAATTACAAGGTAGCATAACTTGTTGGCCTACACATAGCAATATTTGTTTTTCCAATTGGTCATCATCTTGTTGGTGTGCTTCTGAGCCATTTGTGAATTTTGCAATACTCAGTGCAATTGGCATATGCAATGATTCGATCATGGATTTGTTATGGTAATCAACAAGAATGTGTGTTGCGAAGAGGTGGATTGAGGTGTCAGATATCTGGCATTATTTGATGGACAAGAACCTATTAGTTCTTGAATGAAGGAGGTTCCAGTCATATATTGTTGGTGTAGCACTGTGAATGTTTGACAACGACTCACATAAGCGATCCTGGTTGTCGAGAAGTCCTTGTTTTCAAAACGTTGTTTGTAAATTGATTACAGTGTTAATTTTTGTCCACAAATTCCTCCCGAGAGTTGCACCTGCATTGAGAGGGTTTTCCATCACTGGTGGAAGTTGGCCCTAATCCCCGACATGAATTATTGAGCGATTACCAAATGAGAAATAGTTTGTTTCTGGAAATGCCTTGCGCAAACGACTCTCTATCTACACAAATAGTTTAGAGCCCATGAAACACATTTCATCAATTAGAATGTATTGAATATGTTTGATTTCTTCTTGGAACACTTTAATGGATTGACCACTCAAAGGTTTCATGTATTTTATAGGAATCTGAAGCCTTGAATGTATGATGGTTGCATGTATGTTAAATGCTACAACACCAGTAGGAGCAAGAAGAAGTATTGGGCTATGGCTAGTGGTTGTTATAGAATATAATTCCTTTTTGATGTGGCTTATCAGGTAGTGTTTTCCAATGCCCGCAGTTCTTTATATGATCATCATTAATGGATATTTTAGCTTTAGTGCTTGTGAGTGTTGTATGACTATGTCCAATGCATGTTGTTGACTTGTAGATAGTGTGTTTCTGAAAGGACATAGGGGATCTTATTCTTGTATGACTTCCCCCTTCCTTCGATTGTAGTTGATGAAGTTTGGTGCAACATCAAATGTATCTTCGAATACTTATAGCTGATCCCATGGGTGGGAAGTGTCGATTCCTCGGAGGCCTAGCATGTCAAGAGAATTAAATTGAATATTCCCTGTAGGGACCAATCTTGATAAATATTGTCATTCATTCATCTCCATATCATAGTGTATGTTAATATTGGTAGGTTCCTCTTTAGATAGTTCGACATTAGGACTGAGAATAGGGATGAAATTAACATGACATGCACAGTAATCAATTTGTATGTTCTCTCAATTAACCAAATATTTTTTCAGAAATACATGTCTTTAGAGAAAGAGCAGAAGGGTTTATATAAGAGTAGCTCACTCCAAAATAAATCAACAAAGACTTTGGAATCTTTGTTTGGTATTGTAGTAAAAAGTGGCCATACATGGCAAATTGTGGGGATGTAGCGTTTTTTCCACTTTTCATATTTTTGTGCATGGTTATATGTCTAATATTTTGCAAAGTCAAGTAGACATATAACATCCATGAAATTAGAACAAGTCAAATATGCATTGATAAAGGTATATCCTGATAATAAATCATATAATTCATGAGAGACTCTACTAAATATTTGGAGACCAATATTTAGTTTGGTGAAGGTGTAGCCACATGTGATAAGGGGAAATTTCTAGAGCATATGGCAAGTTCCCTGAGCATTTATGTCACGATATACAATTGCTTCTGAGTGAAAGAATCGATAGGAATTTGAGGTAGGATCAATTGGATGTGATTTAGTTGCAATTATGGTTAACATATGGTGGTAGGTCTCAGATCTCCCCTCTTCTTTGGAAGCGTATCTAGCAATGTATCTCAGAACTGCATGATGGGAGAGAACGGGTTGGAAGTCTACATTTGTTCTCCATGCTTGAAGTATGATAGGATTATGGATGTTCAAGTGCTCTTCATTACGTGCTAGATGATATATCTTTTGGCATGTTTCATCAATGTAGAGCGATGATTCTATTTCCACCTTCCAAGGGAACTTATACCTATATTCAAAGGTAGACCCTTTTTTGTGTAGACATGTTTTGTCAGTGTATCTTGTATGTCTTTAAACTCTATTCAATATTTTATCATAGTCTTGAAGTGGGTTGGCTTTAAATATCTCTTCTATATCTAATAAGCAAGGGTCACCTTCAATGGAATTATGCATAGCCATGTGTGTGCCATGGTATCTTCTAGGATTCCAAGTTGTAACACGATTATCAAAGAAACCCTTTTCATTATTGATTCGGGTTGGGTCTTCCCAATCCATTGTTTCCATGTTAGGAGCATCAGAAATCCATAGGAAGCCATGTATATGTGTAGATCCTCGATGTTTACATTCATACCTACTAAATGAATATGAAATTAATAGTAGAAAGGATAAATTTTTGAGGTTAAGGAGAAGTAGTTTGAAGTATTATAGACTATGTATTTGTAACAATAGTCTATATCATGCATATATTTGTGTAGTATCTCTTCTTGGAATATTGAAAACCTTTTGTGCATGTATGCAGTGACAGTGTGGGGGTGGTCAATGAAATTTTGGGTACGCCACTGCTGGTGAAGCTTTGGATCAATAGGTTTTTCCTTATGCATAAGTGAATGCAAGTCCAACCATTTTGTATTTGTTGCACTGAGAATGAAAAACAATGTCAGGAATTGAAGTTGTGTGATCATTCTTGTTAGCTCATTCCTTCGTATGATCCAATATGCTCTAGTCCCATGAAGCTTTGCTCTAAAACATATGACATACTCTAGTAGCTTATTTGCAAGAAATTGTTTGAGATGGGAACACAACTCTTCAATTGTGGTGGGTGCATTATTATCTTACCTTCATTTGACAAAGAAGGCACCTATTGCTTGACTTTGATGGTGCATAATCAAATTATAGAGGTAATATCTAAACCGAGGATGGCTACCGAACTTGTTTTCATGGTATCTCATAAAGTGTACCACATAGCTATTAAGTGGTATGTTCTTCATGCATGGTTGGTGAGGAAGGGAATCCCCAATCGAGAAAATAGTTGGAAATTCCATGTCAAATAAACCCTTTGTGTTGTACTCATTGATTGGGGATAGACCAATTGTTGGCCATGCAATCATATCTAGTGGAACATTGTTTGTAGTATGAATAAATGCATTTATTTTTTCCATTTCTCATTGTGTATTATGAAATCTAAATGCAAAGGAAGACATTGGTTGCTCCTCATGGCTAAGGGTATAGTCTATTATAGTTGTGCTATGTGACGTTGTGGTGGCATAATTGTAAGTTTCTACAAACACAATTTGAGGCGAGAGGATACATTGGTGCAAGTTTCTGGATGAGATGCAATTGTGTTTAGATCTAATTCGAAATATTTGTAATATTTTTCATGTCGCATCTTATATAACCATACATTCATGACATGAGATTTTGTGACATAACAGTCATAACATTTCCCCTTTCCTCCAAGCCTCTTGATAAGAAAGATGTCAATATATGAAATAAGACATGGAAGGTAAATTTATATCTTGGAAATTTGTTGTGAGAAACTAATAATATGTCCACCTCAAGCATGCCTAACTTGCAATACTGGGCTAACTCGAGCAATGAGAATTTTCTCAATTTGAGTAAGTATTGATAGGACTACAGGTTGGTCACCAGGATCCATATCATTCCATTGGTAAAATCGATGGATATTTGTTTCTCTATAACATCGATTACAAATGTATCAATTAGCCTGATTTGGGCGACAAAGAATGCCAGGGTATGATTCCGTACATGTAGTACATGTATGTATGTTAGACAAAGAATCAATACAGTTTTGAAAAGATTTGGAAGCATTTTTATGGCTAAAATGTTTGAAAACATGTGTTGGTAAATCCATAAGATGTGGTTCTTGTTCTTTGTGTGAAGTCTCTCTAAGGCTCTTAAGTTTGTTTATTTTCTCAGCATATTTTATCCTACATTTTTCATTTTGTTGGTTCCTAGATGAAGGTAAAGTAGTAGTAACTGGGTCAACATTTTTGGTAGTGGGAGTGCCATGATTCCATTTAGTTATTTTTTTTGGTTTATTTCTAGAGAATGGATGATATGTCGTTGGCGGTTGTATAAGATTTTAGTGGGAAGTGAAATTTGTGAAGGTGTTACATGTGAAACAGTTGGTGTCATGCCTTGTTGAAAGACAACGGGCCTTTGTAATAATATTGAGTTGTATGCACTTGTGGTATTTGTTGTTGTTGTTTGGAAGAGGGGGGAATATTTGACCCTTTGAGAAGAATTGGCTTGCAAATTTGTTCGTTGATGTAAAGTGTCTTTAGTTGCATCATATACTTCTACTTGATTTGTATGAATCTTGTAAGTTTCTATGCTTTCACTTGCAGCATATGATATTTCCTGTAAGAGAAACAAGGAACAAATTGTAGTTAGAACAAAGAAATATTAATAGCACATTTCATAGGTTTGATAACATGTGTTTGTATGTGTATTTCGAAAATATGTAAAAATTGTTAGATTTAATTATAGAATATGTATAAATGAATTAGGAAGTTCCAATTTTATTTTTCCATATAACTACTACAATGGAGGGAAAAGGCTAACAAATAAACACGTTATGTAATATGTATATGGAAAAGAGTAAAAAATTACAAAATGTCGTTTGGAAGGAACAACTACACCACTCTAAATTCAGTGTAGATTTTTTCCCATAGAAATGCTACAACGGGTGAAATAGCCTCAAAGCATAAACACTTTATCTAATATCTATATGGAAAAGAGTACAAAAATTACAAAATGTTGTTTGGCAGAAACAACTATACCACTTTGGATTCACTGTTTAGTCAACAATTCAACGATGGGGAGTTCATCTTTTGGCTTTGGTAAGTGTTCCATTTTATAACATGAAATCATAATGCATTTGATTTATTTTTCATTAGAAAATGTTTCCTCATGCACTACTAGTTTGAACAATTAATTGTTAAAGAACAAATTGGAAAAAAGATTTGTGATTTTTTGGTTTCTCCCCTCATAGCCATATTCATATAACTTCTTAGCAAGAACACCTATAAGGTGTTTTGTAGCTTCTTGAAATGAAGTAACATTGATTTTTCTTGTTTGGTCTTCAATGCTGAACTGAAAAATGTACCTTTACTCACATTCAAAGACATGTTGATCACACCTTAGAAATTCCAAACACCATCCTTAGTAGGTGAGTTTTTTTTTTTCACGTCTGATATTTAAAGGTAAGTGGGCATGCAATGTACCAACAATTGTCTGCATCTATAGAAACAATAGTTGCCTCAACCAAAATGAATGCAGGGTTTGGACCTTTTCCAATCCCCTCATTTTCTATGTCAACTAAGCACTTCTGAGTGGACGAGTGCCCGCCTAAAGCTCCATGTGTGGACAATGAGCTACAAGTAGAATTTGTAAATGGGTTCTCAAATCTTGTGTTTCTTTGAGAATATGATTGATGGAAAGTTGGGATGTGAAAGTTGTAGTAATTGATATCTTATTAAATTCAATTACTTTTCCATCCTTAAGAGCAATAATTGGAAAGCTCTTTGAGATAAAATATTCGTCAAGATTATTTTTGTTACATAATACTCCCCATACTGTGAGCTTTATGCTATAACCTGACATGTCCTTTAGTTGGAGGGTTATCTTATGTGTATTTGTTCCATTTTTTTGCACGATGGTTGCTAAAGAGCTAATGGAAATAGAAAATTTAATAATATCCACTATAACATTGTTGCCTAAATTTGGTACCTCATTAATAGGAGTGAAAAAAATGTTTTGGAATGGTATTGAATGCTCATCCTCTAAATAAGCTTCTATGTTTGAGTTAATATCTATAGCTATTTCCCAATCATTCTTTCAATGATTTTCTTTTTTTGCGAGCTTGATGTACCCTTTTGAGATGATGTACACTTTCCCAATGTCTAGGAAGGATGGAAGTGTGTTTCTTGGATGTTTAAGCATGTAATCCACATCTCACCACCTTATGCATCAAGAAAATAAAAGCTAAACACATGGCCAGGTCCCTTGGCATTAATGAATGTGCGTAGATTAGTATTTGAGAGTACTCTCACTTTCAATGTCCATTCCGTTAGGGTTGAATGCAAAGATGAAATAGATGTAAATTTTTTGAGGTGTTTTAGTGGTTTCTAATGGTTTTTTTCCAGAACACGTACATCTTTGTTCAATGTTGGGTCACCAATAATATTCACTTTCAAATTATGCACATCCATTTCATGTACTATCAAAACCCTGAAAAAAAAGAAAGAAAAACAATGTACAATTAGTACTTTGACAATTAGTGGTCACATAGTAGGTAATGTAAAATGTGGGTAGTGTGTGTGCTCCAAGTGAGAATGAATGCGAGATGTAGGCATAAAAGCAATAGAAGAGTTCTAAAAATTGTAACGGAAGTTGAGCAATATGAACAAGGTAACTCGAGTACACACATGTTATTTTGAATAGATCTACAAGTGAAATCTTGAAGTTGAATCAATGACCCTGTTTCAATTTGAGACAATGTGAAATAGCTCCCAAGCGTTGAAGAAAACAAGCTTTTCAATGTATTGTTTCCATCGTAGGGGAGTACAGAATATCTATCATCAAATGTTAATGTAAAGTCCATAATTTGTAGAATATGACTACGAATAATCTCTCCATATCCAATCCTTCTAATAGAGTTTAATGTCAATATAGTTTCCATAACGTTGATAAGTTGTTTAACACTTTGAAAGTAGGAAGGCACTCGAAAACCATAAAACTAAAAAATGTTGAAATAATGTGTCACCTGAAAAGAAAACCATAATGGATACAATTGAAATTTAATGAGAATATATAGGCAAAAATGGTAGAAATTTCTATGTTAAAGTATCAATAATTAATTACTATATGGTTGTAATGTTTTGTAATGGGCATCACGGTCACCTTCGTTGTCACATTTCATCACAAGTCTTCTCTGCAGAAGAAGGTGAAGGCCGCACGGGAGAGTGGGCTGGATATCCACTTGGTGGAAATGGAGGTCCCTGGAGACGATCTGACCCTTGCCAAAGTCAATAGCAACGGCACGCGAGTGCATCAGCTGCCACCTTTAATCGCCGCCAACGAGCGCCTGCAGGGCCCCTTCGAACGCTTCTTGGAACGATTTCTGAGCGGAGAAACAAGCAGTTCCGTCGCTAGTGGTCCGCCCCAGTGCCTCATCGCAGATTTCCTACTCGGCTGGGCGTCCGCCGTCGCAAAAAAATTCGAGATCCCGCGAGTCTGCTTCTACACGTCAGGCATGTTTGCACAGTCCATGTGGCACATTTTGTGGGACGTACTGCCACGTAATCTCCCGCGGACCCTTTCGGGTCGATACATTGTTAGAGGGCTTTCCAAGGAAGTGCGTCTGAGCCGCCTCCAGATTCTTCCACAGTTGAGCGACGCAACGACGAGAGCGCGAGTCGTTCATTTTGGATGAGACAGAGACACGTCAAGAATATTGTCACATGGGTGATGGGTACAGAACAAATAATTGAACGGGGACAAGAATATTATAATATGGGATGGGTGGAGAATAAATAATTGAATGGGGACAAGAATAGTCCAGCATGTGATGTGTGACGTCTGCAGGACAAATATTGGGAAAAGTTTTATTGGATACTATTGCAATTTAGTTAATTGCGCAATGATGTTGTTTATGATTGACCCATGAATTTATCGGTGTGTAAACTTTACACTCTTGGTCTTCCAAAGTTCACGTTCTTAAAGGTATTTTCATCTTATTTAAAAGTTAACAATGGATGAGGTTTGATATATTTTTGTTAAATCATAACTATATTTAAATTAATTTGAAAAATTGGAAATGGTTTATGTAAATGTTTTAATTTCAAGATTTTAAAAACATCTTTTTGATAAATATAAAATATAAAATGTAGGATATTATAATTTGATTATTTTGATAAATTTAAAAAGTAATATATTAAAATGTGAAAAAAAAGCTATGTAAATAATATATATTTTATTTTTTAAAAATATTTTTAGATTTATTTAATTTTTTATTATTTTATGATTAAAAAGAAATATAAAAATTTAATTAAATAAATATTTAGATTTTTTAAAAACTTTAAATTTTAGCATATGGTTCACAGTAAAAATTCCACGGATTAATATACAAAGAATCAGTTCAAAAATGTATAACCCAAACCCCGTGGGTACATACATGTGCACAATAATGACTGAAATAAGCCAATATAAACTAGGCACGAAGGCAAAAAAAAAACCATAAGGGATCAAAATAAAGCCCGAGAACAAGCAAAACCATGCAAGGCACGTCAACAACCACCCCCAAAAAAGGTGAAAAGACAAAAATACAGGAACTAGATGAAGACATCGGCAGCCCCAAAACCCAATGAACGAAAGCATAGTTGCGAACAAAAGCCCGAAAACGGTGGCAACAAATGGGCATCTGCAGCACCAGCCCAGACCCACCGACTGCATCCACAAAAAAAGTAGCCCCCTATAACAAACGAGAACAACCCCAATGCCATCAAATATGCCAACAAATCAGATATTCGTCGCATGAATGAAGAGGGGTTGTAGCCGCGAGCCAACAAAGAAAACCCCACTGCAAATGGCAAGAAATCAGCAACCCACATCCATGAGTAGCGACAGGGAATCTGGGAGAGAGTAGGTCCATCGATGGTCGCTGCAAGAAGTAGCCCTTTGTGCCTGAAACATTGCCGCCTGCAGGGAAGAGGTAACCGAGAGCCCACCGCAGAAAGAGTGAGTCGCCGAGGATGTTGATGGGGCTGCAGTGTCGAGGCAACAGCCGGACCCCTAGCAAAGGAAACCCAAAAAAAAACCAAGCACCCCACTTCAGAAAGGCATGAACCAACACCTCGCATCCAAGAGTAGCAATAGGGAATTTGGGAAGGAGTCGGTCCACTGACGTCCATTGCAAACCCTCCATGCCATCGAAACTTTTCTGCCCACAAGGAAGATGGGTCGTAGAGGATGTTGAGGGGGACGCAACAGAGAGGCGCCCGTCGGACCCCCTCCCAAATGAATGTATAATTTTGTTCAGTCACAATTGATGTCTTCTAATCACCTTAATACAAATGAATTTGCTTTATCTTGTTGAATATCTGTACCGGTTTAGATCCATCTTAACTCCATATCTATCAGGAGGCATCAAATCTCTTGAGATGGAAATATCATACCATTTTAGATCCATCTTAACTCCAAATCTACCGAGGGCCAAGATGGATCAAATATATTTGTATCTAGGCTAGTTGTATTTCCGCCTTTAAATAAGCTATATTCCGCATGAGGACTAAGAGGGATCAAATATATTTGTATCTAGGCTAGTTGTATTCCCTCCTTTAAATAAACTATATTCCACATGAATACCATGAGTTCTGGTAAATTATTTAAATTTTAATATTAAGTTCCTACTCG
The DNA here is from genome assembly GCA_034641835.2 of Pinus albicaulis. Taxonomy (NCBI): domain Eukaryota; kingdom Viridiplantae; phylum Streptophyta; class Pinopsida; order Pinales; family Pinaceae; genus Pinus; species Pinus albicaulis. The sequence continues at coordinate 238,756,366 of CM076581.1, read as the reverse complement.
AATACAAAACATTAACATAACTTTATAATAAACTAAAATGACAAAAATGCATTCACATACACATATATTTTTTTCATATTTCTCACTATTTGATATTTCATAAAAATGATTGAGATTGGTAAGTACGTATAAAATATATAACTTATCCCACCAAACATTCAATCCATGGACGCTTGAATATTGTCTTCACACTCGTATTGTAAATATGTGTATAAATTTACTAATGTGAACTTCTCCCTAATGTTTATTCATCATATTAAGAGAAAGTGTGTTAATAAATATATGAAATAATTTTTTTTTAAATTTTAATTATTTAAAATTTGTGTTTTCTGAATTTACAATTTTGATTTTAATCAAAAATAGTTTAATAAAGAGTTATTATATTATTTATAATTCAAATCACACTGGGATACATACTTTGTTCATCGGAGAAATTTAATTGTTGCAGATCGGTTGCGGTAAGAAGATTGGGTTGATTGCAACTTTTGGTGGCTGAGGAGGATCTAGCCTTAAAGGAAATTGGGGGAGGAAATCCATGAAAAGCAGCCTTTAGTGAAGAACACTGAAAATACAAATGACGATGATGCGACCATTATCATTGCTTTTCAGGGTTCTCGTGTTCTCAAAAAAAAACATGAGAAGAAGATTGATGGAAATGGAGTTGAAGGTAAGGAGAATATAAAAAAGAGTGCAATCATTTATGAGATTCTTTTGTCCAAGATTTTCCCCAAATCTCTCTGACTATAATCGCACGAAAATTCGCTGAGATCCTCGACATTTCCTCAGTGTAATATTTCGAAACCAAAAAGTATCGATGGCCTTAAAGAATATGTGCATTTACTTAGTAGTGAATGTAGAGAATTTGAAACTCTATGAGCTTTCCATTTTAAATCAGGGAGAAGAACCAATCCTACTTAGAGGATTTTGTGCCCGAAATAGGGAGACAAAAAGGTGCGGAGCCGCGACTTTATTTCCCACATCGGGGGTAAGAACATATATAAATGAATCTGTGTCAAGGAAAGTCAATTAGATCTTCGAACACTAGGAGCAAGGGGAGGGAGGGTACCTGCACGTAAGGAAATAGGACCAAATTAGTGCAGGTAAGAGTTTGCCTTTTGGATTTCGTGCTTCCTCCTTGAAACCTCACACTGCAGACCACACCCACCTGAGTTACCCAGGAATACACTTGTCCCTTATTTATAAAGAAAGGAGTCGCTCCCCACCGTTCGGAACATGGGTTTGAACATCTTGTGCCTAGTTGTGCCATGTACACTTAGTTTCGATCAACAGGTGGTTTGGAATTCCCATATTCCCTACTTCTTACACTTGATCACTTACAATAGCATTTGCCTTCACTGCTTAAACTCTTGCCTCCTTCCCTACCTTTCTTGCTTGCTTGCGTGGCTTGTTGTTCCTTCCGAGAGGCGAGAGATCCAATAGTGGATTGACATGGAGCTAAAGGACGCATCGAATGTTGACAGCACGAATAGTGCGGTGAAATTTGTGGCACTTACTCAAATGAGTGGGTATTGTTGATTTAGACTTCTCTTGTAGTAACGAGCTCAACCTTGTCCTTATCTTTTTTACTGTCTTCACCCCAGGATATGATTGGAAGAAGGAAGGTGCTTTAATCGTAACAATGTGGTTGTGTATCAAGGTTGATGAGCCACGTGGTAAAATACTAGTGGATAGAGGAAGATGAAATGTAAGCTTGCTGATTGGCCGCAGTAAATAGTGTTTGCACTCACAATCTCATATGGAGACGCCTCCGGTGTAATTAGCATACCCCGAAACAGGGAAGGGAACATTGGAAGGAGAAAAGGAAGATAGAAAATGTGTAAAATATGTGAGGAAAAGTATGTTTAATATTTAATCTGTAATAAGCTAGGGTTTTTGTTCTCTATAAAATAGATAATAGAGTTTTTTTTTTTTTGTAAAATACATCACTAAATACTACACATATGGAATAATATATAAGGGCAAAATTTGCATGTATACAAATAAACCTGGTCAGAAATCGCTTCCTTAAATATATGCAGTTTTTTCTTTGGCTTCTAGAATGTATTGGTTGGGGCTCTTCTCAACCCTTGCTATTAGAGGAAAAAAAAATTCTCATATGAGATCGATGAATAAATCATATAGAACCATATTTCAGAAATATTAAAACGTATTTCTTATATTAGTTTTTTGGTTATGTTGTTGATCTCTGATGTCTCTTCTTGTTGTGAGAAAATATCTAAGAAATTAACTTTACAGTCATTTTTAAATGCTTCAGTGCCCTCTTTGTTCGATGTTCATCTCTGATGTCTCTGTTCTCGTTGGGAGAAAATATCTAAGAATAATTTTAAAATGCTTCAGTGTTTTCCTTATTTGGATTCAGGTTAAATTAATTGGACTGGTTTGTGTGGGTTTTAGTGTAATTAGGTTCTCAATTTAGGGTTGGTGAATCAATTAAATCATATATGATTTGGATGAGTTGGATTTATGATGGGCGAATCAATTAAATGATTTAGATGATTTGGATTTAGGATGGGTGAATAAATAAAATCATACATATTTAGATGGTGCCTAAATCTTGCGTAAATTAATAAGTTAGAGTTTTTGTTTTCTATAAAATAGATAATAGAGTAATTTGTTTTTGTAAAGTACATCACTAAATACTATTACATATTGAATAATATACAAGGGAAAAATTTGCATGTATGTAAGTACAATCACAACATATAAGAATATAGGATGTTGTGCTCGTATATGGGATATTGTAATTATAAGAGTGATAAAACACGTAAGCGTGCCTCTTATTTCTTTCGTAGTGAGGCATAAGCAGTATCCTTCATCTTTTCATAGTGTTCAAAGTAAAACGTTGGTGTTATTCACATTCCTTCTAGAGTAGCAGTGCGTGACATTGTTGTGAAGTTGAAGCCTTGACGTTCAGTGTTACCAATGTCAATGGTAGCCCTTGTTAAGGTCATTCCTTGAGATTTATGTATAGTCAGTGCCCAAGCCATCTTAAGGGGGATGTTTTTTCTTGTTACTTCATTGTATGGGTGGAATTGGTACATATTTTGGTTTTGTTTTGTCCCATGGAGGGAAAATGTATTTCTAAAATGCCACAACAACATACGATGGTAAATTTGGAGGGCTATGTCTTGGTGCATATACAATTTGCATGACTACTCTGATAGAAACATTGACTAATCTTCCATGGAACCATAAATTACAAGATAACATAACTTGTTGGCCTACACAGAGCAATATTTGTTTTTCCAAATTGTCATCATCTTATTGGTGTGGTTCTGAGCCACTTGTGAATTTTGCAATACTTCCTGCAATTAGCATATGCAATGATTCAATCATGGATTTTTTATGGTTATCAAAAAGAATGTTTGTTGCAAAGAGGTGGATTTAGGTGTCAAATATCTGGCGCTATTCAATGGACAAGAATTTGTTAGTTCTTGAATGAAGGAGGTTCCAGTCATATACTGTTGGTGTAGCACAATGAATGTTTGAAAATAACTCGCAGAAGTGAGCCTGGTTGTTGAGAAGTCCTTGTTTTCAAAACATTGTTTGTAAATTGATTACAATAGTAATTTTTTTCCACAAATTCCTCTCAGTAGTTTCACTTGCATAAAGAGGTTTTCCCATCAATGGTAGAAGTTGGCCCAAAACCCCGATAAGAAGTATTGAGCAATTACCAAATGAGCAATACTTTGTTTCTGGAAATGCGTCGCGCAAATGACTCTCTATCTACAAAAATATTTTAGAGCCTATGAAACACATTTCATCAATTAGAATCTAATGAATATGTTTCATTTCTTCCTGGAACACTTTAATGGATTGACTTCTCAAAGGTTTCATGTATTGGATAGGAATCTGAAGCCTTGAATGTACAATGGTTGCATGTATGTTAAATGTTGCAACACCAATAGGGGCAAGAAGAAGTATTGGGCTATGGCTAGTGGTTGTTCTAGAAGATAATGCCTATTTGATGCGGCTTATCATATAGTATTTTATAGTGTGTCTGGTTCCCTGGATGATCTTCATTAATGGATATTTTAGCTCTAACGCTTGTGAGTGTTGTATGACTATGTCTAATGCATGTTGTAGACATCTAGATAGTGTGTTTCTGAAAGGACACAGTGGATCTTATTCTTGTATGACTTCCCCCTTCCTTCGTTTGTAGTTGATGAAGTTTGGTGCAACATAAAATGTATCTCCTGATACTTCTAGTTGATCCCATGGGTGGGAAGTGTTGATTCCTCAGAGGTCTAGCATGTCAAGGGAATTGAATTGGATATTCCCTGTAGGGACCAATCTTGATAAATCTTGGAATCGATTCATCTCCATATCATATTGTATGTTAATATTGGTAGGTTCCTCTTCAAATGGTTGGATATCATGACTGAGAATAGGGATGTGATCAACATGACATGCATGGTAATAATTTCATATGCTCTCCTAATTAGCCAAAATATTTTCTTCGGAAAGACCTATGTCTTTAGAGAAAGAGCAGAAGGGTTTATATAAGAGTATCTCACTCCAACAAAAATCAATGAAGACATTGGAATATTTGTTTGGCATCGTAGTAAAAAGTGGCCATACATGGAAAATTGTGGGAATGTGCCTTTTTTTCCACTTTTGATATTTTTGTGCCTAGTTATATGTCCAATATATTACAAGTTCAAGCAGACATATAACATCCATGAAAGTATAACAAGTCAAATTTGCATCGATGAAGGTAGAACCTGATAATAAATCAAATAATTCATGAGAGACTAGACTAAATATTTGAAGACCAAAATTTAGTTTGGTGAAGGTGCAACAACATGTGACAAGGGGAAATTTATGGAGCATATGGCAAGTTTTCTGAGCATTGATGTCACGATCTACAATTTATTCTAAGTGAAAGCGTCGATAGGCATTTGAGGCAGGCTCAGTTGGATGTGATGTAGTTGCAATTATGGTTAACATATGGTGGTAGGTCTTAGATCTCCCCTCTACTTTGGAAGCATATTTAGCAATGTCTATCAGAATTTCATGACAGGAGAGAACGGGTTGGAAGTCTACATTTTTTCTCCATGCTTGAAGTATGATAGGATTATGGATTTTCAAGTGCTCGTCATTGCGTGCTGGATGATATATATTTTGGCATGCTTCATCAATGTAGAGCGATGATTATATTTCCACCTTCCTAGGGAACTTATACCTACATTCAAAGGTAGACCCATTTTTGTGTAGACATATTTGTCAGTTCATTTTGTATTTCTTTGAACTCTATTCAAGAGTTGATCATAGTCTTGAAGATGGTTGGCTTTAAATATCTCTTCTGTATATAATAAGAAAGGTTCATTTTAAATGGATTGATGCATAGCCATGTGTGTGCCATGGTATCTTCTATGATTCCAAGTTGTAACACAATTATCAAATAAACTCTTTGCATTATTGATTTGGGTTGCATCTTCCCAATCCATTGTTTCCATGCTTGGAGCATCAACAAGCCATAGGAAGCCATGTATATGTATAGATCCTCTATGTTTACATTCATACCTACTAAATTAATATGAAATTAGTAGTAGGAAGGATAAATTTTTGAGGTTAAGGATAGGTAGTTTGAAGTATTATAGACTATTTACTTGTACCACTAGCCTATAGCATGCATATATTTTTGTAGTATCTCTTCCTGGAATATTGAAAACCTTTTGTGTGTATGCAATGATAGTGTGGGGGTGGTCAATGAAATTTTGGGTACGCCACTACTGGTGAAGCTTTGGATCAATAGGTTTTTCCTCATGCATAAGTGAATGCAAGTCTGATCATTTTGTATCTGTTGCACTGGGAGTGAAAAAAAATGTTGGGAATTGAAGTTGTGGGATCATTCTTGTTAGCTTAGTCCTTTGTACGGTCCAATATTCGCTAGTCCCATGAAGGTGTGCTCTGAAACGCATGACATACTCCAATAGCTTATCTGCAGGAAATTCTTTGAGTTGGGAACACAAGTCTTCAATTGTGGTGGGTGTATTATGCTCTTTCCTTCATTTGAAAAAAAAGACACTTGTTTCTTGACTTCGATGGTGCATAATCAAATTATAGAGGTAATATTTGAACCAAGGATGGCTACTGAACCTATTTTCATGGTATCTCATAAAGTGTACCACATAGCTATTAAGTGGTATGTTATTCATGCATGGTTGGTGAGGAAGGGAATCCCCAGTTGGGAAAAGAGTTGGAAATGCCATGTAAAATAGACCCTCTGTGTTATACTCATTGATTGGGGATAGACCAATTGTTGGCCATGTAATCATATCTAGTGGAACATTTTTTGTAGTATGAAAAAATTCTTTTATTTTTTCCATTTCTCGTTGTGTATTAGGAAATCTAAATGCAAAGGAAGACATTGGTTTCTCCTCATGGCTAAGGGCATGGTCTATTATAGTTTTGGTATTTGACCTTGTGGTGGTAGAATTGTAAGTGTCCACAAACACAAATTTGAGGCGAAAGGATACATTGGTGCAAGTTTCTGGAAGAGATGCAATTGAGTTTAGATCTAATTGGAAATAATTGTAATATTTTTCATGTTGCACCTTATATAACAATGCATTCATGACATGTTATTTTGTGACATAATAGTCATAACATTTTCCCTTTCCTCCAAGCATCTTGATAAGAAAAATGTCAATATCTGAAAGAAGACATGGAAGGTAAATTTATATCTGGGAAATTTGTTGTGAGAAAGTGATAATATGGCCACTATATTTGTATTGGCTACCTCAAGCATGCCTAACTTTCAATACTGGGTAACTTGAGCAATGAGCATTTTCTCAACTTGAGTAAGTATTGATAGGACTGCAGGTTGGTCACCAGGATCCATATTATTCCATTTGGAGAATCGATGGATATTTTTTTTCTTTATAACATCGATTACAAATGTGTCCATTAGGATTTTGGTGACAAACAATTCTAGGGTATGATTCCATACATGTAGTACATGTATATTTGTTAGACAAAGCATCAATACATTTTCAAAATTATTTGGAAGCATTGTATGGCTAAAATGTTTGAAAACATGTGTTGGTAAATCCATAAGAGGTGGTTCTTGTTCTTTGTGTGAAGTCTCTCTAGGTCTCTTAAGTTTGTTTTTTTTCTCAACATATTTTATCCTACATTTTTCATTTAATTGGTTCCTAGATGAAGATAGAGTAGTAGTAATTGGGTCAAAATTTTTGCTAGTGGGAGTGCCATGATTCCATTTAGTTCTTCTTTTTTGGTTTATTTCTAGAGAATGGATGACATGTCATTGGCAGTTGTACATGATTTTGGTGGGAAGTGCAATTTGTGAAGGTGTTACATGTGAAACAGTTGGTGCCATGCCTTGTTGAAAGAGAACATGCCTTTGTAATAATATTGAGTTATCTGCACTTGTGGTATTTTTTGTTGTTGCTTGGAAAGAGGGGGGAATATTTGACACTTTGAGAAAAATTGAATTGCAAATTTGTTCGTTGATGTAAAGTGTCTTTAGTTACATCATATACTTCTACTTGATTTGTATGAATCTTATAAGTTTCTATGTTTTCGCTTGTAGCATATGATATTGTGTGTAAGAGAAACAAGGAACAAGTTGTATTTAGAACAAAGAAATATTGATAGCACATTTCATGGTTTTTATAACATGTGTTTGTATGTGTATTTCCAAAATATGTAAAAAATTCTTAGATTTTGAACGATAGAATATGTATAAATGAATTATGAAGTTCGTTTTTGTTTTTCCATAGACCTACTACAAAGGAGGGAAAAGGATAAAAAATAAACACTTTATGTAATATTTACATGGAAAATGAGTACACAATTACAAAATGTAGTTTGGAAGGAACAACTACGCCACTTTACAATCAATGTAAATTTTTTTCCATAGAAATGCTACAATGGGTGAAATTGCCTCAAAGCATAAACACTTTATGTAATATCTATATGGAAAAGAGTACAAAAATTACAAAATGTTGTTTGGAAGAAACAACTATAACAATTTGGATTCACTGTCTAGTAAACACTTCAACGATGGGGATTTCATCTTTTGGCTTTCGTAAGTGTTACATTTTATCACATGAAATCACAATGCATTTTATTTGTTTTTCATTAGAAAATGTTCCTCATGCACTACTAGTTTGAACAAGTAATTGTTACAGAAAAAATTGGAAAACCTTTGGGGTCTACAACCTATCTTCCTCTCCGTAAAATAGGTCACAAGCAATTCTGTAAACTGGGTCATAATCAAGGGATTTAGCCCTTGAAAGTTTTCATACTTCGATCACCAATTGAATTGTCGCCTAAAACATTAATAGAAATAATTTAAATAAAATTATATTTTCTATTTTTTAATAATTTTGAAAATATTAGATATATTATAAAAAAAAGTGTATTAATAAAATTAAGATAAGTGTGTTTATATTTATTATGAATTAATATCTATTTAATTATTTTATTTATATAATTCTAATAATTAGGATTATAAAATTGAAATAACTCTGTTGATATTTTGTTGATATTTTTTTGAACGGGGACAAGAATATTCTAATACGGATGGGTGTAGAATAAATAATTGAATGGGGACAGGAATAGTCCAACATGTGATGTGTGCATGGCAAATATTGGGAAAAGTTTAATTGGATACTATTGTGATTTAGTTAATTGCGCAATGGTATTTTTTTATGATTGAAGTTTGAATTTATCTGTGTGTAAACTTTACACTCTTGGTCTTCCAAAGTCCACGTTTTGTTAAGGGATTTTCATCTTATCTAAAACTAGCAATTGCAAACGTGTTTAAAACTAGTGATGGCACGAGAGAGGTGCAAAGGAGCGTTGATAAGAGTGAGTTATATCTAAAATTAGTAGTGGCATGATATCTAATACTAGCAATGACACGAGAGAGGTGCAAAGGAACGCCAATAAGGGTTGTTAGGAATGAGATGAGAGAGGTGAAAAGGAACGACGATAAGATTTATTGGGAATAAGATAAGAGTTACTGGGAATGAGAGGTAATGAGATAAGAGTTATTGGGAATGAGAGGTGCAAAGGAACACTGATAAGAGTTGTTGGGAATGCAACTGATAAGAGTTATTGGGGATAAGAGTTATTCGGATTATTGGGAATGCAACTGATAAGAGTTATTGGGGATAAGAGTTATTCGGATTATTGGGAATGCTATTGGGGATAAGAGTTATTGGGATTATTGAGAATGCAGCTGAGAAGAGTTATTGGGATTATTGGGAATGTTATTGGGGATAAGAGTTATTGGGATTATGCATCCGATAAGAGTTAATTGGATTATTGGGAATGCTATTGGGGATAAGGGTTATTTGGATTATTGGGAATGCAACGGATGAGAGTTATTGGGGATAAGAGTTATTGGGATTATTAGGAATGTTATTGGGGATAAGAGTTATTGGGATTATTTGGAATGTTGAAGGAAAAAAATAAGTGAAATATTTATTCGGAATGTGGAAGGCCAAAAATAAGTGAAATATAGGATTACTAAAGGAAAAAAATAAGTAAAATATTTTTTGGGAATATGGAAGGCCAAAAATAAGTGAAATATATTATTAATTTTGTTGGATTACTAATTTTCAAAATGGATCTTGTGAACTAAGTTTTATAAGTTTTATTTTAGAAATATGAGATTAGTTTTATTTTTGAAGTTTTATAAGTTTTATTTTAGAAATACGAGATTAGTTTCATTTTAGAAATATGAGATTAGTTTTATTTTAGAAATATGAGATTAAAATATTGTAGGTTTGAAAGTCTATTAGTATATATTGATTTTGGTGTATATGGAAATTTGTTGGATTAACTACCGCCCTTACCATAAGTAATCACTCACTCAACTTAAGATAATGTTGTAGGTTTAAACATTACTAAAGCATATTGATGTATCTACAATTTTTTACACATTCCTATTCAACATAGAAATTAACTTTATCCAATGGTTAATAAGTTGGAAGAATCAAGCCACAAACAATTCTCTTCAGACCTTTGCACAAAGTTGACATGTGCAAAAAGTACATAGAATACCATAACATATAACTTGGTTAATACAATAGTGTTTCATAAAGTTATGAGTTGAAATATGCATATAATACCATAACTTATAACTTGGTTAATACATAAATAGTTTTCATAAAGTTATGAGTTGACATATGCAAAAGTATAACTTGGTTAATACACAAATTGTATTCATAAAGTTATGAGTTGACATACGCAAAAGTACAAACAGAATATCATAACCTATAACTTGGTTAGATATATTTGGTTAATACTTAAATAGTGTTTCATAAATAGTGTTACATAAAGTTATGAGTGGAAGGATCATGATAACAATTGATGAGCTTTGATACATTTTTGTTAAATCATAAACTAAGCAATTTTCTTTAAAAAATTATTTGAGTTTTTGGTATTTAGTTTTTTATTTAAATTAATTTGAAAAAATTGGAAATGGTTTATGTAAATGTTTTAATCTCAATATTTTAAAAACATTTTCATGATAAATATAAAATATAAAATGTAGCATATTACAATTTGATTATTTTGATAAATGTAAAAAGTAATATATTAAAATTTGAAATAAAATAATTATATAAACAATATATATTTCATTTTTAAAATATATTTTTTGATTTATTTGATTTTTTATTTTATTATATTTAAAAAGAAATATAAAATTTTAATTAAATAAATATTTAGAATTTTTAAAAACTTTAATAAGAATAAAAGTATATTTAATTTTTAGAAACTAAAATACATGAATTACGAATTCATATTTATAATTTTTTTATTTTATCTTTTACTATACTAATTTTAGGGTATTTGTTTTCAAAAAAATAATTGATGACTTGTAATCACTTTAATATAAATGAATGTATAATATTGTTCAGTCATAATTGATGACTTCTAATCACCTTAATACAAATAAATGTGCTTTATCTTGTTAAATATCTATACCAGATTAGATCCATCTTAACTCTATCGGGAGGCATCAAATCTCTTGAGATGGAAATATCATACCAATGGAAATATCATACCAATTTAGATCCATCTTAACTCCAGATCTACCGAGGGCCAAGAGGGATCAAATATATTTATATCTAGGCTAGTTGTGTTTCCCTCTTTAAATAAGCTGGGATCAAATATATTTATATCTAGGCTAGTTGTATTCCCTCCTTTAAATAAGATATATTCCGCATGAGAGCCAACAGGGATCAAATATATTTGTATCTAGGCTAGCTATATTTCACCCTTTAAATAAGTTATATTTCGCATTAATACCATAATTTCTGGTAAATTATTCAAATTTTAATATTAAATTCCTACTCGAATACAAAACATTAACATAACTTTATAATAAACTAAAATGACAAAGATGCATTCACACACACATTTTTTTCATATTTCTCACTGTTTGATATTTTATAAAAATTATTGGGATTGGTAAGTACCTATAAAATATAAAACTTATCCCACCAAACATTCAATCCATGATACTTGAATATTGTCTTGACACTCGTATTGTAAATATGTGTATAAATTTACTAATGTGAACTTCTCTCTAATGTTTATTTGGCATATTAACAGAAAGTGTGTTAATAAGTATATGAAATATTTTATTTTTAATAAAATGTACTATATATAAAAATTTTGTTATCTGAATTTACAATTTTGATCAATCAAAAGTTGTTTAATAAAGAGTTATTATATTATTTATAATTCAAATCACATTGGGATACGAACATTGTTCATCGGAGAAATTTAATTGTTGCAGATCGGTTGTGGTAAGAATATTTGGTTGAGTACAACTTTTGGTGGTTGAGGAGGATCTAGCCTTAAAGGAAATAGGGGGAGGAAATCCATGAAAAGTAGCCTTCAGTGAAGAACACCGAAAATACAGATGACGATGATGCGACCAATATCACTTCATTTCAGGGTTCTCGTGTTCAAAAAAAAAAAACAGGAGAAGCAGATTGATGGAAATGGAGCTGAAGGTAAGGAGGATATAAAAATGAGTGAAATCATTTATGAGATTCTTTCATCCAATTTTTCCCCAAATATCTCTGACTATAATCGCACGACTACTAGTTGTGATCCTCGACATTTCCTCAACGTAACATTTCGAAATTGAAAAGTATCGATGGCCTTAAGGAATATGTGCATTTACTTAGTAATGAATGTAGAGAATTTGAAACTCTATGAGATTTCCATTATAAATCAAGGAGAAGAACCAATCCCACTTAGAGGATTTTGCGCTCGAAATAGGGGGACAACAAGGTGCGGAGCCGCGCCTTTACTCCCGCATTGGGGGTAAGAACATATATAAACGACTCCGTGCCAACGCAAGTCCATTAGATCTTTGAACACTAGGAGTAGGGGGAGGGAGGGTACCCACAACTAAGGAACTAGGACCAAATTAGTGCAGGTAAGAGTTCACCTTTTGGATGTCGTGCTTCCTCCTTGAAACCTCATGCTGCAGACCACACCCACTCAAGTTAGCCAGGAAGACACTTGTCCCTTATTTATAAAGGAGGCACTCTCCACCATTGGGAACATGGGTTTGAACATCTTATGCCTAGTTGTGCCATTTCGACTTAGTTTCGATCGACAGGTGGTTGGGTTCCCATATTCCCTCCTTCTTATACTCGATCACTTACCATATATTTTACCTTCGCTGCTTAAACTCCTGCCTTCGTCCCTACCGTGCTTGCTTGCTTTCGTGGCTTGTTGTTCCTTACGAGAGGAGAGAGATCCAGAAGTGGATTAACATGGAGCTGAAGGACGCACCAAACTTTGACATCATTACTAGTGCAGTCAAATTTGTGGCACTTACTCAAATGAGTGGGTATTGTTGCTATAGACTTCTCTTGTAATAACAGGATCAAATTTGTCCTTATATTTATTATTGTCTTCACCCCATGATATGAATGGATGGAGGAAGGTGATTTAACCATAAAGATGTGGTTGTGTATCAGCGTTGATGAGCCACGTGGTCAAATACTAGTGGATAGAGGAAGACAAAATGTAAGCTTTCTGATTGGCCACAGTAAATAATGTTTGCACTCACAAGCTCATATAGAGACACCTCTGGTGTAATTATCATACCCCTGAAATGGGGAAGGGAACGCTGGAAGGAGAAAAGGAAGATAGAAAATGTGTAAAATATGTAAGGAAAAGTATGTTTAATAGTTAATTTGTAATAAGTTAGGGTTTTTGTTTTCTATAGAATAGATAATAGAGTAATTTGTTTTTTTAAATTGCATCACTAAATACTATTACATATGGAATAATATACACGGGCAAAAGTTGCATGTATGTAATTACAAATAAACCTGGTCGGAAATCACTTCCTTGAATATATGAATTCATGAATATTTCTCTTATGTAGTTTTTTCTTTGGCTTCCAGAATGTATTGGTTGGGGCTCTTCGCAACCTTTGATATTAGAGGAAAAATAATTTCCATATAAGATCGATGAATGAATCATATAGAACCATATTTTAGAAAGACTGATACACTTGTTTTCTATTAGTTTTTTGGTGATGTTGTTGAACTCTAATGTCTCTCTTCCCATTGTGATAAAATATCTAAGAAATTAACTTTACAGTCATTTTTCAATGCTTCAGTGTCCTCTTTGTTCAATGTTGATCTCTCATGTCTCTGTTCTCATTGGGAGAAAATAAAAAATAATAATTTTAAAATGCTTCAGTGATTTCTTTATTTGGATTCGAGTTAAATTAATTAGACTAGTTGGTGTGGGTTTTAGTGTAGTTAGGTTTTGGATTTAGGGTGGGTGAATCAATTAAATCATATATGATTTGGATGATTTGGATTTAGTATGGGCGAATCAATTAAATGATTTTGCGTAAATTAATAAGTTAGGGTTTTGTTTTCTATAAAATAGATAATAGAGTAATTTTTTTTGTAAAGTACATCATTAAATACTATTACACATGGAATGATATACAATGGAAAAATTTTCATGTATGTAAGTACAATCACAACATGGAAGAATCTAGGATGTCGTGCTCGCCTCTTCTTTCTTTCGTAGTGAGGCATAAGCAATATCCTTCATATTTTCATAGTGTTCAAAGTAAAACGTTGGTGTTATTCACATTCTTTCTAAAGTAGCAATGTGTGACGTTGTGAAGTTCAAGCCTTGACGTTCAATGTTACCAATGTCAATGGTAGCCCTTGTTAAGGTCATTCCTTGAGATTTATGTATAGTCAGCGCCCAAGCCATATTAAGGGGGATGTGTTTTCTTGTTACTTCGTTGTATGGGTGGTATTGGTACATATTTTGTTTGTGTTTTGTCCCATGGAGGGCCAATGTATTTATAAAATTCCACAACAACATACGATGGTAAATTTGGAGGGCTATGTCCAGGTGCATATACAATTTGCATGACTACTCCGATAGAAACATTGACTAATCTTTCTTGGACACATAAATTACAAGATAACATATTTTTTTTGGCCTACTTAGATAATTTTTTTTTTTTCCAATTGGTCATCATCTTGTTGGTGTGCTTCTGAGCCATTTGTGAATTTTGCAATACTTCATGCAATTGGCATATGCAATGATTCAATCATGGATTTTTTATGGTTATCAACAAGAATGTTTGTTGATAAGAGGTGGATTGAGGTGTCAAATATCTGGCGTTCTTCGATGGAGAAGAATTTGTTAGTTCTTGAATGAAGGAGCTTCCAGTCATATATTGTTGGTGTAGCACTGTGAATTTTTGACAAAAGCTCACAGAAGTCAGCTTGATTGTCGAGAAGTCCTTGTTTTCGAAATATTGTTTGTAAATTGATTACAACGGTAGATTTTGTCCACAAATTCCTCCTGGGAGTTGCACTTGCATAAAGAGGTTTTTCCATCACTGGTGGAAGTTTGCCCAAATCCCCGATAAGAAGTATTGAGCGATTGCCAAATGAGCAATAGTTCATTTCTAGAAATGCCTCATGCAAATGACTCTCTATCTACACAAATAGTTTAGAGCCTATAAAACACATTTCATCAATTAGAATGTATTGAATATGTTTCGTTTCTTCTTGGAACACTTTAATGGATTGACCGCTCAAAGGTTTCATGTATTTCATATGAATTTGAAGCCTTGAATGTACATTTGTTGCATGTATGTTAAATTTTGCAACACCAGTAGGGGCAAGAAGAAGTATTGGGCTATGGCTAGTGTTTTTTCTAGAAGATAATGCCTATTTGATGCAGCTTATCAGATGGTATTTTCCAACGCCTGCGGTTCCTTGGATGATCATCATTAATGGATATTTTAGCTCTAGTGATTGTGAGCATTGTATCAATATGTAAAATGCATGTTGTAGACATGTAGATAGTGTGTTTCTTAAATGACATAGGGGATCTTATTCTTGTATGACTTCCCCCTTCCTTCAATTTTAGTTGATGAAGTTTGGTGCAACGTCAAATGCATCTCCGAATACTTCTAGTTGATCCCATGGGTGGGAAGTGTGGATTCCTCGAAGGCCTATCATGTCAAGAGAATTGAATTGGATATCCCCTGTAGGGACCAATCTTGATAAATCTTGGCATTCATTAATCTCCATATCATATTGTATGTTAATATTGGTATGTTCCTCTTCAGATGGTTAGATATCAGGACTGAGAATAGGGATGTGATTAAAATTACATGCATGGTAATAATTTCGCATGCTCTCCCAATTAGCTGAAATATTTTCTTCGGAAAGACTTATGTCTTTAGAGAAAGAGGAAAGGTGTTTATATAAGAGTGGCTCACTCCAACAGAAATCAACAAAGACATTGGAATATTTTTTTGGTATCATAGTAAAAATTGGCCATACATGGAAAATTGTGGGGATGCGCCTTTTTTTCCACTTTTCATATTTTTGTGCCTAGTTATATGTCCAATATTTTGCAAGGTCAAGCAAACAGATAACATCCATGAAAGTAGAAAAAGTCAAATATGCATCAATGAAGGTATATTCTGATAATAAATCAGATAATTCATGAGACTTGACTAAGTATTTGGCAACCAACATTTAGTTTGGTGAAGGTGCAACTAGATGTGACAAGGGAAAATTTCCAGAGCATATGGCAAGTTTCCTGAGCATTGATGTCACGATCTACAATTTCTTCTGAGTGAAAGCATATATAGGCATTTGAGGCAGGATGAGTTGGATGTGATGTAGTTGCAATTATGGTTAACATATGATGGTAGGCCTCAGATCTCCCCTCTTCTTTGGAAGCATATTTAGCAATGTATATCAGAACTGCATGACGGGAGAGAACGGGTTGGAAGTCTACATTTTTTCTCCATGCTTGAAGTATGATAGGATTATGGATGTTCAAGTGCTCTTCATTGCATGCTAGATGATATATCTTTTGGCATGTTTCATCAATGTAGAGCGATGATTTCATTTCCACCTTCCAAGGGAACTTATAGCTACATTAAAAGGTAGACCCTTTTTTGTGTAGACATGTTTTGTCACTACATTTTTTATGTCTTTGAACTCTATTCAAGAGTTGATCATAGTCTTTAAGTGGGTTGGATTTAAATATCTCTTCTGTATATAATAAGCAAGGGTCACCTTCAATGGACTGATGCATAGCCATGTGTGTGCCAATGGTCTCTTCTAGGATTCCAAGTTGTAACACAATTATCAAATAAACTCTTTTCATTATTGATTTGGGTTGCGTCTTCCCAATCCATTGTTTCCATGTTTGGAGCATCAGCAAGCCATAGGAATCCATGTATATGTGTGGATCCTAGATGTTTACATTCATCCTACTAAATGAATATGAAATTAGTAGTAGAAAGAATAAATTTTTGAGGTTAAGGAGAGGTAGTTTGAAGTATTATAGATTGTGTACTTGTACAAATAGTCTATAACATGCATATATTTTTGTAGTATCTCTTCCTGGAATATTGAAAACCTTTTTTGCATGTATCCAGTGATAGTGTGGGGGTGGTAAATGATATTTTGGGTACGCCACTGCTTGTGAAGCTTTGGATTAGTAGGTTTTTCCTCATGCATAAGTGAATGCAAGTCCAACCATTTTGTATCTGCTACACTGAGAGTGAAAAAAAATTTCAGGCATTGAAGTTGTGTGATCATTCTTGTTAGCTCATTCCTTCATATGGTCCAATGTTCTCTAGTACCATGAAGGTGTGCTCCGAAACACATGACATACTCTGGTAGCTTATCTGTATGAAATTATTTGATATGGGAACACAACTCTTCAATTGTGGTGGGTGTATTATGCTCTTTCCTTCATTTGAAAAAGAAGGCACTGGTTGCTTGAATTCGATGGTGCATAATCAAATTATATAGGTAATATCTAAATCGAGGATGGCTACCGAACCTATATTCATGGTATCTCATAAAGTGTACCACATATTTATTAAGTGGTATGTTCTTCATGCATGATTAGTGAGGAAGGGAATCTCCAGTTTGGAAAAGAGTTGGAAATTCCATGTCAAATAGACCCTCTGTGTTGTACTCATTGATTGGGGATAGAACAATTGTTGGCCATGTAATCATATCTGGTGGAACATTGTTTGTAGTATGAACAAACACTTTTATTTTTTCCATTTCTCGTTGTGTATTAGGAAATCTAAATGAAAAGGAAGAAATTGATTTCTCCTCATGGCTAAGGACATGGTATTTTATAGTTGTGGTACTTGACCTTGTGGTGGAAGAATTGTAAGTTTCTACAGACACAAATTTGAGGCGAGAGGATACATTGGTGCAAGTTTCTGGAAGAGATGCAATTGAGTTTAGATCTAATTGGACATCATTGTAATATTTGTCATGTTGCATCTTATATAATAATGCATTCATGACATGATATTTTGTGACAGAACATTTTCCCTTTCCTACAAGCCTCTTGATAAGCATATGTCAATATCTGAAAGAAGACATGGAAGGTAAATTTCTATCTGGGAAATTTGATGTGAGAAAGTGGTAATATGGCTACTATATTTGTATTGGGCACCTCGAGCATGCCTACCTTGCAATACTGGGCAAACTCGAGCAATGAGCATTTTCTCAACTTGAGTAAGTATTGATAGGACTGCAGGTTGGTCACCAGGATCCATATTATTCCATTTGGAGAATCGATGGATATTTGTTTCTCTAAAACATCGATTACAAATGTGTCCATCAGGATTTGGGCGACAAAGAATGCCAGGGTATGATTCCGTACATGTAGTACATGTATGTTTGTTAGACAAATCATCAATACGTTTTCAAAAATATTTGGAAGCATTTGTATGGCTAAAATGTTTGAAAACATGTGTTGGTAAATGCATAAGAGGTGGTTCTTATTCTTCATGTGAAGTCTCTCTAAGTCTCTTAAGTTTTTTTTCTTTTTTTCTCAGCATATTTTATCCTACATTTTTCATTTTCTTGGTTCCTAGATGAAGATAGAGTAGTAGTAATTAGGTCAATTGTTTTCTAGCAGGAGTGCCATAATTCCATTTAGTTCTTATTTTTTGGTTTATTTCTAGAGAATGGATGATATGTCGTTGGCGGTTGTATAGGCTTTTGGTGGGAAGTGCAATTTGTGAAGGTGTTACGTGTGAAAGAGTTGGTGCCATGCCTTGTTGAAAGAGAACAAGCCTTTGTAATAACATTGAGTTTTCTTCACTTGTGGTATTTGTTGTTGTTGTTTGGGAGAGGGGGGAATATTTGACCCTTTGAGGAAAATTGACTTGCAAATGTGTTCGTCGATGTAAATTGTCTTCAGTTTCATTATATACTTCTACATGATTTGTATGAATCTTGTAATTTTCTATGTTTTCTCTTGCAACATATGATATTGCATGTAAGAGAAATAAGGAACAAGTTGTATTTAGAACAAAGAAATATTGATAGCACATTTCATGGGTTTGATAACATGTGTTTGTATGTGTATTTCCAAAATATGTAAAAAATTGTTAGATTTAATTATAGAATATGTATAAATGAATTATGGAGTTCAATTTTTTTTCCATAAAACAACTACAATGGAGGGAAAACGCTAAAAAATAAAAACTTTATGTAATATGTATATGGAAATGAGTACAAAATTACAAATTGATGTTTGGAAGGAACAACTACGCCACTTTACATTTAGTGTAGAATTTTTTCCATAGAAATGCTACAATGGGTGAAATAGCCTCAAAGAATAAACACTTTATGTAATATCTATATGGAAAAGAGTACAAAAATTACAAAATGTTGGAAGAACAACTATACCACTTTGGATTCATTGTTTAGTAAACAATTCAACGATGGGGATTTCATCTTTTGGCTTTCCTAAGTGTTCCATTTTATCACATGAAATCAAAATGGATTTTATTTGTTTTTCATTAGGAACTTTTTCCTCTGCACTACTAGTTTGAATAAGTAATTGTTAAAGAACAAATTGGAAAACCTTTGGGGTCTACGACCTATCTTCCTCTCCGTAAAATAGGTCAAAATCAGTTCTGTAAACTGGGTCATAATCGCGGGATTTGACCCTTGGAAGTTTTCATACTTCGATCACCAATTGAATTGTCACCTAGGACATTAATAAAAATAATTTAAAATAAAGTTATGTTTTCTAATTTTAATAATTTTGAAAATATTAAATATATATATAAAAAAAATTGTATTGATATTTCTTATGAATTAACTTCTATTCAACTATTTAATTTATATGATTGTACTCATTATAATTTTTAAATAAGTGTGCTTATATTTATTATGAATTAATGTCTATTTAATTATTATATTTATATAATTATAATAATTATAATTATAAAATTGAAATAAGTGTGTTGATATTTTTTTGAATTAATTTATATTCATATTTTTTATTTATATGATTGTATTAATTATAAAATCAAGATTAATGTGTTGATATTTATTAGTCCTTCCTTCATCAGGGACTATAGTTGTCAGGACCCTGAGTTGGCATCACCTCCCTCGATCGACTTTGGCGCCCAACTGGGCATACATGAAACTTAGGCGAGTCACGGGTACGGGCGCATACATGATGTGCGACGGGTGTGAAGATATATTGGCGGGCACGCCATAGCGGCAAGTACTTGCCCAACTCGTGTTTGATTAAAGGTGTGCATATGACGTTCAATTAAAGGTGTGAGACATAACAATCGTTTAAAGGTGTTCCTAATGGAGTATTCGGTTAAAGGCAACATGAAGTTTGGTTAAGCGCGTAGGGTGGAACGCATGACCAAGGGTTCATACCCGGGAATGGCGCCCACAACTAGGTGCAGGCGGATGAACGAAGTGCAATAATGGAGTAATTGACATGTCAACTCACTTATAATATATTGGAATGGTGTGTTGAACATGGCAAAGAAGTTAGTCGGTAGGTCGGCTCATCCACCATTGAATATACACGACAGTTCGAAATGAAGTGCGAGTAGTCACATACAATACAACAAAGGGAGTTCCGTTGGAAGGAATCACCAAACCACAGATAGGTTGTAGGTTTTAACCCTATACAAAAATTATCTGCAAACGAATCTTAAAAATAGAAAATAAACAATAGTGAGAGAATAAAACATAAAACAGATATACACAGAGATTTTCCCCTGGATCCAAAATTGGGACTACCAGCTTGATTTTTCGTTATATTCCTTTTAGTGTTACAACACATATATATACATGTTGAATCATTCATAAACCCAAATCCATTAACCCTGTATTAGAACATAACCGTAGTTCCCTTGACCGAATCTATAAAAAACCAGGGGCCGAAAACCATCATGCCCCAAAACCATGTTCAAACCCATGCACAAAACCATGGTCGGGTTCACCCACCAAAAATAGGGTCCAATTTTTTTTTCCCTGGGGCGCTGCCCCCCTGTAACCCCCCTGCTATGCCCGACGCAACGTACAAGGGGCGCTATCGCCCCCCCATGCGTGCGACTAATCATGGAAAGAATATAACACATACCCAAAATTCTCCCACTTGTTTTTTTCTTTCCGCAAGGGGCCACAAGAGAGCTTAGTAATTAGTCCAGTTCTGCAACACCCATTGTTTCTATACACCAAGAGAACTTCTAAGTGCTCACAAACTTCGTCAATGCATCTACAACATTATTCAAAGTGTCCATCTTTACCAGCAACACATTTTTATCCTCAACCATATCTCTCACAAAGTGATATTAAAAATAAATGTGCTTTGTCTTTGAATGATAAGTAGGGTTTTTAGCCAAGAAAGTTACACTTTGGCTATCACAGACTATCCTTATAGCTCGTTGCACCAACCCCATACTTGAACAAAATCTTTGCAACCAAACTGCTTCCTTGCTTGCATGAGTGGTTGTCATGTATTCTGTCTCTGTAATTGAAAGAGCCACTACATACTGTCTTTTACTCATCCAACTGACTACACCTCCAAATAGGCTAAACACATACCCACTTATAGATCTTCTTTGGTCCAGATCTCCAACCCAATCTACATCAAAAAAACCACGGATGTCCAAAACTCTGTCTAATCCTGGTCTTCCTTGGTAGCATAAACCATAATCACTAGTTCCATGTAAATATCTGAAAACTCGCTTCACTATTGTCCATTGCTCCTTCCCTAGTTTGACATAAACCTTCTCAATACTCCCAATGCATGTGAAATGTCTGGTCTAGTACAAACCATTGCATACATCAGGCTACCCACTACACTTGCATATGGGACACATGACATATCCTCCTCTTCTTATTGTGTCTTGGGACACTATTCAGCAAATAGATTTACACCTAAAAGAATAGGAACCTTCACCAGCTTAATATCCTGCATATTGAACCTCTGTAATATTGTCTCAACATACTTCCTCTAGTTTAACCAGAGCTTCCTCTTTTGTCGATCTCTCTTAATTTCCATCCCCAAAATATAGTTTTCAGTAACAAGATCCTTCATGTCAAATTTGGAGACCAATTAGGTCTTCAAATCCTAGATAATTTCTTTGTCATATCCGATCAGCAACATATCATCCACATACAAGACCAAATAAATAACATGGTCACCAATTAATTTAAAATACACACAGTTATCCTCTTTGTTTTTGGTGAAGCCAAGTCCCCGTATATCGGTATCAAATTTCTGATACCACATCCTTCGTTACTATTTTAAGTCATACAAAAGCTTTTTTAACTTGCATGCTAGTTATTTCTTACCCTTCACCATAAAGCCTTCAGGTTGCTTCATATAGATCTCCTCTTCTAGACCCCCGTGAAGAAATTTTGTCTTCACATCCATTTGTTCTACCTCAAAATAAAATGTAGCAACAACAGATAAAAGTAATGTAATAGAAGTAACCTTAGCAACAGGAGAAAAAATATCACCAAAATCAATTCCCGACACCTGGGAATAACCTTCTCCTACCAATCGAGCTTTATATTTCTCCACCTTTCCTTCTACATTCCTCTTCTTCTTAAACACCCATTTTCTCTCGATGGGCTTCCTTCCAACCAAAAACTCCACAGATCCCATGCCTCATTTTGTGCAAGGATGCCATTTCATCAACCATAGCCTCCTTCTAGAGTTTTCCATCCTCTGAATATACTTCCTCCCTGACATTTATGGGATCATCATCAGTTATAGTTAAAGAAAAATTTAAACACAATGCAGATTGATGATACCTTTTTGGTTGCCTTCTTTCCCGAACTGATCTTCATAGCTGGAGTTTGTGGCTCTTCCTCTTCTGCATCTTCTTCTGTTGTAGAGTCTAATTCATCCTCCTTTAGCTCAAACTCTATCTTCTCAGGTTCCTTTGGTAGGAATTTGTGTTTAACAACATATTTCACCTCTCTAAACAACACATCTCGACTATACACAACCTTACGTGTTTCTGGGTTCCAAAGCTTGTAACCTTTTAAAGCATCCTTATACCTAATAAAGATGCACCTCTCAGATTTATTATCCAATTTGGTCCTTTTCTCCTTTGGAATATGTACATATGCATCACATCAAAATACCCTTAGATGTGAAAGAGAGGGTTTCTTACTAGTCCATACCTCATGTGGAGTTTTATCCTCCAATGCTGATGAAGGTGATCTATTAACTAGGTAACATGCAGTTTCCACTGCTTCTGCCCATAATTCCTGTCCTAACCCAGTACCATTGAGCATTATTCTTGCCTTTTCCATCAATGATCTTTTCATTATTTCTGGAACTCTGTTTTGCTAAGGTGTGTATGGGTTAGTCCTTTGTTTTGCTATACCACACTTCTTACAGAATTCTTCAAATTCCTTCTTGCAAAAATCTCCACCATTATCTGCCCTCAACACCTTTATCTTCTTCTCTGTCTGGTTTTGCACAAGAGCCTTAAATTCTTTAAATCTATCAAAAACTTCAGATTTTTTCCTCAAGAAATATATCCATGTATTCCTTGAGAAGTCATCTATGAACGAGACATAGTACACATATTTTCCTAGTGATGGAACCGACACAAGTCCAAACACATCACTGTGCATAAGCTTTAATATCTTGTTCACCCTCTTAGCACCGGAAGGAAAAGTCACTCAATTCTTCTTCCCATATACACAATATTCATAAAAATCAAAATCCAGATAGAAATTATACATACCTTGTACCATACCCTTTCCATGTAGTAGCCAAATGCCCTTCTCTCCAATATGTCCAAGCCTTTGATGCCATAGCATGGTCTTTTCTCCAAAGACCGCTAGGCTTTCCATTCCACTTTCAAGAACCACAGAATTGTTGCACCCATTAATAACAGTGCTACCCTAAAGCTTGTACAGAGTTCCAATCCAAACTCCCCACATTAGTACCAGTGTTCCCTAAACCATCTTGCAGGTATCTTTATCGAACATTGTTTTTACATCTGCATCATCCATCTTCCTTATAGAAATCAAATTTATGGCCAATGCATGAATATGCAGAACACCAGGAAGTGTTATAATCCATCCACCTTATAGCTTCAGCTTGACTTTTCCATGTTTGGTGATTTTTTCCTTCCTATCATCACCTAAGAAGACATCACCACCATCATACTTCTCATACTCGTAGAAATACTCCCTATGGGGAGAGAAGTGAAAGGATGCACCTAAGTCAATTAGCCACGCCTCATGATATACATGTGTATTTGAAGAAGAATCCAAATGCACATTCCCAACTTCATCCGAGGTGATTTTTTCCTCTACAGAAGGAGAATCATCCGATCCCTTTCCTTTCTCAGGAGCTTTATATCTACAATCCTTTTTGTAGAGCACTTCCTTTCTGCATTTCCATCACACCTTTACAAACTTTCCTGGAGATTTAGATCTCCCACTCGAAACCTTATTCGTGTTTCTGTTCTAGGACCTTCCTCGTAGAGATAATGCATCTCCATATTTCTCCATCTCATTTCCTCCGACAGCAAGGCTGAGACTATATCATCAAAATTCAAGGAAGTTTTATTGCTACCTATTGCAATAACCAGACTGTCCCACGAGTCTGGTAGAGAACACAACAAACTGATGCACTTATCTTCATCTGAGATTTTAATATCAACAGATAAAAACCGACTTACCACAGTATTGAAGGCGTTCAGATGATCTTTCACCGAGTCTCCATCCTTCATCCTCAGGTTATACAACTTTCTCCACAGGAAAAATTTATTCACCAGAGACTTAGATTGGTACAAATTACCTAACTTGTCCCACAAAGTCCTAACCGTATATTCCCCAGATACATTTAACAATACTGAATCTAAGACACAACCATATTGTGTTGTTTGCCTTCCGATCCAACTTCTTCCATTATTCATCTGACATTGTCGTTGGTTTAGTACCTGGAACTATCGAGATCCACTGATCTTTATCCACCAGTAGATCCTCCATATTGAGCTTCCACGACTAAAAAATTTGACCATTAAATTTCTCGATCTCTATCTTTCTACTACTCGCCATCTTCTTTCACCACAAGAATCGATCCCGCAGATCTCCCACTGAACAGGGTCTACCACAGGCCCGAGCAAAAAACCCCACAGCATCAAAGGCGTCCCCTTGAACCCGAAACAACTCTGATACCAAATGTAGCTTTTAACCCTATACAATAATTATTTGCAAACGAATCTTAAAAACATAAAATAAACAATAGGGAGAGAATAAAACATAAAACTAATACACACAGATATTTTCCCTTGGATCCCAAGTCAGGATTACCATCTTGATTTTTTATTATATTCCTTTTAGTGTTACAACACATATATATACATGCCGAAGCATTCATAAACCCTAATCCATTAACCCTGGATTAGAACATAACTGTAGTTCCCTTAACCGAATCTACAAAATACCAGGGGCCAAAAACCATCATGCCTAAAAACCATGTGCAAACCTATGCATAAAACCATGGGCGGGTCTGCTGACTGAAAAATAGGGTCCAAAAAATGTTTTCCCCGGGGTGCTTCCCTGGACCTCGAACAGGGGGGCTACCGCCCCCTTGTGACCCCCCCTGCTGCGCCTAGCGCAACGTATAGAGGGGGTTGTCACCCCGCCTGTGACCCCCCCCGGTGCGTGTGACTAATCGTGGAAAGAATATAACAAATACCAAACATAGGTTGCAGTGCAAGGAGTCACGGGTAAGTGTTAGACAATGAGTTCATAGTTGGAGTTCAGGCAATGTGCAAGCCGAGTCGGGTTATGTAAAACGACTTGCGTATGTGCCCGTCCTGCGGGAACATGCATAGGAAGCACGTACATGTTCGGGTAGACTATAATGATTGTTCATAAATTCGAGTACAATGTTGTGCCCATTTAGGGGTAGCCTCTCCTTTGTAAAACAATTGAAAATTTTAGAAAATTATAATGAAATATTGAATTGTTGAAAATAGTTGTTTGGTCTCATTTTTGGAATTGTTGCACTATATATGTTATGTTTTATTCATATAACGAATAATAATAAAAGGAGAAAGATTATAATAATATAATAGTGGTAGGCGTAGTTTAGAAGATGAAATAAATGTTAAGTAAAATGACTCTTGTCGGTGTCACACGATGACCTGGTTTGTGGAATCAAGCTAGGGGCGTGAAAGATGGTATCAGAGCTAGTGAAACGAAATTCAACAAAGACCATAGATGTATGCAGTCGAGGATTCTTGGAGAAAAGAAATTTTGGCTATAGAATTTGGAGTTTCTTGACTTGGATATTTATGGGAGAACTATCCATGCTTTGGTGGACATAGGTGCCACTCATAATTTTATGAAGAGAAGGTTAGAAAAGGAAGTTGGATTGTAACTTAAACCCAAGGAAGTGGAGATCAAAGCAATGAACTCAAGGGTTAAAGTCTCGAGATTGGAAAGTGACGTGTCGATTCGAATTGCATATTGGCAGGGTTGTTTGGACTTCACGATGATGGAGATGAACGAATTTGATATGATACTCGGGCAGGGATTTCTGAAGGGAAATACGGAAATTGTTGTATCATTTTGAGATGAGGTCATGTTGATTCGAGACACACAAATGTGGAATTTTCCATGTCACCATCAGCAAAGGGAGGTGAAGGTGAAACATGTTTCTACAATAAGTATGAGTAGGACGATGTGATATTTTGATGTTGAGACATATGTGACCGTCATCAAGGAGATTGAGGATGATCATGGAGTGGGGATGCATGTTCCAACCGAGATTTTCGATGCATCAGCCAAGTATGTAGATCTGATGCCCGATGAGTTTCTAAAAGAACTACCACTGAGACATGCAATGGAACATAACATTGAGCTAGAGACGGGGAAACAACCACGAGAAGAAACTCCTTATCATTTGTCAGGACTAGATTTGGAGGAATTGAAGTGCCAATTGATGGAATTAGCTGATGCAGGATTCATATGAGCTTCAAGGTCCCCATATGGTGCTCTAGTTTTGTTTCAAAAGAAGAAGTACACAAATGAGTCACAGATGTGTTGTGATTATCATGCACTGAATAAGCAGATGATAAAGAATACATATCCTTTACTACTTGCTACGGATTTCTTTGATAAGCTTGTGAAAGCTCGTGTGTTTTTGAAGCTTGATTTGAGGCATAGGTATTATCAAGTGTGGAGAGCAGAAATAAAGGGGAGGAAGACCACGATATTGACAAGGTATGGGAGTTTTGCGTTCCTTTTCATGTCGTTCAGTTTGTTCAATTCTCCTACTACATTTTTCACTTTGATGAAAGACGTCTTGAGTCCATATTTGGATACGTTCGTAGTAGTGTACTTGGATGACATCGTGGTATTAAACGGTAACATGGAGGATCATAAGAAGAAATTGGCTTTGGTATTTTAGGCACTCAGGAAGAATCAATTTTTCTTGAAGAAGTCAAAGTGTATGTTCGCTCAAACAGATATTTTGTTCCTTAGACACATAGCGGGTCAAGGTCACATACAGATGGAGTCGAGCAGGGTGCAGGTGCTAAATTAGGGGATTTTTTAGGTCTAAAATGGGCCTCCTAAGGAAATTATAAAATAATAGTGGAAATAATAAAATAAGATTAGATTGCATCATTAAAGTTTAGAGGGACAAAACAAAAAAATACTTTTTCAACTCATATTTTCAACTTATCTCCTTATGGGTTTTCTCAAATTTCAAGAGAGAACACTCGTTGGATGCATAATTTGATTCCTCATCCAATGAGTACCAATGTTGCATACTTTCGATGGACCATTCTACACGGAAAATGAGAAATAAATGAAAAACACGATTGCAATCATGTTTTTTCATGTATTTCTCATTTTTTGTATAGTAGGGTGCATCAATGTATGAAACATGGATACTCCTTGGATTAGGAATTAAATTTTGCATCCAATGAATACTCCCGCTTGAAATTTGAGTAAAATATTAGGGAGATGAGTTGAAAATACAAGTTAAAAGAGTATTTTTATTATTTTATTATTTTGTAATATTTTTACTTTTTTACCCTAATTAATGGTGAATCATCCCCCACGGTTGATGTTATCATTTTGAATCCTATTGGTTCTTATAAAGCTTATTTTAGCTGTACATTTTTCTTAGGAAGCCCATTTTAGACCTTAAAATTTATCTAATCAGAGGATTGGGCTGAACCAAAGAATGTCCAAGAATGCCCATGATATGAGACACTTCTTGGGGATGACGAATTACCGACGAAAGTTTGTAGAGGTTTATTCCAAGGTGATTGAACCGTTGACAAATATTTTGAAGAAGGATAAGAAATGGAATCAGATGGAAAAATGTCGAGTAACATTTCATCAGTTGAAGAGGAGGATACTTACAACACTGATATTGAAGCTACCTAAATTTGATAGACCATTTGAGGTGCACAAATATGCTTCTAATTTTTCAATTGGGGTAGTGCTCATGTAGGACGGATATTCGTTGGAATATAAGAGTCAAAATTTGTAATATAGAGAGCAACGGTATCCGGTTCACGAGAAAGTGATGACTCTAATCGTCCATTTTTTACAAGTATGGCGACATTATTTGATTAGGAATCCATTCATTGTCAAGAATGACAACGTTGAAGCGAGTTACTTTGCATCCCAACCAAATTTTTCAAGAAAGTAGCCTCATTGTAAGGACTTCTTGGTAGAATTTGACATGACTATTGAGTATAGATCGAGTAGATTCAATGCAGTTGCAGATGTCCTCAGTAGGAAGGGACAATTAGCCAAACTTGAGGAAGTGGAATAACATGTTGAACGAAGTAGGAGTCGATTTCATATGACCAATGAGATGCAGAGTAGATTATGTGCAAGTGTGGAGACTGATGTTCAAGCGAAGACCATTTTGAAGCAGGTGAAGGAGGGGAAAACAAGGAAGTTATTTATGCAAGATGAAATCTTGTTCTATCGGAACTGACTCTACATTCTAAAGTCATCTAAACTTAGGAGGCAAATCTTGAAGGATTTCCACAATTCTCAATGGGTTGGCTAGCCAAGACAACGTCGTTATTTGGCATTATTGGAGAGAGGGTAATTTTGGGAGAAGATGAGGGAAGATGTGGAGGAGTATGTGCATATGTGCATCATTTTTGAGTAGGACAAATTGGATAACCAGACACAGGGAGGATTATTGAAACCTTTATTGATTCTAGAGAGACCTTGGATGAGTGTTTTGATGGGCTTCATCACTTAGTTACTGCAGGTGTAGGGGCATAATGGGATTATGGTCGTTGTGGATGTTTTTTTCCAAGTATGTCGTCTTCATTCCTATGAAGATACCTTCTGGAGAGGAGATGAAAAATGAGTTGTTCTTTAAGAGAATTGTTAATTATTGGGGGATACCTTTGAGTATTATGTCTGTCTGAGATCTATATTTTATAGGCAGATTTTGGACCACATTGTTCAAGTTGGTCAGGACAAAGTTGTTGTAGAGTTTGAGTTACCATCTGTAGACAGATGGGAAAACTGAACAGATCAACACATTGTTGGAGGACTAATTGAGAAATTCTGTGAGGGCTAATCAAAATAATTGGCCTGAAATCTTGTATGTGGTGACTTATTTTTTCTATGACTTGCAGAAGAGTTCTATAAAAAAGTATAGTCCATTTGAGTTCGTTAATGGATAGATGCCAATTTCTCCACACACCATGTTATTGATAGGATATTTGAGGAGTCCGCATGTGAAGAGATTCTTGATAGCATAGTTGGAGTCCTTGGAGTTAACATGGGTGCACGTGACTGATGCAACAGGGAGAATGAAGAAATGGGTAATAAGTATAGGAGTGACACACACTTCGATGTTGGAGATATGGTTTTTCTGAAGATCGTCGAAGATCAATTTCAGCCATCAAAAGGGACTGCAAGATCTTTAATGAGGAAATATGAAGGAACATTCCGGGTGAAGAAGCAATTTGGTGAAGTTTCTTATGAGTTGGAGCTATTGAACCACATGTTCCATTTGAGTCAGATAAAGAGATGTCTACTTGATGCACATCATCCTGAGAGAGTAGCACCAACGAGGGTACCATCCATGATTGTGGACAAGCTGAGCCTATTTTTGGACCAGATCTTGGATCTCATAACTACGGTAGTAGAGAGCACCATGAGGATAGAGTAATTTGTTAGATAGAAGGATGCACTAGAGGAAAGAGGTTTGGA
This sequence comes from Pinus albicaulis, assembly GCA_034641835.2. Classification (NCBI taxonomy): domain Eukaryota; kingdom Viridiplantae; phylum Streptophyta; class Pinopsida; order Pinales; family Pinaceae; genus Pinus; species Pinus albicaulis. The sequence continues at coordinate 238,726,283 of CM076581.1, read as the reverse complement.
AATGAAGGATTTGTTGTGGAGGTGGAAGAAGGAGATGACACAGTTTGACTAGGAGTTGGCATGTTCATTTGGATTATCGAGGACAAAAATGACTCGTGATGGGGAGGATGTCATGACCCTGAGTTGGCATCACTACCCTCGGGAAAGTCAGGTGCCCAACTGGGGGCACATGACACTTGAGTGAGTCGCGGGTACGGGCTCATTGGTGATATGAAACATTGTTAATTTTGGACAACTAGGTCCAAATTGCATGATGTGATGCTCAAATTAAGATACCAATATTTTTATTGTATTCCTCTTTCGGAGAGGTGCAAGATCAATCTAAAGATCATATTGATCTGATGAGAAGAACATTTATTTTGAATTTATTCAAGATATGTGCAGGTTGGCCTTAAGATTTTGTGCCCCAGCAGTTGTGTTACACACCCTCACTGATGAATATATATTGGTCAACGTTGGAGGAAATTTTCACTCATCTCATCCTCACACATTTCTCTCTCCTCATCTAATTGGTTCGATGACCTTGGTGGCTCTTCTCTCCACACGTGGGAAAATTCTAGCAGCAACACATTTCTGATTTCGGTCTAGGGTTTCTACCGCAAAATTTGACCAGTTTCGACTTTGGTCAACACAAGGTCAAAAGGGTCTAAAACTCTCCCAAAATTTCGATTTTCCTAATCCGCATTTTTTCGACCTATTCTCGAGGCAAGACGTTGACTTTGACTTTTCAGCGTTGACCTAGCTGTTGCTTCTGTTTGCATTGACCGTTCACAGACAACTTTGAATTTTGGGTTGAATTTTGAGCTGACCATTTCATTAGGGGAATTTTGAGGTCTAAAATGGGCCTCCTAAGGAAATAATAAAATAATAGCTAAACCAATAAAATAATATTTATGAATTTGCAATTCACTTTTTGCACCACAATCCATGTAACCATAATTAAATTCAATTCAAAAGTTGTACCAAAATAAAATTAATAAAAAAATTGTATTTATGTGACTATAAATAAGAATGAGCTTTTAAAAAAAAAATCATTATCATTGAACAACTAATACATTTGTCCTTTGTATTTAAATAATTTAAAATAAAATATAAATATAAATTTATAAATTCTTAATTATATTATATGCTATTAATTAAAATTTATATTATTTAAATTGTATAATAACATGTAATTAATATACTATATAAAAATAAAATAAAATAATATAATATAATAATATAATATAATATAATATAATATAATATAATATAATAAATGTATAGGGATATGCATTGTTTCTTTCAAGAAATATGAAATGACAATAATATATTTTTATTAAAAAAATGTGAAATGACATTTATTATGAGTACTTTACATTGAATTTAAAAGTACTTAGAGCACTACCATGGTTAACCATGAGTTTTTATCCACCATTGAGAATTTGACAAGTAAGTACCTTTAACTCAAACAATGCCACCTCAACCATTAGGGATGATGTCATCCCCTAAAATGTGATTGGTTCTCATAAAGTGATTTTTGATTGTACATTTTTCTTAGGAGTCCCATTTTAGACCTCAAAATTCCCCTAATGGGCTATCCTAGAGGGTTGTGTGAAATTGCTGGTTGGCTGACCATATTGAGACTTTTCTGGTTGAAGCATCCTATTGACTGATGTAACGCACCAACGCACTTATATATTTCTGTCTTGTCTTCTATCTATCTACTGGTATGTTCTATCAACATTTTACTTTATTGTTTATGTGATTGCTGTCTAATATTGAAGAAAATGTAAAGTTTCATCAAGCATAGAACATCTACAAAAATTTACATGGTATCAGAGCCAAGGTGAAGACAAAGCCCTAATTTGTAGCAATCATTGAAGAAGAGGATGGGTTCCTCAAACTACAATGGCTTTAAGGCTGATGAAAAATTGACTAGGAAGGATGACTTCCATGCTTGGAAGATGACATTGGATCTTAACTTGGAATGCCAATATGTCATGGACTATGTGCAGGGTAAAATCCAAGAGCCTCCATCCACTGCAAATGCTGTGGCCAAAAGAATGTATCAGAAGGGGGATATCAAAGCAAAGCTGATGATCAGGGACTCAATTCACAATAGCCTGTTTGCCTACATCTCTGAGCTGGGCACATCCAAAGGGATGTATTATAAGTTGGTCCACATGTTCAAGGCCAACAATGTGAATCAAGTCCTATTCTTCAAGAACCAATTGAAGAATCTGAAGAAAGGGAGGGATGCGTCTTTTCAATCATAAATTTTGAAGCTGGCGGAGATCAGGAACAATTTTCCGGCTATTGGAGAGATCATAGATGATCGAGAGATGGTTATCACTACACTTGGAGGGCTCTCATTCGAATGGCATGTGTTCAAAACTACCATTCTCAATAACAATTTGATGCCTGACTTTGACGAAGTACTATCGAGATGCGTACAAGAAGAGACAAGAATGAAGGAGTATGAAAATGAAGGAAATGTTGCCTACGCTGCTCATTCTAGAAAGAAGAAATTTGGTGGTCCAAAGAACAAAGGAAGAGCAGGGGCCCAAGGGAATAAGGGCAAGTGTTACACTTGTCATAGGCCAGGTCACTATGCTAGAGAATTCCCTTTCAAGAAGGATTCTCCCGATGATGATGACGACAACAACAACTAGAGTAATGGAAATCACAGGAACAACAGGTTCAAGGGGAAGAGTAAGGCTCTACAGGTATGAGGAATCAAATGCTTTTGATAAAATAAATGAATTCATTATTGTATCTGCCCTCTCTATTGCATCTCCACCCGACACTATGGATATCTAGTTGATAGATAGTGGTGCCTCAAGGCACATCACTGGGTTCAAGGAAGCACTTTCTGATAGGGTTGAGAAGGATACTAATCTGGAAATTATCCTTGGAGATAATGCCACATATCATGTGAAAGGGTAGGGACTGTGACCCTCCACTTGTCTCAAGGTAAATTCCTCCACTTGCAGGACGTACTCTATGTACCTAATTTGAAGAAGACACTTGTGTCTATATCGGCCATGGAAGGCAAAGGTTTCAATGTGGCATTCATTGATGGGAAGGTGCACATCTCGAAGAAGAGATTCAAGGAAGCTATCACGATTGGGTTTAGAGTTGATACACTATACTAGGTTGGAGGAATTCCACTGGGAGTGATGACATGCAATACTCTTCGACATACAGAACTATGGCACCGAAGGTTTGGACACCTTCACTACAAGGCCCTTCCCGAAGAAAGGAAGGTGGTGACAGGGATGCCCGAGTTTTCAAATAATCATTAAGGTTTATGTTAGGGTTCTGTCGAAGGAAAGCATACAAGGGGACCTTTCCCCTCAAGTGTCACAAAGACATATGATGTCTTGCAATTGATACATTCTGAGCTATCTGGGATGCTGCGCGTGACATCCTTGGGAGGATGTTCTTATTATATGACATTCATAGATGAATTCTCTCATAAAACCTGGATATACTTCTTGAAGAAGAAGGATGAGGCTTCATGTGGTTTCGTACCTTCAAAGCCTTGGTGTAAAATCTGACAAGGAAGAAGATCAAGATACTGAGGACCGATAATGGCACTAAATATGAGACGAACAAGTTCAAGAACTTTTGGAGAGGATCTGGCATCAAGAGGGAGACCACAACTGTCTATACTCTTGAGCAGAATGGCATTACTAAACAAAATAATAGAACCATTGTGGAAGTTTCCCGTGCCATGCTATGTGACCAGGGTCTACCAAAGTTTCCGTGGGGAGAAGCTGCGAACACTACTATGTACATACAAAATTGATGTCCACATTCTTCTTTGGACTCCAAAACTCTCGAAGAGGTTCTCACTGGTAAGAAACCTGACGTCTCACATTTTACATTTTTTGGATGTCTTATTTATTTTCATGTGCCGAAAGAGAAGAGCAACAATCTAGATGCTTTTGGGAAGAAGGGAATGTTTGTGGGCTACAACGAAACTTCAAAGGCCTATAAAGTCTATGTGCCTGGTCAAAGGGAAGTGGAGATATGCCATGATGTCACCTTTGACGAAGATGCTTCCCTGAGGAAAGTAGTCAATATTCTGAGATCTAAGGAAGGTCATGAATCAAGGCCTGGAAATCAAGAAGAACCAAAGGATGAGACGATGCCAGATGTTGAAGGACCGATGGACCTGATTGATCCACCTCCTTCACTGGGGAAGAGACCATCATGGCTCAGGGACACTCTCGAGGATGCCGAGGGACATATGGCCCCAAGGGGGACATTTCATGAAAGCAAGAAGCCGCATAGATACCAAGGGTATCTAGCAACCATGAGTACTATTGTAAAATTTGAGCCTGAATATTTTGAAGAAGTCGTAAAGCATCAAGTATGGAAGGATGTTATGCACGAAGAGTATGATTCCATATTGAAGAATGATGTCTAGGATGTGGTTCGAAGACCGGAGGACAAAGAAATTGTCACCTCAAAATGGCTCTACAAGATCAAGCATGGATCTGATGGAAGTGCTGAAAAGTTCAAGGCAAGATTCGTTGTTCATGGCTTCTCTGAAAATGAAGGCATAGAATATGATGACATATTTGCACCCGTGGCTTGATATACCACCATCCGATCTATCATAGCCCTTGCTTCTACGCAAGGATGGAGTCTTCATCAGATGGATGTGAAGATCACATTTCTACATGGTGAGATAAAGGAAGAGGTGTATATGGAGAAACCTCTAGAGTTCGAAGTCTAGGATCGAGAAACCCATGTCTCCAGGTTGAAGAAATCCCTCTATGGATTTGAGGCAAGCACCCAGATCTTGGTAGAGGATATATAGCTACCTGATGAAGCTGGGCTTCACTTATAGTAATGTTGATATGAACCTTTACTTCAAGGTTGATACAGAGAAGCCTCTCATTCTGGTGTTGTATGTGGATGGCCTCTTCCTAACAGGTGCTTACCCTCTCATTCATCAATGCAAGAGAGAGCTCGTTGTTGATTTATAGATGAAGGACCTAGGATTGATGCATTACTTCCTAGGCCCGGAGGTCTGGCAAAGACCTGGCAGGATTTTCCTTTCTCAAGGAAAATACATTGTGAAGCTTCTGGTAAGATTTGGTATGGTGGACTGTAAGTGTGTGTCGACACCAATGGAGCTAAACTTTAAGAAGTTGAGTTGCAGCGCTGCTGGGACTGTGTTAGAAAATCCTACTGAGTATTGTCAACTCATAGGGGCCCTGATGTTCTGAGTGAACACCCAGATGGACGTATGTTTTGCAGTGAACAATTTGAGTCAACATATGGTTGAGCCTCATCACACTCACTAGGTTGGTGCCAAGAATCTTCTGAGATATCTTCGGGGCACAATAAACCATGGGCTGAGATACACTATCGGGAGCATGACAGTCCTTGGATATACTGATGCTGATTGGGTTGGCTGTGTGGTGGATCATAAAAGCACATCGGGATGTTGCTTCACACTTGGATCTGCTTCAATATCATGGATGATTAGGAAGAACAATTCAGTGGCTTTGAGCACCATGGATGTCGAATAGATTGCAGTGAGTATGGCCTATTGTGAAGCAGTTTGGTTGTGAAAGCTCTTCAGTGAGCTATTCGAGCATGTGCTACATACCACCGTGATACTCTGTAATAACCAGAGTGGGATTTGGTTGTCAAGAATCCCATGTTCCATGATCAATCCAAGCATATTGATATCAGGTACCACTTTATCCGGGATATGGTACAACAAGGCACCGTAAGGCTCGATCATATAGGAGCTGATGAGAAGGTCGCGGATATTCTAACAAAGCCCCTGGGGGAGGTCAAGTTCATAACCTTCTGTGAGAGTCTTGGTATCGTGGAACGAACCTATGTTGAGGGTCCTATTGGGCGATGAGCTCTGGGAGCTCTAGGGGGTTTTGGTGATAGCTTCTTGAAGCTATAACCAACCAAAAGGCTAGGCTTGTTGAACCTTGTTGGTGTGCTTCTACCCCACCATTGTGATGATTGAGTTGGTTCACCTCTCATTATTTGTTCCTCGTATGCATCCTACCCATTGAGTTTAGGGCTCATGGGAAGTACCTCTCATTTGTCCAGTGACGTGGGAAAAGTTAGAGACTAGTAGCAAAGACTAATGGACGCATCAGAGATTGTCGTACTCTCTATCTAGGATTTCACGGTCCAACCACTTGATATGGGATCAAGTATGGTGAGGTTTCAGACCTCCAATTGACTTTGGGTTAGGTAAACCAACTTCGGGTTGGTATGAGACTCTTTGTGAGTCCTATAGAGGTTTCGGACCTCTGGGTTGAATTTGTTAGTCGGGAATGATGTCTTTGTGACTAAACCACTTCTGTTCTGAAATAAATATGCTAGCAAACCAAGTTACGGCGGGATGATGCACAATGTTTGGATTTCACACGTGGATGGAGTTCTCCCTAGTTCAGAGGGAGTGTTAATTTTGGACAAATAGGTCCACACTCCATGTTGTGATGTTGAGATGAAGATACCAATATTTTTATTGGATTCCTCTTTTGGAGAGGTGCAAGATCGATCTAAATATCATCTTGATCCAATGAGCAGAACATTTATTTTGAATTTATTCAAGAAATGTGCAAGTCGGCCTTAAGGTTTTGTGCCCCAACAGTTGTGTCACACACCCTCACTGATGGATATATATTGGTCAACGTTGGAGGACATTTTCACTCATCTCATCCTCACACATTTCTCTCTTCTCATTTGATTGGTTCGATGACCATGGTGGCTCATCTCTCCACACATGGGAAAATTCCAGCAGGAACACATTTCTGATTTCGGTCTAGGGTTTCTACAGCAAAATTTGACCAGCATTGACTTTGGTAAATGCAAGGTGAAAGGGACCTGAAACTCTCCCAAAATTTTGATTTTCCTAATCCGTATTTTTTGGCATTATTCTCGAGGCAAGAAGTTGACTTTGACTTTTCAGTGTTGACCTAGCTGCTGTTGATGTTGCGTTAACCATTGACTAACAACATTGACTTTTGGGTTGACTTTTGAGTTGACCGTTTGGCCGTCCTAGAGGGTTGTGTGACATTTCTGGTTAGCTAACCATATTGAGGCTTTGCTGGTTGAAGCATCCTGTTAACCATCATAATGCACAAACACACTTATATATTTCTGGCTTGTGTTATGTCGATCTACTCGTATGTTCTATAAGCATTTTACTTTATTGTTGAAGTGATTGTTGTCTAATATTGAAGAAAATGTAAAGTTGCATCAAGCATAGAACATCTACAAAAATTTACAAACAAGCATGTAGACGTAGCGATGGGTGCACTCTAGCGATGGCCACCCGCCCGACTCATGTTTGGTTAAAGGCATGCGGATGGTGATCAATTAAATACTTGAAAATTGTGTTCAGTTAAATACTCATGACATAACGATCAGTTAAAGGCACGCATGGTGGATAATTTGATTGAAGGCGACATGAAGTTCCGTTAAACGTGTCGAGACAACACATGGCCCAGGGTACACAACTGGGCAGGCCACCCACACCTAGGCGCGAGTGGATGAATGAAGTGCGACGATGGAGTAACCGACGGGTTAGATCGGCTATAATATAACGTAAGGGCGTGTTGAACATGGTGACCAGGTCGGTCAGCGGGTCATCTTTTCCATCACCGAATACACATGACGGTTCGAAATGAAGTGCAAGGAGTCGTATATAAATAAAATGAAGGGATTTTAGTTGGAAGGCATCACTAGACTGCAATTGATATAACATGGAAACCGAAGGAAGGTTGTAGTGTGAGGAGCCACAAGAAAATGTTAGACAACAGGGTAGTGGGAAGAGTTTAGACAACATGTAGGCTGAGTTAGGTCGTGTAGAGCGACTCGGATATGCACCCACCCTATGGGCAGAGGCATAGGTAACACGTACACATTCAAGCATATTCTAACAACTTTACATAAATTCCAGTAGATTTTTTTTAAGTGATGTTATAATAATAACATTAATAACAATATTATGGATTATGATGAGTGAGGAGTCACAAGTAGATCCCTCTATCAACTCTTCACAACCATTGAAGAATTGTGCTTCAGCATGATGTTCTATCATGAATATTGGAGGCTTGGGAAAACACCCCAATGAAATTTTTGGAAATTTCATTAAGTGTTCTCCCGCATCTCAAGTGTTAGGTCAACAACCTGGAAAACAACATCAACATGTTAGAGAATAAGTTGACATCGATCGCCACCCAACACCAACCAACAAGGATGCTCTCAAAAGAAGACAAAATATTCTGTATTCTTATCCTAGACAACATCCTTGCAACCCAGTCAGGCACTCCAAAGAAAACTCTCTTGTTCCTCCATCAAACTATTTTTTTCTTTGTCATAGGTCTCTTTGTTTTCGCTATAATTCTTAGATTTTTTTTGGTTCTCTAGTCCTAATTGTACTCATGTCTTCACTATGGTGACTTGGTTTTACTAGCACTCACAATTTATGATATGTACAATAAATAAACATTGTAACATTGAGAATGTTAGCTATTTAATTTGGTTCTCTTGGGTCATGTAGACTCACTCTATATCTTTTTTGTTTGTATGTAAATTTGAATTGAAGAGAGTGTTTTTGCAGTAGGAAGACAATCTAGAAATCAGTAGTATAATGTATATTCATAAAAACATCACTCCATTGCCCTCTCGTGGAGAATTTTTTAATTTCGGTATAAGCTTAGGCCATAATTTTTTTTTTGTGTCCCAAGCTCATAGAGAAATTACACAATTCTCCAATAAATTAATATTATTATGTTTCCTTGTGCCGAGGAAAAGTTATGTGAGGGAGAGTTGGGGTCCTTTGCATGGTGACTGTTGTGATACTGATGAACGATATGGTAATTGGTACGGTTTCTTTGTGTGGAAGGTTTATTGTGTGGAGGAAGGAATATGTCTAAGAGAACCACAGTATTTTGCATAGATGGCATGCAAAATAAATTGTGTAACGAATATGCAAAAGGAATTGTCTTTTGTAATTATTATTTAGGAACATTCTTCACATCTATGGATGTAGTTGCATGAAGGTGGTTGTGCGAAGCTAACTATTGATGCAGTTGCAGGACACTGTTATGTTAATTCTTTGTTTAATGATGTGATAATTCATGCAGTCGCATGTCGTTTGCATAGGCCTCGAGGGTGGTGGGTGGGGCTGAACAAATGTCGAATTAATTTTATTATGTTTTCTTGTGCAGAGTACAGAGTATGTGCAAGAGAGTTGAGGTCCTTTGCGTAGTGATTATTGGGGTCGTTGTGTGGAAAATTTACTTTGCAAAAGATGGAGTATGTGCAAAATCTATGCGGAATGAGGGAAGTGAAAAGGGGTCTTTAATTGTAATTTATGTTTTGATGTTAGTTTTATTATTAATAGATTATGAGGGATGCGTAAGTGCATACAATGAAATCTTGAAATATTTTTCCACACAACTGACCGTGATGTTCGGAGGTAGCATATGCGAAGCACAAATGCTTCTTGGGCACGATATCTAGGACCCACGTTTATTAATATCACTTTCAAATGCGAATGATTGATGAAAGGGCGGTGTTGAGTCAATGTTTTGGGAACTTCACTTCAACTTGATATTTCCAAGCTCACTTGTGATTAGTGGTACCTACACAACATAGTCTTCGGACTTCACATTGTCATTGTGCGGATGTTCATTGTGCGCAAATCATTGTGTTGACCTCCCCACATCAATATTTCGTACAATGATTCAAATTTATAATGTTCCACTTATCTCATTTTTGCCTTTTATATCATTACAAGGAAGAGAATAAATGGATGTAGAGTCCTAATGCTTGTAATGGTTAACCATTAATACATATTAACTATATTAACTATATTCTTTTGTTATAATATTATTAGACTATGCATTCTAGCAAAAGAAATGGTTCGAATGAATTTATAAGCATAATTGATGCAACTGTAAAATAGTCACAATAATTACAATAAGAGCACTGATGTTTTAGCCTATCCGAATAAAAGGATAGGATGTATCATAGCTACTCGCGCTGGTTGAGTCTAGTGCACAACGCCTCTAGAGGATGCCTATCTAGACATAGCGTGTACTAAGGAAGCTGTGCAAATGTCATTGTGCGAAGCAAGTAGTGCAGAGCAAGCATGGCTTGAGATAGAAGAGTGGGAAAAATGTGGACCCCACTTAATTAGTTCTAGAGAGAGGGAGATACACATTATTTATGACTAAAGTATTAGCAATAATCATATAAGTCCACCGCTTGCTTTGGTGGTACTCAGAACAACAAATGTGCATTATTTAATACTAAAATATTGACAATAAAAGGCTTTAGTACCAAGTGCAACGATTCACACATTGAAAGCTTCCTCTACACAATGGACTTTCTCTGCACTTCTGCATATATACTAATTTAAAACATATTTGAAACCATGAACATATGCATTATTTACAATTCAAATATTATCAATGATATAAGCATAGGCTTGTAACACAAAGTGCGAACATACACACAATGAAGGCTTCAAATCTTTCTCCATACAATGAATCTGTTAAACAACAATTAAAATTTGAAACTAAAACATTATCATTGATATAGAAAATGTGAATTGTGTTTTGATACTAAAACATTAGCAATGAAAACATTCAATGCCAATTGCAAATATCCACACAATAAAATCCTAAACTCTTCCTCCGCAGATCCCATAAACAATGTTTTTGTTAAATGAGATCTCGTTTAATTAAATAGCAATAGTATACATTATTTACAATTAAAATAGTATCAATAATATGTTCATAAACAACGTTATTATCCACACAATGCAAACTTGAAAGCTTCTTCCACACAATGAATATTTTTTTCACTTCTACATGTCTTACAAATAAACTTTCTGCTCAAATGAATGTTGTTTTGTATTAGCAATAAAAGTGTTTAATGCAAAGTGCGTACATCCACAAAAAAAACACTTTCACACAATAGCATAAATATACAGATATTGGAAACATTATTTTTATTTACAATAAAAAAATATAAACATAAAAAATGTTATTATATGTACAATGAAAACTTGAAATATTCATATGCACAATTAACATTTTCCACACTCTTGCATGTCCTATAAACAGAGCTTATGCTCAATCAAATGTGATTGTGTAAACAACTTTGTTTTCCACACTCTTGCATGTCCTATAAACAAAGCTTATGCTCAATCAAATGTGTTTGTGTACAGAACTTTGTGTGCACTACACACAATTTTTTCTCAATTGACTACTAATATGCATTATTTATAGCTAAAATATGAGCAATAATATTAGCACTTAGTGTAAAGTGCCGAGATATGCACAAACAACACTTCCACACAAGAGACTAAACAAGTATATGTTTGAAATTTTAAAAATATTAGCAATAACTTTGTATATGTCAACCATTTACTAAAATCGCTACTCTCTCTGGTGGAGTCTCCACATATAGTGTGTACGGAAGAATTTGTGCAAACGTCATTGTGTGGACCAAGTAGTGAAGAACAAGCATGTGTTGGGACAGAAATGAGGACAAAATGCGGACCTCTCTACTCAATAGAGTTACATGTCGAGATATAACGTGTACAAAAAAATTTGTGCACTCGTCGTTATGCCGAGCAAGCAACGAGAAACAAGCATGGAAATATGGACCTCTCCCCATAATAGAGTTCTTTCGCACATGTGTCTAATTGCCTAATTTGAAACACAGACTTCCGCATATATGGCTAATTTAAAATGTAGAAATTTTAATACAAATTATGTATTGTCGGATTCTCTTGATCTAACAATTATATTCTAGTTTTAAATACAAAATCCTTCTACTTAAATATTTGCGGAAATTTAATCGCCAATTGCAAACACATGAAGAAAGATCAATCACACATAACACATATGTTTTTACCGGGAAAGCATAAAGCTAAAAATATCACTATAATATATTATGTATATATCATGGATCATGAAACAATATCATACAAAACTCTAATCCAAGAGCTCTCAGTACAATATACAATTGTCTCACAATGTCCTACAAAAATTGGCATAAACATGCACCAATTTATTGCCTCCTTACAGCCTGCCTCCACTGCGCAATCCCTGCTGATCACAATCCCTGAATGAATTCAATTTTTCCTTGCCTTTATTGTGAAATCCTCATTGGCATCTCCAATGTGTGTTTGGTTGCAAGTTTACACCCACTATAGTCACAATTGATAGTTAAACTGTCCCTTTCACCTATCTCTCAATTTGGTCTCCACCAGATTTGACATGCATGTAGTTAACAATAGTAAATCTTCAGTTGCATGTGAGATCACTCCATGTGAATTAATTTAATATTTAACTCACTGATCTCTCACTAGTGTAACTTTAGCTACAACTAGTTATAACTAGCACAACTGAGTTTAACTCACTTAACTAAGTTAAACTACTTTACAACTCACATAACTACACATCCAACTCTGTTACAACTTTGTATCACTCAGTTACAACGAAGTCCACTTGCATGTCCCACCAACCAACCTTAGAACTCGAAATTCCTTTAGTCAACTGGTTTTCCACATCAACTAACTGAAATCAAGTGCTCCATGAGAATAGATTATTATTTTTGTCTAATTATTGTTAAGAGATAACAATAATCGACATGCATTATATTTTTAGACATGGGATCGATGAACCGTCTTCGTGCATGAATTCTAAAAATAGACGTTCATCCATCCATATAATTTGATCAACCATCTATAAATAGATTATTCCTAAAAATAGTCTTTGACCCAAATTATAAAAATAGACATATCACCTAAAAATAGTCTACGGGCCCCACCTATTGTAGGTGCTTAATTTTCACTAGGATCATCATCTTGTTGAATCTTAACATGAAACATATATGAAATTACAAAAAAATATTAGGAAATAGAAAAATAAACATAATTTACACTTAAATTATCACCAATACTATCGTCACTTACTAGAATATTAATAATAAATTGGACTCTCAAATGTGCATTGGCCAAGGCTTTGCTCAGTTTACACGACAATGAAGGAAATCCCAATGTGGTTTATATTCTGCAAGAAATCAAAAAAGAAATTCAGGATATTAGAGTATCTCAGTATCATGCTACAACTCGAATTGGAAGAATCAAACGACAACTTTAATCCATGTAGCAAGTTGACATGTTGGTTTCTAATGCAAAAGACCCGGCGCCTATTGACTTTTTAGAGAGCTAAACAATGATTTTCTAAGTTTCCAATGAATTTTTCTGCTAGCTGTTACTTTTCCTATTTTCAATTATACTTTTCTTTTTACAGTAAAATTGACATAGCGGCTAGTAGACTAAAGAAATTGTTTCAGCATTGGATGACGTTTAGCGCTTTAAGGTGGCCAACAGACCTGGTTTCCTTCAGACAGGTTGAGGCTACCAAATTTTTATATGTTACAACTTGCTCTCTTTTTTTATAAATAGAAAATGGTAAGACATTACGAAATTTACAAAAAAAAATAAAAATAAAAACCTTTAGTGCAAAAGATTTTTTTTTAAATAAAGATAAAGCCATAGATCTCTCATTAGAGCTATTCCAAATTATTCTCCTCATTATAAATTAATATTTGTTCATATTTACCTATTCTCCTCATTATAAATTAATATTGGTTCATATTTACCAACAATTTAGTAATTACTTCGCTAGTTATAAAATATTGTAACTTAACCTTATGGAAATTCCTTAGGTGTGTATGGCTTCTCATTGGTAGGATTCGAGAGTAAATTATGTAAAATATTTAAATTATAAGGATTTCGTTTAGATAAAAGTACAACGTAAGGAGATATTTTCTTAAATCTAATTTTTGACAGAGAACAAAATTCCGGACAAACTTGTCACTGTTCTTGGTCACTTTCATAGTAAAGGTGAGACATGAAAAGTGGATGTTGTCACTTGTTCAACGCAAGCGCTGGATTTTTTCTAGATGCCAAAATGGATGGAGGTGGAGGATCTTACACTTTGCTTCACACACGGTGGAAGAAAACCTAAAATGGAACCACGGACTTATGGAGACTATATGTTCCATATATTTTATATACAGAAGATTCACTTTTCTTTTAATTTCAGGGCGTTTCTGCCAATCCTCGCGTTTGTGTATATTCTTCGCAGTCGGCCATCAAACGAGTCCAACATGGAGAATGAAAATGGAAGGAGGGCTACTCATCATCATCACCATGTGATGATGCTGCCGTCTCTGGGTCACGGCCACCTAATTCTCTTCATGCACCTCGCCAAGAAACTCGCCAACCGGGGCTTCACGGTCACCTTCGTGGTCACATTTCATCACAAGTGTTCACTGCTAAAGATGGAGGAGACGGGGCTGGACATCCACTTGGTGGAAATGGAGGTCCCCAGAGACGATTTAGCCATTGGCAAGGTCAACAGCAACAGCACCCACCTGAGGCATGAGCTACCTCCTTTACTCGCAGCCAACGAACTGATGGAACGCCCCTTCCAACGCTTCCTACAACGATTTATGGGCGGAGAAATCGGCTCCACCGGCCCTCCCCTTAGCTGCCTCATCGCCGATTTTCTCTTCGGCTGGGCCTCCGCTGTGGCGAAAAGATTTAATATACCCACAGTGTGCTTCAACACCTGCGGCATGTATGCAAGTGCTGTCTCGCTGATCATGTTCGAGGTTCTGCCTTGTAATCTTGAGCGCACACTTTCAGGTCGATATATTGTACCGGGACTTCCAAAGGAAGTGCGTCTCACCGGTCTTCAGATGCTGCCGGAGTTAACCGAGTTGACGACGGAGAGCCCGATTCATCAATTCCATACGCGCTTGATAGAAGGCAACAATCAAAGCTGGAGGTTCATCGCCAATACTTTCTACGATCTGGAGGCGGATTTCGTGGAGTATTTCCAGAAGCGTGGCAGCTGTATAATGCGAACAATAGGCCCCTTGCTCCCTCCCGAGGCTTTCCGAGACCCACCCAGCAGAATCGCTCCGCTGGTGGAAATCGGAGTAAATACGGAATCAGACGAGTGCTTGGACTGGCTCGACAAGCAAGAGGAGGAGTCTGTGCTTTACATTTCTTTCGGCAGCGAGAACTCCATTTCAAGCGCTCAGACTGAAGAGTTGGCCATGGGTTTGGAGGCCAGCAAGGTGAAATTCATCTGGGTTCTCCGGATACCGTCTGATGCGGGATCGGAGTCGTTCTCGTCGGCCCTCGATTTCCCCCCCAAGGGATTCAGCAGTCGTATGGTGGAGGAGGAGCGGCAGGGGTTCATCATTGTGGGGTGGGCACCGCAGTTGAGCATTCTGGCACATCCTGCCACCGGTGGGTTCGTGTCCCACTCTGGATGGAACGCCGTGGTGGAAACAATGACGATGGGCGTTCCCATGATCTCCTGGCCGCTGTTCGCAGATCAGCACTACAACTCTAAATTTGTGGTGGATGAGATCCAGATCGCTCTGGAGGCGCCAAAGAGAGCCGAACAGAACTGGCTGGTCCCCAGAGATGACGTTGAAAGAATTGTTAAAGTGTTAATGATGGAAGAAAAGGGCAGGGAATTGAGAAAAAGAGCGAGGGAAATGAAGATGGCTGCGAGGGCAGCAGTGGCTGAGGGAGGGTCTTCCTACAGCAATTTCGACCTACTTGTCTCTGAAATCATGTCCCTGCAGTCTCTGTAGTAGTTTGAGATACTGTGTTATGCATTACAGCGCCTGTCATCTCATCACTTAGTGTACTACTTGTTATCCTTATCTGTGCCACTGTGCTGAAATAAAAAAGAAATGGATTGTAGCTATGATTGATTGCTCGAGTGTAACTGCACCTGCTAACTCATCCATTAGTATAGTAGTAGTAGTTGTAATTTTTGGGTGTGCCATAATTCAGAATTCAGATTTGTCCTTAGTCTTTCAGTGGATGCTTGATGCTCTGGTGGATATCACATGTAGCTTTGCATGTAAGGAAGTGGAAACTCCAGCAATCACAGCAAAACGGTAATATATTTTCTTTGGCTATGCCGATGTAAATTTAAAGGTGGGTACTATATGCTCAGTTCATTTAATAACGTATTGTATAGCACAGAAAATAAAGCTTGCCCAACACAACACACATGTACTGGTACATGGTAAACATAATTCATATATAGTCACATCAATGAATTATAATTTAATTCATTGATGTTTCCTAATTGATGCTGATAGGTTAGACCTATTATCTTCAACTAATTACTAATTAATATTCTAAAATAATGTTATAATTAATATCTTAAAATAATGTTATAATGTGTGGTTGAGATATTTTTTCAATATTTAAATAATTAATTAATATTCTCAAATAATGTGTTGTTAAGTTATTTTTTTAATTTTTCAATAATAATGTAATAATGTGTGGTTGAGATATTTTTTCAAATATTACATTATATTCATTTAATAACATATAGCTCAAAAAATAAGACTTATCCAATACTGTGACACATGGTAAACATAATTCATATATAGTTATATCAATAAATCTTAAATCTGGTTAGACATATTTCCTAATTGATAAGAGGTTAATGAGGCCTGACCGGCTAGACATATTATCTTCAACTAATTACTAATTAATATTTTAAAATAATGTTATAATATGTGGTTGAGATATTTTTTCTATCTTTAAATAATTAATTAATATTCTAAAATAATGTCTCGTCGAGATATTTCTTCAACTATTAAATTATATTTTCAAAATAATTTATACATCTTGACACAACATTTTCTATATTAATTTGAATAGTAGATTTCTCTAGATATTTGTTGTATGTGCAATAATTTTATTGCCATCTTAACATGGTACTAAGTAAGTCTGGTTCGAGACGAATGGAAATGCCGGTACTAAAATAAGTCTGGCTCGAGACGAATAGAGATGCCTTATCTATTAAGTTGTTGCCATCGGCAAAGAAGCCATTGTTAAGGAATTACGGGTGACCTCATCTAGTGTGTTGATTTGAAAACCACCGAAGACTCAAACCCCATTTGTAATAGCATGTGAGCTGCTATTATGAATGCTACACAAAGGTACTTGAAGATAGACAAGACTATCCAATGCACGTATAGAAGATGGCCAATACCGCGAAGAGATGGTGTATATTTTCTTTCGTAAGAATAAAGACATTTTAGAATTGGAAAAGGTGCTAGAGACATTAAAGGTTAATTCAAGACAACGTCCTTGTGCACTAAGAGATCAACATGGTTTTTAGTCAAAGTTGTTCTAGATCTGACAGCCAAGCAAATCATATGGTAGCCATAAAAAAATTAAAAATAAAAGATGGGACAATTAAAATAAAATAATAAATTATATATATTAATAATAATATATTATTATTAATTATATTAATAATATTATTATTCATATTATTTTGAATAAGTTGATGTTTGGAATCATTTAATGTGGTTTATTTTCAGGATAAGGTGAAAAAGTCTTAATCAAATTCAAAATAAATAGTAATGATGCATCAAAAATTTGGATATAGTTATTAAAAACTAGCTGCTATTTAGTTAGTTCATTAATAGGTTAATTAGCTAATTATAAAATGACTTCTAATGACTAATTAACTAGCTAATCTATTAATGAACTAACTAAATAACAACTAGTTTTTAACAGCTATATCCAGTTTCTATGCATCTTTATTATTTATTTTGAGTTTCGATTAAGATTTTTACCACAATAGATGGTTCGAAACGTCAAGCTATAATCCAAAAGGAATTTATAAAAACTACGGATCACAAAAGTCTTAGATCTAACAAACCACATTATATGGATTACAAAAGTCTTAGATCTAACAAACCACATTAAATGGCCTTATTAGATGGTTCGAAACGTCGAGCTATTCAGAGTAATGTGATTAATTTGTAAGGAATTTATGTAAACTATGGATTACAAAAAAGTGTTAGATCTAACAATAATATTATTGTCATTTATTTTAATGTATAATATTAATTTAATAGTAATATAGTATTGTAATAGTAATAGAGTAATGTATTTATGGTATGATTGTTATTATATTAATAATGTAATATTTTTAATAACATTAAAAAATAATAACACGTTTAATATGTAGTATTGTTACTTAGTACTTATATTCTATGTAAAAAATAATTGATAACTATTTTAGATTAATTTAAATGGTTATAGAATTAAAAATCTCCAAAACCATTTGTATATAAAATATGTTATATAGTAATCATAAAATCTTATTTTAGGTAGCTTTGAATTTATGACTTTTCTTATGGTTAAATTATTATACATAAATTATATAAAATATGTTACAAAGTAATCATAAACCTTAGTTTAAGGTATCTACCTATAAAGTATGCTACATAATAATCATAAACCTCAATTTAAGGTAGCTTTAGGATTTATAACTTTTCTTATGGTGAAATTGTTATATATTAATTGTACATGATATGTTACATGATAATCATCATCCCTAGTTTAAAGTACACTTAAAATTTATAACTTTTTTAATTAGTATTAACTAAAATAAAAATATGGAATTTTTGATTTATCGATTAAAACTTAGATTAATTTAAATTGTTATCAACTAAAATTACATATATACCAATTGAATTAAATAATTAATTTATATAAATGTGAAAATAATATATAACCAATAAAATATGTTATATAATTTAATAAAATTCATAAAATTCTATACCTAAATTTCAATTATTTTCATCCAAAAATCAAAATCCCCAGTGAAGAATTTAAGAAAATTTGAAAATATATTAATATTTAATTAGCTAATCAATATGTCTACTCCTTTGTGATCGTGTGACTTACAATCATTAAAATATAATTTTCAAACCACAATATTTAAGCTTAAGAATTAATTCTTTTGATAAAACGAGTTAATTTTTTTTTTCACGATGGTTATTTCAGTTCATTGTTTTTTAAAAACATAAATGGAAAACCGTTATAGTCCTAATATAACGAATTCATTTAAATAAAAAAATTTATAGATAAAAATATATTGAATTTTCATTATTCAATCCATATGCAACTTAATTCATATCATTTCATGAAAATTATTCTTATATTTTCTTGTGACTTATAAAAATAACTATGGTTCAAGAGAATCAAATTCTTCTATCATGCTTCTATGAAAAGTACTCCATGCAAGTGTTACATTTAATTATTTTTTGGATAATTATTTTTCTCGTGCTTTGAGATTTTTTAGTTGTAAATTTTTAAAACAATTCTTTTTCTAAAAATATATTTTTTAAACCCAATAACTTACACCAATGAAAAATTATAAATTTAAATTTTAAAACTTCAAAAATTAAATTTTAATTTTTCAAAAAAATAAATTTAATATTTAATTTTACAATAAATTTATTAAATTTTGCAAATACTCATTATAATATATATAACCTGCCTAAGGCAATTATAATAAGGGAATCTAAGAAATTTAAGGGATGCTATAACGATAAAATTAATAATAATATTACGGATTATGAGGAGCTAATAGTCGCAAGTATATTCCTCTATCAACGTTCCCAAACCATTGAAGAATTGTGCTTTGGCATGATGTTCTCTCAAGAAGATTGGAGGCTTTGGAAACACCCCAATGAAAATTTTTGACATTTCATTAACTGTTCCCCCACATCTCAAGTGTTGGGTAAACAACCTGGAAAGAAACATGTTAGAGAAGAAGCAAACATCTATGGCCACACAACACCAACCAACAGGATGCTCCCAAAAGACGAAAAATTATCATGTATTCTTATCATAACCAACCTCCTGAAAACCCAATCTCTCACTCCAAAACGACTCCCTTGTTCCATCAAACTAATTTGTTCTCTGTCATAAGCCTCTTTGTTTTGACTACAATTCGTAGAAGTTTTTTGGTTTTTTGGTCCTAAATTGTACTCATGTCTTCACTATGGTGAATCGATTTTACTATCACTCACAATTTATGATATCTACAATAAAGAAACATTGTGACATTGAGCGCGTTAGTTATTTAATTTTTTTCTCTTGGGTCATGTAGACTAGCTCTATTTTTTTTTGTATCTCAATTTGAGTTGAAAAGAGTGCTTTTGCAGTAGGAAGACAATCCAGAAATCAGTAGTATGATGTATCTTGAGAAAACATCACTCCATTGTCCTCTCATGGAGAATTTTGTAATTCCTCTATGAGCTTGGGCCACAATTTTTTCTAATACAAAATCTAATAGTGTTTGTTAAAATAAACATTAATGATATTATATATTGAAGGTATACCTATAGTATTAAAATAATGATATAGTAATTAACTAATACTAATTATATTAACTGAAGTGCCACATGAAAAGGGGAAAAATAATTATTATAATAAATACTAATAATGAGATAAAAAAGACAAGAAAATGATAGTAATGATAATAAATCTTAAATGGAAAAAGGTAAAATGAAATAAAAACTTTAAAAAAAAAAAAAAAGCCAAAGGAAAAAAAAATGAGTAGAAAGAGTAAACCTAGAGGGAGAAGAGTAACATAATAACCAAGTCAAAACAAATGAAAGAATAGAGAAGAGAAAGAAGGGGTTATTTAGATAGGTACCTAGATTTCCATGGAATGATCCAAATTTCATTGATCTTCCACCCATCATCTCTATTGAAGATATTATAAGGGAACTTTTCTATTTCACTTGATTCATTGAGTTTTATATGATGATAATGATTAACTCTGGCTAGAATATTGGCATACTTGATACAAATATGATGTTTTGTATTTTCAAAGTGTCCTTCCAAGGCGAAGGTATGGGATCAATTATGCTTGATGTCAGTGGAGTTCTCTTGAATCATGATCTTAGTGGAATGGATTATTTATCCCACATATGTCTTACCACAAGAGCAAGGAATCAAGTAGACACATTTATGATTGGTAGTGTCTATTGGATCTTGGACCAATAAAGAGAGCTCTAAAAGGTGTTGAGAGTTTTGAAGGTGTTGAAGGTGGTCACAATATTATTTTTCTTCAAAATACAATCATGTTTGTCTATAGTTCCCCGAATATAGGGGAATTAAACCTTGGTAACTTCATTACTCATTGTCTTCTTTCCTTTAGGTCCCTATTGCCACTACTACAACACACTCCAAAAAATTCACTACGTTCGAGTTTTGGAGCCTACTATCACCATCATATCTAATGTGTCACCTTCACCATCAAATGTCATCTCATGTTATTCTATGTGTTTCAAGTGTTCTTGAGTGGTCTCAAGTGTCTTCACATTGATTAGAACATATTTATGCGCATTTAATGGTAGTAACATCTTTGTTGTTGTAAAACAACACTTTTGCATTACATTTGCATACACTTCACTTGTTGTACTTGGGAAATGCATGCAAAGTGGTGTTTTGATGTGTGAATTTCATTGTAGTGACATTTGTTGTTGTAATACAACACTCTTGCATTAGAGTTGCATACACTTCACTTGTTGTACCTGGGAAAAGCATGAAAAGTGGTGTTTTGAGGTATAATTATCATTTTTCAATCTTTTCTAAGTTTTGTCGATGATTTGGTATGTGTCACACATGGTAATTCATCATGTTAGCCTATGTTTATATATCCCAAACTTAGATAAATATCTGGTTTCAAATAAAACCCATTGAGGCCAAGATCGCATGAGCGCACTCTGAAGCCTTGATCGGGGATCCTAATTTGTTCAAAAATGTGCCATGCACCCTCCAATAGCACAAAGAACACTCCTTAATCCATCTGTCCCCTTCCTTGCTCTGAATTGTGCCCTTCAAAAACCAAGCCTTCCTTTGAGCATAGGAATAGGTATCAGGTTTTTATATTAAATTCAAAAATCAAAAGCATGTCCAAAACCCATACAAAATGTAATCATTTCTAGGCCTTGTCAGGCCATACATGTCAAAAAATCAAAGTTTTTACATTTATATAATCTTTCAAATTCATATCTAATAACAATTATGCTATAATACCTATAAAATACCCTTTAAAAAAGCACATATTTGTAGTACATTGACAAAATGAAAGAGGGAGAGCCACATAATCAGGGAGTTTAAGCTCCACCTTCCATTGTTTCTTTCCACACCTCGACTTCATCATCCTTTGCTTTCCTAGCTCCAGTGTGATTTGTGCTCATTTCCTCGAGTTTCCCACATGGAGTTCCAAATGGGCCTTCCATCCCATGCCCACATTCCATTTCTCATTTTTCAACATTATATTTGGGTTTCCATCTTGTCCATATCTCTTTCAAACGTGAGCTTCATGTTTTCAAACTTTAGTTGCAGTAGCTTGTATTTCTTTTCTACTATCACCATGAGATCCAGTGCATCCAGTTCCTTTAACATGTTCCTATGTTTTGACACTTCAGTGTGTCCAACATTTGCTCAAAATAAACTGCCATCTTCTCCAACAGATAATTCATGTGAGCTTAATCCTCCTCAATATATTAAGGTTTCAAGATATTCAGTTGTAGGAGCTCATATTTCTTTTCCAATATTACCACATGAGAATGTGCTTCCAATTCCTTTAACATGTTACTTTTTTCGGATGCTTCATTGTGTCCAACATTTTCT
This sequence comes from Pinus albicaulis, assembly GCA_034641835.2. NCBI lineage: Eukaryota > Viridiplantae > Streptophyta > Pinopsida > Pinales > Pinaceae > Pinus > Pinus albicaulis. The sequence goes on along the minus strand of CM076581.1, from coordinate 238,703,719 downwards.
CCACAGAAACTGCCATCCTCTCCAACAAATCATGTATGCGAGATTAAGCCTCCTCAATGGATTAAGGTTGCAAGAAATTCTCCACCATCATGAAATCCCAAGGATCCAAGCTATAAATAGAGCTACAAAATACATGTTGAATTCTCTCCACAATGTCCAGTGTATTCATGTTGTCTTCCATCCCATTTTCCTCCAACTTATAAACACAAAGAAACATCCTCCGCCATTTATTTCAAGGCCATGGGCCTTGTGCATTAATTATCGTCTCCTGCAAATCCATGCCATATCCTAATCAATCCTCTTTAACTCACCACATGAAAAAATATATATACAAATAAGGATATCGAAGGAATATCTCTATATCCTAAGAGAAACCTATGTTGATCTTTAATTGTCCCTCCTTCTAACTCCCACGTAGCTTTATTTGTTGGGTCCTCATAATACCACTAAAAACCCAAGGTCTTGTCATTCCTAATATATTTATGGTCATTGACTTGTCAGGAATGCCTCACTGGAATCATATGTTGTTGACGCTTTGATCAAACTACCACCATCCTTGTCGACGAAGGTGAAGGCCACATAACACTCTAATGTTAATATTCATGGAAACAAATAATGAATAATAGATTCATTCCTTACTTCCAAAATTCCTTATTCTAACAAAGCACCTCGATTTTCTTCCACACTGACCAAATAGTTCATATGTCGATATACGTGAAAGATGGAAATCACCTTAAACTATTGAATATGCAGAGTGATACATTGGATAATTGACGAGAGGTTTATGGAGATGGAATCCCTATCCTTTCTTACATACATAAGCACCAACATTGAGTATCAAATGACTGTGATGTTTCATATTTTTCGTGTTATGGATAGCTCGAGACCTTGCCAAAGAGCCAATATTCCGGTCAAGGTTGTTCTTCGCGACGTCAATGTCCCATGTAAATTAAATCTCCATTTGTTCATCGGGTTGAAAGATATTCCTTCCCTCTCCTTCTGACCCTGGATTTACTTTTAAGGAATCATCAAATAATATAAAATAAATTTTTTTATCCATTCACTATTTCTTAGATGGAAATATTCCTGATACATAAGATGAATGTTGAAGCTATGAGCATGATTTGAAGGCTTGACCACTGTTATTCATTCCTTTTCCTCTAGAGCGAGTTCATCCATATCTAAATCTTGGAATCCTCCTGCTGATATCACTTAAAATAATAGCCTCAATGATTTATTTGCAGTTGTAGCCACAGTTTGAAGTTATCTTTAAATATGGCATTGTTTCAAGTTAACCAGTTAACCACACCACCCAACAAACGTATTTGGGGAGTTCCATAAAAAATCTAGAAATTAAGGAAGACTATTTCCTCGGCCATGACATCTAAGTTTTATAAGCATCAAACGTATCACCCCAACTATTATTAAAATCCTCTATTTGAATCACCTTTCTAAGTGCATCTTACCACACCTTCAAAGTAAACAAACATTGATAAAAAAATATGTTGGATATCATACTCAGTTGTTTTACACAAAACACACCATGAAGGGCCTTAAATATTTCTCTTTTTCAGATTTTCAGTAGTTAAAATTTTTCTTTGCACCAATGTCCAAAAAAATTTGTTCACCTTCGAGAGTCCATCATTATTCCAAATCTTACACCACAAAGAGGAACGAGCAAGATGTGGCCTTGTTTTAACTAACTTCCCATACCCTACCTTGAATGAATAATTTAGATGTGGGTTTTCCAACCAATATATTTTATCCCCCTTTATGCAATCAACCAAAGCTATTCCTTTAAGGCTACAAAGAAAATTCTCTCATTGATTCTCAAGGTTTTGCGGTAGGTCATCACAACTCCACTTTTTCTAGATTCCCTAATCATTCCAATGGGAAATATCTCGAAGTTTAATGTGATTTCAATCTCTCATCCAATTAGATAGCTCTTAGAAGTTTGGGTGCTCTCCCAGTGGCCCCACCTCGGTGAGATTGTCTTTCCATATGTTTATTTGACTCCCATTTATAGCTTGCCAACTTAAATTTCCAATGATTATGTATACATCTGCTTTACATAGCTTCCAAATTTTAGAACCCACTCTTGTACAAGTGGCCTTCTCAATCCGAAAAGTTTATTCTAATTGAATTATTTAAGAATAAAGGCATACTTGTAGCATTCTTTTTTATCACGAGAGAAATTGCCACGGTATTTTAGCACCAAGAGCTAGATTCGAGAAAATGAGGGCTTTTAATAGCCAAAACCGATATCTTTAAGAAGTTGACGGATATCGCTATTTCACAAAATAAAACTTCTTCTCATTACTCTTTTTCAAAAAGAAAAAAACGTTGTATATATTAAAAGAAATATATGACAGTACATGATCATCGATACATTCTCAAACTGTTATTTAAAACAGCGAGAAAACCCCATTACCAAATACATCCAGAATACACTTCAGAAGAGAAGTGATTCGATGTTCATGGCCTACAACATAGCGGATAGTATAAAACATACCCACGAGATCATCCCTGTATACAATGAAAAGAGCCAGCAGAGAAAATATGCAGCATCATATTCATGATAGAAAAGAAAAGGATAACTGAAATGAAAGAAAGCAAACAAAAGGTGAATTCCATAGAAACTTCAAAACTGATAAAACGCTGTCTCGCTAAGCAACCACCAAATCAGGCTCGCTTGCAATACATCATGACTGCATGATATATGAATTCTGATACACTTGATAAATATGCCCGATCCACTTGAAGAAGAAAGAGCAGCCCTGGATAAAACCAAAATCCCTGCACCACAAAACAGGCTTGCTTGATAAACTATTCTGAAAACAAAAAGGAACCCCATCAACGATGAGATTGGACCCCATGATTGGGGGAGAACCGGCTCCCCAACTCGATCCGGAGATCTGCCACCTTACAGCATCCAACCAAGACCGGCGACTCCTTCTGAACCAGGATCGAAAGGAAATGATATGTTCAGACTAAAAGAGAACACATAGGCCGCCCGGATCATGCCAATACCCGATGTAGCAGAGAACGAAGGATCATAAAACTGAAAAACTCTGTAATCCATTGAGGATACAATGAACATCGGAGAAATAAAAAGTCAGTATAGAAAGAATCCTGAGATCGATAATGAAGCATGCCCTAAGATCAGATAACCACGAGCCCAAAGCCTGTAGGATAAAGTCGGGGGATATCCGGATGAGGAGACAGCGGAGAGAGGCCGTAGCATATAGAACTAGAGTCGCCCGAATCGAAACAATCCAAGAAACTATAATCGAAACACTGTTAAGAAGGTGATAACGGTAGGATAACTGTCCACGTCATGATTCAGAAGTGGTCACAGTTGAGAGGCAGCTGTATAATGACAAGTTGGTGAACGAAAGTCATTGAATGATGAGTTGGTGTCATTAAATGAGACACCCAACCACCAACGGGCCGATAATTCAAATCGCCACCGGAGTCAGAAAGATGGAGTGGGAAAAACGGAATGCCAATGCCCCTGAAAAATAATTCAAATTCGGCGGAAAACCAAACGGCTAACCGGAAAGACCAGAAACCCCACTGCAATGGCAGAAACCTCAAAACATGTCATCCACCATCACCTGCATAGGCATGTCCCGAAAGCCTACAGCATGCGGAACACCATCCAGAAACTGCTACAGCATGCGGAACACCATCCAGAAAATGCAGAAAAACTGCTACAGCATGCGGAACACCATCCAGAAACTTGCGTGTTCATTTTCAGTCGTAGGAAGTCGCCACAGCCAAGGGAGCCGCGACATTTGCGATGGCATTCCCTCAACGAGCAAACCCTGCCGCTGTTGTTCGAAAGATCCCCGCAATCCACTTCCAGAAACAGCCCAGCTGAACCACTCAAGCCTTCATTTCTCCCTTCCTCGCACAACGCTTCCACAAATCCGGGGAACCAAAAGACCGACCAGAGAGAAATAAACCCCAAATCTAAAAAACAGCAATCAAATCTACAATCCCGACTCACCTACAACCCCGACTCACATGCAATCAAATCTAATGCCAAACATCGCGATTGCGATTCGCATCACCTTAATGTTCAAAGGTATCCAACATCCGATCCACAGATGTGAAAACCCGAGACCATCCCAATAAGAAAAACAGCATCAGACACTTCCGCGGCAATAACGAAATAAAATGCAGCGACCTGGGATCGCCCACAGCCACCATAAGCAACATATACTTGTTCACATTGGGTACCAGCCATATGCGGATTCGATAGCCACCAAAAGCGATCAACAAATGTTCACATTGGGTACCAGCTAATGATCTCCTTCATTAACCACCAAAAACTTGCACAAATAGTCGACATTGGGTTCCAGCATCAAAGCATGCATCAACAGCCACCAATATCAAAACAAACATATATCCTCATGGGTTCCAGCTCAGCAAAAACAGGCATGCATCTTACCTCATCTGAACCACTCTTCACAACTGTAAACCAGACCCCAGAACATGGAGACCATATCCTCACTAATATGAGAACTATAACAGCCCTAGCCACCAAACGCCACAATATCGTGTTCACATTGGGTACCAGCATAAAAAATATTCATCTATAGCCACCAAAAGCAACATTGATTTGTCCTCCATGGGTTCCAGCTTAAATATTCTTCAATAGCCACCAATAGCAACAGAATATTATGCAGAATGGGTTCCAGCTAATAGCTTACCTAGGAGAAAACGACGAGGTCATTTAGAGCCTCTAGAAAGTAAAAGCTAGCACGCGGCATGCACAAGCGTATCCTTTCCCAAGCCCGGCGGGGGCACGGGGGACCGAAGCACGAGCCGACCCAATGGCGAGGGACTGCAAGGGATATGTTCGATCCGCCATGGATGAAAACCGCTAACAACGTAGATACACCTCTGTGCCCTTCTCCTGCTCACACCCCTCCCTCTCACCCTAGGAGAAAATGCGGGTTGAAGTGGCCAATCTCTTGCTCACACCCCTCCCTCTCATTACTCTTACCAACCTAGCAAATAATTTTTTGAATTAGGCACCCAATTTGTGTGATCGCTCTTCTGGGAGTTAGAAAGCTAGAGAAAATATAAATACACAAAAAAAAGAGAACATATTTTATTAATGCTATTTACCAACTAAGGATAAAACAACCAAATCACATATCGATACTCTTTATTTAAGATAGATTTAAACATGATGTATCAACACGTCAAATGGCCAACTACTCAACGTAAAGGACATTTAACACATCAAGGATTTTATAGGATTACATCCTTCACGTTCATTTTTATAAATTCATATGGTAATAAATAAATAATATCTTGAACAAAATTGTTCCATCCAAGTTTACGTATGCGTAGCAGCTAGTGTTTGAATAATTATATGTGCCATAAATTGTGAGTACGAGAGAGAGCCTTTCCCATTACGTATATAGTGTCTTCAACCCAAATGGTTCGGGACACACTCAACTTTTCGCTTTTATTTTTATCAAAGTTAATTCCTTTTCCTTGATTGGGTAATGCAACTTCCACGCCTTAAGCTCTCTAGCAGGTGGTGGTGCAACGACGTCAGCACCTTGGGAAACCACAAACTCAAATGTTGACATTAGAAACCCAAAAAATATTTTAGTATCAGAGTCAAATTAATACCTAAACTTGAAAACGATATGTCATTTGGGAGTGATATAATGAAAAAAAAACATAATTAATTAAAAAGTAATTAGTAATTGTAACAGGAGGTGCAAAGGAATGCCAAGAGGAGGTGCTATGAATATGGAAGGAAATTTTATCATTGTGCTACATGTAAGGGTACATAATCAATGTCAACCTATGGGGTGCAAAATCTCACATTAAAGGGGAAAGCATATGAAATGGACATGTTATTGATTACATGGATTATTGGCTTTTAAGCTATGAAACATAATAATTTGAAGTTCTTATGCCGTAAAGATGAGTCTTAGTTCCTATTTATCCATTTTGGATCACAACACACCCATTTGGGAAACTTTTAGGTCCCACAATAGGTCAGTGGTGAGAAAAAGTGGGAGGTCATAACTCTTAACCTTTCTTTCAAGGCCACATTTAGATCATATTTGAAATAATAGTCTTTGGGTTAATGGTAACTAGTGTTGTTAGATGACATTCCACCTTATTAACAAAAATAAGATCTATGTCAAATTGTATTATCAAAATTAAGATTTATATGAAACTAAATTTTATATTGCGTTATGGTTCTCTAAATGCAAATCTTCTCTAAACAAACCTCAAATGTTCTCTGAAGAACCCAATGAACATGGATGTGGATGTTCATATGTTTCCAATCCAAATCCATCAACTAAATATGTAAAAACTAGATTGCAATGAGAATTTCTATGAAAAAAAAACATTAACTTTTTTATTATTCACTTGAATCTTCATCTAGAAGAGTGCATGTCTTTCTGCACTTCCCCTTGGATCTTGCACTACAATATAAATAAGTCTTTCATTTACATGAGAGATCTCTTATATATTTATACTCTCTATTTGACCTCTTATCATTTGCGAGTTATTAAACTTCAACCATTTTTGACACAATTGTGGAGGAAGTATTCAATACTTATCGAAACCATTTTTTTACCATGTATATCACAATGTTTACATTGTTTTTAGAAATATGTCCTAACAGCATGGCTGCAATTTATTTCTTTGGTTTGGGCTATCTCTTTGTATTATGTTGTTGCTCTCTTTTTATGCCCAGCTTGATATAAAAAGCTTATTTGTTAATTGGATTAAAGAAAAGAAATATTGTATGTAATTGCATGCAAGTTTAAATATACTTATAACTTATTTAAAAAACAATTCTAGATGAAGTATTCAATACTTATCATTTGTTTGTCCATGTATATGAAAATGGTTACATTATTTTTAGAAATATGTCCAATCAGTATGGCTGCAATTTTCTTGCTTTAGTTTGGGCTATCCCTCCTAGATTATTGTGTTGCTCAATTTTTATGCCCAACTTGATATAAAGAGCTTCTTTGTTAATTGGATGAAAGAAAATAAATGTTGTATCTCATTGTATGCAAATTTAAATATGCTTATAACTTCTTTAAAAAACTATTGAGTTTTTTAGGATAGTTGTCTAACGCTCAGTCCAATGAATATAGGACCAATCCCAGAGAGACAACACACAAATTAATTGAGATCAATAAGTGATGCACATAAAAAATGGCTGCTATGCTACATTATTAAAATATAAAAGTAATATTTCAATGGAAAAATAAATAATTCACATTGCAACCACTCCTTGTTAATATTCACCATTAGAAAGAATTTTTGAGAATCAACAATAACAAGTTGTGCATTACTTAGTGAATTCCATAGAATGGTTTATTTTGAATTGATGAGAATCAAGGTTCAAACAACTATCTAGCACCCACAAAAATAAATAACCATACACCTAATAGGGCTTGTTCGGACTCTGAATCTTGTTGACTATGAAGATGAACCCTTATCCCCTTTAACTCACAAGATATGTTTATCCTAGAATTTAAATTATAATACAGAAGGAATATGGTACAATCAAGCTTATACAATGCAATAATTTGCAAAGCATCTTAAGTTTACATCTTTCTCATGTTGACACTGTTTCTATCAAGTTTTCAAGGAAATTGTTCTTCAAAACCATGGTAATGCACTGCAGAAGTTTCCTTGATTCAGTTGAGGTCAACAGTTTCTCTTGATGTTGCCTTCATTAGAGTTCTCAGCTTTGCCAAAATAATTTCTATAAACCTTCTGAAACGAGTCAAATGGAATCTTCAATGCCCTTATTTTCTCTGTAGCAATTTCAATCATATCTAGCATGGTATTTGAAATTCCATGTGTTGCAGCACCACACCATGAAGGTGAGCAATCCCATGGATTTCTGCTGAGAGTTAATTACCATCTCCAAGGAGACATAAACTCTAAAATGATTGTCTCTATTTTGCATAATCCAATTTTAACTAAATCTTTCCACGTGATTAATAGGTTTTTCACTGCACAGTCCTTATTTTTTTGTTGAAAAGCCAAGTTTCAATCGACTATAAGGAAAATGGCATCCTACTCCAAAAAGTGAATCAAATTTCTAGTCAAATTCAAAAGGTCCATGCTATGTTGACTTGTTACAAGCTGGTGCATTTTCCCTAGGTATGCATGTCTTTGTTGTACCCTTAGAACTGGTATCTCCATATTTGAAAATGTTAAAATACAACAATGTAGTTGGGCTCACGCATTGATAAATGTTTTTTGATGTGCCATATGAGCATTCTGCTAGATTTTGACATGTAAAACCAAATGTTGAACATGGAGATAAAAGGCACCAATAAACAACAAGAGCTACAGAATGGTGGAATAAGCCAATTTCAATCCTGAGTTGGTCAAATTGTGCCTCATCTAGCAACATGCAACTACTTTCTGGTTTTTTAGGTTTAAATACAACTACATCAAAGCGTCATCTAGGTAGTTCCTTGTATAGTTTGGTCAAGGTGCTTTCAATTAGAAGACATATATATGCCAAGTGAAGCCGCAAAAAATTCCTTGTTTCATTCGAAAGAGTGCCATGTAAGCAATAATCTAACACTTTATGGTAAAAGCCCACATTATTATAATCCTTCAGAGACTTATCATAAATGCTTATTAATGTATTGCCTTCCATCCTAGAAGCTGGAAAATGAAGTTGCAGCTTAGCACCCATCTCTGTTTGTACTGGACAAAGAAGCATCTACCCCTTTGCATTTGCATAGTAGTTTTCTGCAGAAAGGATGCTACTAGAGGAACCAAGAGTTTCCTCCTTGTCTTTTAAGTTGGCTACAATATTAATGCATGGGGAAGTCAAAACAACAACACTTTAAATGGGTGATATTTATTGGCTACCTCTTCCTTTACCCTTTCTGACGCCTTTGGCTCCTTGATAATTTTCTTTTGTATTTTCCTTCACCAATTATCAACTAATCTAGTAATATTCTTTCTTATCTCATTGGAAATATTAGCAAGTCTTATTTTACTAACTACAATAGCAGCTTCCTCAGAAGCAATTCTTGAGGATGTCATCAGTAAAGAAGAAATTTAAAGAATTGTACAAGGGTCTAAGTACAGAAAAATGAAAGCATGCTCATTTACAAGGAGAAGGGTTTAAAATTATTTAAGATATTTAATTTCCATAAATAATCATGTTCCAATACACAAGAGTATTTAAATTCCTACGTATCCCTACCAGACCATGCTCAACCAGGGAGAGGGTTGCATTGCAGAGGACTGAAGGGGGCAGATTGATTCAAGGTATGTTATCCAATTATTTTATGCATTTGGATAGTTAGGACCAAACGCAGGGAGGACCAAGAGAGGAGACGAGGCACAGGAAAGCAGAAACAACAAGGTTTGACCCCCACCCCCCAAGAGAGGACTTCGAAGGGGTCATGGAAACCAACTAAAAGCAGGGATCAAGAGAAAAGGCACACAAGATCAGGGAGAAGAGGTGGGAGCATTAATCTTCTAACAATGACTAATTATTATCAAATATGCATACATCCTATAAAAATCATCTCAACAACATGGCCACCCTATAATAATTCTACAAAAAGATGGCTCTGACACTAGTTAATATGAACCTAACAAATCATACTTTAATCACATGAGATATACATGGCTATATCTAATGGTTCAAAATAAATAACCACAAAAACATCAAACCATATAACAATACTGCAACTCCTTAGTGATGTACGATACACTTTATTGGATGCTACAACTACTTATAATTGTATGGTGTACTTTTTTGGATGCACATATCTTCTTGTTAAAACATCAAACCATATAACACCACTAGAACTCCTTTCAATATATGGTGTACCTAAATGGATTCACATATCTGGTTGTAAATAGATGATCACCTTTAAGATTTAATGATCAATCTGCAAAAGCCAGAGTGTGGTTTATCACCCATATGTTGACAGCCACTAAGAAGGCAACTAAAATCTGAAAGGGAGGTGATAAAGATGAATTTGACTCTCAAAAACTTGCAATTGAGGCAAAATGGGTTGGAGGAAAATGAAAATGATGTGCAACAAAGCATGGTGTTGATAAAGGAGAAGCCCCTAAAAATAGATTCAGATTTTAACAACTGTGGAAGATCCAGATTAGTCTCTGAGTAGCATGAAATCAACAAAAACTTGGATAATTCATAGTCTTGTAACATAAGAAACAAAGTCACAGATATGAACATAGAAAGCCAATTTTTGTAAAGAACTGTGCCCCATTATATACTTTTGATTTTTGTAATATAAATTTTGTTCTCTTTTAAAAGATGCATCACAATCCTACTGGTTGTTTAAAAGATGCATAACAATCATATTGGTCCATCTGGTATTTATATTGAGAGATATGGCTTCCATTTTCTTACCCAGCGATACCATAGATCCATTTTAAAATAAGATCAATCAAATCCATAATATGGATTTATGTGTGTTTTATTTTATTAATATAAGTTTATATACATGTATATATTATTTTTAAATTTAATGGAACCGTGTTCTTATATGATTTTATTAATATATGATTCTTTTAATTTTATATATGTATAAATAGAAAATAAAAATAGAGCAACTTAATAGTTATGCTCTCATATACAGCTAATATATTTTTCTCTTTTATATCATAGATTTATGCTCTTTTATTAATCAACTTTCATCTCTCGTCATAGCTAGTCCACAGTGAATCACCCCTCCACATGAAATTGATTCCTTTCTCCTTTAGGAGAAGAAACGTGATCTTTAATAGTAAGGTCAGACATGAAAACAAAGAGACCTATCCTACCTGGTTTATGGAAAACCCTACTTTAGAAGAAAAACTGAGCATTCTCCTTCAAAGGGAAACATGATTGTTAATAGTAAGGTCAATTGAAAAGTGGATACAACAAATGGAATGTACAGAATCCTTTCCCAAAGAAAATTATACAAAGCATCCTCTCTACAAAACCCACCTTGGCACTGATGTAAATCCTTTCTTACTACACCTTCTCAAAATTAGACCTGACAAGTTACAACAACCCTGCTATCAAGAACATCGACTGCCTCTACAAGCTAGCCTTACATGTCGATCTAAGGACAGTGATAAAATGGGTAGACACAATGTTTGGGGGAAGAATTTAAAACCATTGTCCTTGCAACTGTAAGATCTTTTTTGAAAATCAGAAACAAATATTAACTATGGACAATATACATTGTTTGGCATGTTAAATAAAATATGAACATAAAATGGAGATACACAACAATATAAATGAGGAATCCCAGTAATATAACTTGATAAAATAGACAATGAAATATCCAATAGAAATTTCGCAATCAACAATATACATTGTTTGAGCACCCCCGCTTGAAATGTACAGAAGCCTTTTCCCAAACCAACTTATGCACAATATTTTAAATTACAACTTCTAGGAGATTTATTTTCATCCACATGTGAGTCCTCTCTACTATATCCACCGTGCCACTCATCCAAATATTTTCTTACAACACCTCCTTAGAATTAAATGGCTTGCATAAACATATAACTTCTTACGGAGCGAGTCTAAAATTTCACCCTATTCTCCTATCGTTAGTGAGTTTCTTAGGGAACTTTCACATCTCCCTAGCCATACATGAATAAAAAGGACCATGGACCTGAAAAGTTACAGTAGTCATGATGTCAAGAACGTCAGCTACCCCTACAATCTCGTTAATAAGAGCAACATCTCCAATTCGCTTCAGATCCATGTCTGCCAATGATCGGCCATGTAAAAATTTACCAATAAGGAGTACTACTCAAATTACAGATCATAAAATAGTTTACACCCTCACAAAAATAGCATCATTAGCAGACAAAATCCTCCTCAAAATCCTTGTCATCATCTCTTGGTTAGCTTCATCATTTTCCCCATATGGCAAGCAAAGCTGAGACAAAAATTGACTAATATGATGAATGCTTATAGTAGGATTACTGAGGAGGTCATTCAGTTGCTTATTTGCACCATGGAGGATAGTTTCATTCTTTTCCGCTGGAACTCCCTTTGTAGCAAGTGCCTGTCTCACCAATAGCATGCTCCATATTGAAGCATAACATATAATATTAACTAGTAATAGAATTTACAAAATAATTAAAAGAAAAGTAGACGAGTAACTGCAATTCACTAACCTGGTTGCAAACACAATAATATGCTGAAAACCATTTTGTTCCTCGTGCAACCTTCTAATGTTTATTTTTAATGTTTCTGGTGTTGTCTCCTCATTTGTAGCATCTGGTTTACTTGCCAATTGCAGTATGCCCAACCTTACTATTGTTTCTATCAAGTTCCACTTAATCTCATGGGGAGTCTCACTTGAAGAACTTGCAATCAGGAAAACTAAAATGTAAGCCACAACAACATATTTCTATAATGCAGCTTTTGCACAAAGTGATCCATAAAAATTTCATTTAGTACAATGTATTGAACAAACCTATTCAAAAAAGAGATGTCAAGCCATTTATAGAAGTGATTGGTGAGATTTTTTCGAAATCTAACTGGCCCCGTGTTCGGAGTGATGTCACTGAAGGTAAACCCAAGGCCAAGGCATGTGTACCTGATCCACTAGGCTGGCTATTTATAAAATCAGTTGATACATCTTCAAATTAAACTTCTTTCCTGCTCCACAGATTTCCACACCAATGTAATCCATTGTACAGTTTGAGGCAAATGACCTTGTAGCCCCTGAAGAAGAGCCATAGAAAGTAGTGAATGCTTGCTGAAAGTAACTAACACCTGCAGATCCCTGGACCAGTGGCTCTAGCGCTCTAATTCATGCAACACTAATGTGTTGCTTAAGAACCTAGGTAACATAACAAAATAAAAATTTTAACTGATGGTACCAACCAATAATTCATCACTAATTTAACAAATTCATCCCTTATTATTGCCTAATTATAGATTTGGAACTTTGTAAGTAAAATGCCTTTCAAGAAAGAGATCTAACAACTTTTAGATAAGAGTTGGCTATGCATCTCTTAACCAGGCTACTATATTTAGGAAGGCATAGATTCTCCTAAGTTGTAACCTTGGACCCAAAGCAAATATGTGCACCCTACACTTTTATTGAGAGGGCACACCTTTGTGACAATTTTTATCATTCTTGTGTACAATATATTATTTATTAATTAAATATACAAATCATTTTCAAAAAAGAAAAATTAAATAAGCATGAGATATTAAGAAAGAAAATCACCATTAATATAAACCAGAAATTCCTCTACGAAGGTGTTGACACCAGCACATCCATATCTAAAAACACCATAAGACCATCCATGCCCCATTTTCCATTTTGTAGGTGTGTAAAAAAAACATGGCATGAAAGCATTAGTTACTAAACTGGAATATTATGTGCATCAATGACATGCAGTAGTGATAACTATATTTGTTCTAAAATAAAGCGAAGGCCTTTCACCAATTCATATGCAAAGGAACGGTTTGAATTTTCGTCCATTCCAACCACTATCTCATATAATTCATGAAATAATTTTTCACAAACTTCTTTTGACTCCTTATCATCTGATGGAATAGCAAGCTTTAATACAACACCTAATAAATAATACAGAAGCTTGTTGAGATACTCAATGTCTTGGCTTCCTGACTCCAATATTTGGATAAAAAAAGAAAATATGAAAGTAAATCAGAATCCACATCAATACAATGCCACAAAAGAACTATCACTTACAAAGAAATAATACCTGAGAGAAGAGCTCCACATCAATGCTTTCAAGGAGTTATTGTTTCCAACTTTCATGAATCAATGAAGGAATCTCACCTGACTTCTTTCATAAGTCTGACAACCCAACTGTAATCAAGATGATCCTGTGCAAGAGTCTCTTGAACACCATTCTAAAAAGCTTTCTCCATTGTCGATTTAACCTGTGCCTGCAAAACGTATGTGAAGGAACTAAATTATATGCTTACTTCATCCAAACGAAGACAAATTCTTATCCTTTCAGCAGATTCTAATTATCCTCACCTTAATTTTATCAGAACCTTTATTTATTCCACAAAGAATATCAACTAATGATATATCTTTGTCATGAAGAATATCATTAACCATAATTTCATTGTCATTTAACAATTTTGCCTCAAGTTCATCTCCCAATCTATTTCCGGAGTTAGACATGGTGCTTGAGGAATTTTTTGGTTCTGAAGTGATTTTAAATAATGACCAAGAAACCTTCTTCGGTTTTCCATTATCACTATTTTGGACATCAGAGGGACTATGAGATGGGAAAATGATGCAGGGTAAAAAGGTGACATTGGTAGATCTCCATTCTCCTTTGATTCCATAAATTTAGCTCGTGCACCTGATAGTGCCATTTTCATTCATGTTGCTCCATCACTACCACTCAAATGAAGAACCCTTTCACGCAGAAGTTGTTGATCTTCGAGAACCTATAAAATGCATGTAATGATGAGAATTTAGACTCAAATGGGTTTATAGAATTAAACCCAGTTTAATTTCTCATTATCTACCTCTTGAATTTCTCACAGTATTGCAATTGGTCCACTGCAATTGAAGCCCATCAGTTTTTGTTTTAAATTTGATAGTTGATCTCAAAATTCCAATTTGTAGTGGTGAATTATTACATTACACATGCCTCGCCAAACCCTAATTTTTATTCACTAGTTGGCTAATAACAATGCTACAATGCATATTTATTATTTATTATTTTCCGAGCTCTCACAATTGTGCATTTCAATTTTGGGCCCATATATCTTATTCAAACACTGTAAAGTAAAATCCCTTATCTGTGTATCCTTGTTCGCTTGTTTGTGTTATAATGTAAAAATATAAAAATATTTCCTTGATCTTTTTGATAGAATGCTTCCTTAAACTAATAATATCAACAGGGAATGCGCATTTGACATTTTATTAAAAAAAATCAGCTGCAAATGGAGCCATGACAAGTGGTAGTTAAAATCAAAACTGGCCTGGTTTCAAAACTGAAATCGCTCATTGACCTAGGGTCTGCCCCATAGGCGCACAAAGGAACTAAATAACAATGCTAGTGGCCCAAGGACTTGCATTAAAACAAGCAACATGAGTTAACAACAGTTGTGATCAGCCCAGTGTTTGGTGGAGAATCATTGTGGTCCTTGGGGTTGGTCCCCAGCCATCTCCATCAGGGTTTTGATTGGTGACAAAGCATTTTGTCAGGCCCAGGAGGATTTTCAGTCCAAAGTAGAGATGGCAAGAGATAGTATGAGGAACTGAGCATTATTATGCATTGGCAGAGGTGGCCACAATTTTTTTGATCTTATATTGTATGGAAACTGAAGAATTATATTTGCCAATGGAGCCTTGGTTCATTTCCAAGGTTGAGGGAGGTATTAAGCTGTCCACCAGGGTCCCGTTTTGCAGTGGTTTGTGGTCTGCCCCACTTAATGGCATGTTTCAGAAAGGACAAGGCTGGGTACAAATCTTAGGTCATTCTGGTGGAAATTATTTATTCAAACCTCTGCTTACCCAGACTTTGGGGTGTGTACTTCAGTAGAATTGGTCTTTTGATCACCACAGATTGTCAAATGGAAGGAAGCAGACATTGACCTTAATTGTATCTTTATTCCTTGTTTAAAGTTGGGATTGCAATTTCTTTTTCTATGTTAGGGCTTTAGTTTTTTTTGTATGAAATCATGAATTGGAGTGAAAAGACAATTTCAATTGATATCTCAACTGGTTTTGGAAAATACTATCTGCTAATTAATATAACAAACATAATGTGTCAAAACTCCAATCTATATATTTTTCTTAGGTTTTTTTTTTGTGTAGGGGCTACAAACGGTTCTTCAGACGGGTTGTACTCGAGACATCCGATTACCTCAAGGATGATTGTCAGAAATTAAATTGCACAGTGGGTGTTGTGGTCTCTGCCATTGAATACCCTAGGTTTCATTCGATAATAGTCCCTGAATCAGATTTACGTTTACACTTTGGTACTCTTTTGGAAAATCAAGAAGCCTCAGATGTAACTTTTGTTGTCGCTAGGGAAAAATTTCATGCTCATAAACTTGTTTTGGCTGCATGATCCCCGATTTTCAAAGTTTTTTTTTTTTAATTCTTCAGAGCAGAGTAATGAAGTAACTCTGAGCAACATATTATTGAACTAGATGGTTCACAATGAGGTATGTATCAATTCCTTGATACTTAGAATTGAGTTTTCACAATATTTGTCAAAAGTGTTTTATTGGAAGTGGTTGGCATAATTGGTCAAGACAATGCTTACTGCTAACTTGAGATTGTCAATCCAATTTTTTTTCTCTGAAACATTATATAATTTTTTCTATAATAAATCACTCACTCACAACATTCTAAAAAGATGTAAAAAATACACAATACAAATGAAATAGAATCCATGAGCATAAGTGAATCGGGACAATTCATTCAAATAAGGGATTTATTGGAAATGGTTGGCATAAATGGTCAAGAGAGTGCTTTCTGCTAACTTGAGATTTTCAATCCAATTTTTTTTCTCTGAAACAATATATAATTTTATCTATAAGCAATCACTCATAACATTCTAACAAAATGGAAAAAATACAATACAAATGAAACATAATCTGTGAGCATAAGTGTACTTTGAGAATTCATTCACATGCTAGCATGGGTTGTTGTAGAATTTCATATGGTAGTCTATGGAGCCTGTTATATCTACTTAGAGAAAACCAACATCATCTACAAGAGAAATGCAATGCCTCTTTTTCATAGCAAATACATTGTTGGCACAAGACATGCCGTGCAACTGCCCCTCATGTACATGAGCGAGTGAGCAGTCTTACATATTTAAATGAAATGTATTTTTTGTCAAAATAAAATAAAATATATTTCTAGTCAAAAACAAATATTCTGATATGCTACAGGTATGATGATCTCAAGATAGGGGCTTCTGTAGGCGAAAAATGCATAAGCAATAAAAAAATAAATCCTCTGCTCTGTAATGAATAATTTAAAAATCAATTTTTACCATAATCATAGTTTATACCTAACCCTCTTTCCCAATTCCAATCCAAAAGAAAATCTTAACCGAAACCTAATCAATGGATACATCAGAAGCTTCACGGTGATTGAATCTGAGAACATGTGTGCCTAATAAGCATGGAGCAACTACCTTTAAGCCAAAGCTTCGCTGGCTGAAAATTCACGCACAGAAAAAATAAAGAAAATCTTCCCAAACTGCCACACAAACACTGAAATCCAATCTATGAAAAATGAACAGAGGGATAGAAAGATGTTGTTGTTCAAATTTCCCAGTCATGACCACCTTACGCAAAATTGAAGTTTTTCCTTGAACCAATTAGGTGTTAAAGTTAGACTTCAGGAACAACAAAATGATATCATCAGGACGATATCTCACATCTCACTTATTGCAGAGAGATGAAGAGTAGTAACTCATACTAAACCCTTCAAATACTCAATAACATATAGAGCACCTTATGAAGCGTTTTTCATTGCAGTTAGGGCACCTTATTAGTTCATCTTCATCAGTATAAATCTTACAACTCCCATGAAAACTACGGCATGGAACAAACCTCAAATCCCCACAGCCATCACAAAACCTAATGCAACTCATAACCGGAAAACCCTCCAAATACTTCTCCAACTCACTTTATTCGTGCAGTTGTATAACCCTAGCTATTCCATCGATGCATTCCTCTCT
Organism: Pinus albicaulis; assembly: GCA_034641835.2. Lineage (NCBI taxonomy): Eukaryota > Viridiplantae > Streptophyta > Pinopsida > Pinales > Pinaceae > Pinus > Pinus albicaulis. The sequence continues at coordinate 238,685,995 of CM076581.1, read as the reverse complement.
TGTAAACAACATGGGCACACTAATACACTCACTCTCCATCAATATCTAACCCTCCATGGCAATACTTGGCACAACAGAGACACGTCCCTTCATAAAAAAAAATCCTGAAAGCCTGAAAAATTAACCTAACATAACAATAATTCTCATAGGTCTTCCTGGTTGTCGTCAAGCTGGTAAAATACAAAACCACCCGGTATTCGCCTCTAGGGGAGCTCTTAGCTTCCCAAAACCCCAGTTTTCAAAATCTGGTGTTCTGGAGGCCTCAGGTAAAATCAATGGCATTTTGTTCATAAGCCTCTGAAAACTGGTACACTAAGCCTGCTACTACAGGCAGAGTCGAGAGTCTTGGGCTCATTGATACTCTAAAGGGTTTTGGAAACCAAAACCGCCGAACAGGGTGAAAAATCGTTCAAGGATCAGGTTCAAATTTTTTTTGAGCTTTGGCTTGAAATTTGATAACCTGGACAAATGGCAAGATTCTATTTGTTAGAGGGACACTAAAATCTGATTGGTTGGAAGGGTGATCTCCAAAGCTTTTCATTGGCTGGAGTGAACAGTACTCACCCCAAGCCAAGCCAACAAAGAAAACGCCTTTCTGCGTAATTAAACAAATCCTTTAGCTTAAAGATGATAATTTGTTAACGCACAAAAAAAGAGAACATACAAATGGCATCCCCCTCCTTTGCCAAAAAAATGACTTGGGAACATCCAATGTGACCTCTTGCTTCGCTGGAGGGAAAATACGCTCCCTCTGCCAATCATGATGTCTACGAATGATGTAACAATCAAGAGAAACTGACCTAGAGGAAAATGCCTAGGCTTTTTTTTTAACATGGTTTTTGGGTATATTTTTTTTTTCAAATTTATATGAAATTTGGTAGAGATTTTTTTAACTATTTATCATGGTTTTGGGGTATAGTTTTTTTTCAAGTTTATATTAAATTTTATAGAGATTATTTAAAATTACAAGTATGAGTAGTAAACTTTGCACAATATAAATACTTTATCATTTAAAATTATTGATTCTATTTATATATTTAAAAATACATTTTAAATCATAATAAAAATCATAATATTGTAAAAAATTATTTTATGAAATTCCATGAAAAATTTGAAAACATAAAATAACTAGCGGTTGCCCCTAAAGGTGAAAAGATACACCGAAGGTAGTTCATCTCATCAAGATTTGGGAAGATTTGTCTTTTATTGTTGTGCTTGAAGTACCAATTTTGTCTTGTGGTTATGCATACAACATCTTAAATGAATTATCACCAAAATATGTCAATTGGGTGCGTACATTTCAAGATTAAATATAAAATATGTCAATATGTAAATATTTAAAATATCTCAAGCATTTCAAGATTGGAAACAAAAGGAATTATTTTGCATTTGTGTTATTTGAAAATGTTTTGAAGCAATTAAATATTTAAAATATGGCAAACATTTCAAGATTGGAAAAAAAAGGAATTATGTTAAGGAACAATTTTAATGAAACTTCTTTCATATAACCAGTTTACTTTACTTGTTAATAGAATTTGGTTGGTTGGTAAAGTAGGGTCATTATTAGTTTTTTTCTTAACATAAAAATAATATTTTATAATATATATTTTCTTTTAAATAATATTTACGAACATTAACTATATTGCATAGGGCTTGACTATAAAAATTGGTTTACTTGGTCCAATTATTATTACAGTTAGGATGCGGTTCATGCATAGTTCGATTGTATTGACTATATTGAGCTAAATTAAGTGATCAAAACAAAAAATTTCACTTTAAAAGAGATTTGCAAGTCAAGAAATTTACAAAAACTCTTCAAATTTAAAATTTTAAAGTGCACTAATTTTTTTTCAAATTTTATATCTTAAAATAATATATTATATAAAATTTGAATAAAACAAATTACAAAAATTAAATTATATATATATATATATATATATATATATATATATATATATATAATACAAACTTTAAATAATAGCAAATCCATAAATGAAGAATTGCATATGAAATGAATTTAGTGATCCGTGAGAGGGTTATTCTTCTTCAAAGTTATATATATATATATTCAAATTTGATAAATGAAAGTGTTTGATGGTGAGAGTTAGGTTTGAGATATGATCGTTTTCGCTATAAAATATTAATTCCACGTGATTATGAATTCCATGTGCAATAAAATCCATTTTTACCAAAAACAACCTAAATCCCTATCCATGAACCAATTTTCTTCCACAACGAGTTGTTTCATTATTTTAGAAAGCAGCAGGGTTTACTGCAAATAGTAGTGACTTAAATCCCTGTCAAGATAGTTTGAGCTGTTTCATTACCAAAATACAATAGAAACTGTTACTAGAGTAAGAATTTAAGAATTTAAAAACTCCTATAAAACCCTAATAATCCAATTTAACTCCGAAAGAGCTGCTTCATTTATTAAAAGATAAAAAAAGTAAAGCTAACCGCTAATGGGAACAATTTAGAACCCTGCCCATTGCCCCTAACGAATCAATTTACCCAAGAAAAGAGCCACATCATTCTCCCACTATAAAAAAAGAAACTCACTACTAGCAGCAACAATTTAAATCCCATATCATTGCAGCAAACCAGTCAGTTTACGTTCACATGAAGCCATTTCATTAGAAGAAAAAAAAAAACAATAGAGTTCACTAGTATCGACAACAATTTTTTAAAGCACCCAGAGTTATTAAGATCCTGCAGATCTTGGATACTCACATCGGCAGGATGTGGTGCACTTTGCACCACAGTCGACAAAGCATGCGATGTGTGAGAAGTCTTTGGGTCGTTGTTCAGGGCATTCTAGAATTTTTTGAAAGCATGTGGGCGCATCCATTTCTTGGTCATCACACAGAATACGTTGTCCTTCCAATATAAGCTCTGATGCAGATGCCGCGCCAATTGCAATGTTGATGTATTGAAGAAAACAAGCTATAACCAGGACGACCATTGCTTCCTTGGGGTAAACCCTGGCCATCCTTATCTTTGATAACTTATGAAATCGAAATGCGAGTATCCAAGAACTGCCTTGTCCTCGTCCATTTGAAACCCTTGGCGAGTATCCAAGAGAAAGTAACTGTAGTTATTTTTTAGTAAGTGGGGAAATTGCAGATATTTCCCGATTTCTAAATTTGCAATAGAGAGAATAATTGTAATGTTTATTGTTTTAGTGAGAAATATCAGGACATTCTCTGACTCTGCAGCTCCATTATTATAGATATCGTCACAGATATTATTAGATTAAGTTTTGGATGGAATACATATATATTCGTGGAGGAATGTTATTAGATAATGTCATTTTAAAGATATTTTCAATATCGACTTTGTAATTTTCAAACTCTTTATGATACACTGTATCCCAAAGCACCCACGCCTTCCATTGAAAAATGGTTCTAAGAATTTTCAGATCATTTTAGAAATCTATCATGTATTATTCTTTTGATTACAAAATCGCTCGTGACATCTGATTAAATTAGTATAGTTCTGAATTATATTAATGGGAAAAAACATGACAACTAAACAGAATTATATTATCATCAATGTGGAACTACCTATCCAATTACAATATTTCTTAACAAAAAAATATATTATTTTCAATGTCTGATTTCGACGACACACTTAACAAAATAAGATAGTAATTCATTTAAACAATTGGAACAAAATTTAGACGAGTGATGTTATCACACTCAACACAAGTGATGATGTCCATTATGACGATTCATTCATGGTGATTCGACATGGCTAGTATGTATATATATAGTTGGAATTTTTTAATATGGTGTGTTGTATAATATTTTTTTTATTACAAATTATCATAATGGTATTATTAAAAGGGTTGAAATATTTCAATAAGTATTATTTTCTATTTTTATTGATGTTGACAATGGTATGGAAAGTGGAAAATTATGTTGATTTGTGTATTTCAATGTGGTTGTGCTAGTTGACATTAGACATGTGTGGAGAGAATTAGTAGCCCATGGTTAACAATGGCTAAACAGGTTTAAGATATGGTTAAGGAGGGTTTATTATGGTGAACATATAGTTGACTATGGATGACTATGATATATTTTGATTCACTATGTTCATAGTTGTTCATGTTTGATCATGGTTGACTATGTTTACCCATAGTTAACAATGACCAACCAAGGTTTAGTATAGTCAAGCATGTTGACAATATTTAACTATGGTTTACCATGGTTGACATAGTAAATCTAATAGATCTAATAAACTTAGGTTAACTTAGTAAAACTATATTAACCTAGTTAACCAAGTAAACCTACTTCAACCTAGTTAACTATGGTAGACTAGTTGGTTTCATTTGACCATGGTTAATTATGGTTGACCTACTAATCCTAGTAAACATAGATCAACACCCAAGGAAACTTAGGTCAAACTAGTCAACCTCATTAACACAGGTCAACCTAGTAAATCTAGTAAGCCTAAGTAAACTTAGTAAACTTAAGTCTACATTATAATCTAATAAACATATGTCTACCTAGTAAATCTATTTAACCTATTAGTCTTAGTAGACCTAGGTCAACCTAGTAGACCAAGGTCAACTAGTAAGTCTAGTAAACTTAGTGAGCTTAAGTCAACCTACTAAACCTATGTAAACCTAGGTCAACCTAATTTAGCCTAATAAAGCTAGGTTAACTTGATAAACCTAGTAAACCATGATAAGGCTAGTAAATATAATAAGCATGATAAACCTAATAAATGTTAATCAAACTAGAAAACATAGGTCAACCAAGTCAACCTAGTAACCATGGTTGAGAATGATTGACCAAATAAAACAAAGTAAATTTGTATCAACCTAAGTCAGCCTAGTAAATCTAAGCCAACTTGGTAAACCTAGTAAGCTTAGATAAACCTAGAAAACCATGGTTAAGATAGTAAAATAAGGTCAACCTATTAAATCTAGTAAACCTAGTAGATGTAAGTCAACCTAATAAGCCTAGTTCAACCTAGTAAATATAGTAAACCTTATAAACCTTAGTCAACCTAGTAAACCTAGGAAAATCTAGAAAATATAATAAACCTAGTAAATGTAGGCCAACCTAGTAAACCTAGGTGAAATTAATATACTTGTAAGCCTAGTAAGCCTAGTATACCTAGGTCAAACAATTGAAACTAGGTCAAATTATTAATTCCCAGTCAACCTACTAAACCCTAGGTCAAACTATTTAACCTAGGTTAAATTATTAATTCTAGGTCAACCTAGGAAACCTATTTATCCTAGTAAAAACTATTGAACCTAGTAAATCGAGTTATCGTATTAGACCTAGGAAAACTTAGGTCAAATTGTTGAACTAGGTCAAACTATTTACCCTAGCTTTACTGAGTCTATTATTGACTTAGGTTTACTAGGTTTACCTAAATCTATTATGTTTATTAGGTTAAACACATGTTAATGTATATATTAATGTATAGTTAATATGCTATCAATGTATTTGTGTAAGTTTATGTATTATTAATGTCTTGACAATGTGTTATTGTGTAGGGTGATGTGTAGACTAATGTGTTATCAATATCCATGATTATTTGTTTTTCCACATTTTAATATTGTGCTTTATAAAAGGGCGCATGGTTATGCATGTAACCTTTGCCCTTTTCTCTTTTCATAGATTGAAAATTGTTTGATTTCCTTAATGCTATCTATTTTGTGACATTTTGGCAATATATATTTACATAAGTATTCATTTATTATCTTTTGCATTTTGATTTTCTTTTACATGAATTTTTTTTATTTCAAAGTGACTTCAGCAAGCCAAAAAAATAATCGAAAAATCACTCTAACAAAAAATAGATTAATCTAACAAAAAAATTCAAATAAATTGATGATTAAAAATTATTAATTCATAGCTATCATAATCATTATGATCTATGCTAAAATTAAAAATCTTTTTACTTCTTCACCTTACATACACCTATTGGCTAATAAATAATAATTTAAAAGTAACAATGGTGTAGTTTGTATTTATTAATAATTTCCTTTTCATGGGGGCATTGTTGTTTGTCAATGGTTAGAGATGGATATTTCAACTGCTATAGATGGGTATGAATTGTAACATTATGCCACTCCAACCTATTTCTTTTTAAATAATAATCATCAAATATTAATGTATAGCTTTTAGATTGAGTATTTCGAGTCATTTTTGGTTTGAAAGGGTGTGATACAATATTTTGCATCATTGGCTTTGTTTAAATAATTTAGTGTTTATTTAAATGTGGATTGAATTAAAATTTTCAACAAAGATATAATATATTATATAGGTGGTTATTTTTAGGTGGTTATTTAAATTAATTTTGACAATGGAGAAATTGATGTTAATCCATCATTTTTCATATATGTTCTATATTTTTCTTCAATGGCCAATAAACAAAGAGAGAAAAAGCTTTAAGGCTCTTCGACAACTAAATTGATGTGTATAGTAACAAGGCAACTAGCGTAGTGGTAGTCCCTAGCAACTTGCCGTTTTAATTTTATTTTTAATATCAACGTTCAACTAAACATATCAATGTGCATATATTTGTTGGTTTCCACATATCATCTATTTGTTGGTTTCCACATATTAGGACCAGAGGAAAATATCCTAGACACTCGCACAATTTTATACAACTCGTTTTTTGATGGCGCCACATTATTAACTTAAATATTCAAACCACGCGTCTATTTATTAAAGCAGCTATTCACAGTTGATGATGGAAGGTTTTAATGAGGGAATAACCGATAATATGGGATTAGTTATTACTTTATTATACTCTAACCCCAACTGCAAGCTCTGTAAGACAACCATGAAAACATTCTCCTTGGTCTGTAAGACTGTTCTAAGTGGATCATTGCTTTGTGAGGAAGTTCATAGCATTATTCATTATATGAATCACCACATTCATTACTTGACTGACCACGAGAAAATCCAGTACTATACACGTTGCATGGCTAACTCCCCATGGCTTCAATGGGATCTAATTCAGATCAGACAATGTGCCCCCTCCCTGAGCTGTGTTGTAATACACGCTGGAAGGAAAACTCCCCATGGCTTCAATGGGCTCTGATTTAGATCAGATAATGTGCCCCCTCCCTGAGCTGTGCTGCATCCAAGAAGCGATGCTACAACGCAAGGCTATACATGAACCATTGATGCTCGTGCCTGCCTTGAGTGATAATGGGGTGGTAACTAGGTACTTGATCATTATAAGTTGGGTCTCGATCTATTTTTGGATCAGAAAAAAGTAGAGGCACATCCAAGGAGGGAGGCGGTACTATAAGGGTATATCTGGGCTTAAGCATTGTGATATGCCTCTCTTTTCAGAGAGCCAATGATCCTAGAGGAACAAGCCAACGATCCTTGAGGAATGATTCCAGACTGAGGTCTTGCCCACCTCTTTGGATTTCATGTAAGTTTTATAGAACTCTTAATTCTACAATGAATTTGGAAATTATATGTTTGAATCAGTGTTTGTGTCAAGAGGCACCAAGAAATGATTCATGGTTTCAAAAACATGTAAGAAGAGTTGAATCCTGGCATTACCTCGTTGAGTACAAACATCCAGTGGATTATTTCTCTTAGCTTTTGATCACCACTTAAATTGACTCTTGTATCGAGTGTTATGTTCTATACCTTCCCATTCCCAGTCCAGCCAAATTCCTACCCATGCTAGAGGTTGTGGATCAATGAGGTCCACTACCATAGCTTATCTTTCTATCAAGGAAGATATGACCAGCTAATCAAACAGTTCTATTGATTTTCCTCTTGGGCAGAGGGACATGTTGAATTTCAGGAAAAGAAATGCAAAATTCTATAACAAAACTCAATACAAACACATAGAAAACACATACAAAGAGTGACAGATATTTTTGGCATGCCTAGTAAAATGTTTGAATTACATACTTTAGCATGGTAATGAAGGGTAAAGGATAAAGCTATCCATGCAAAGATATGTAGAGATATGAAATTTTGCATTCCTTACAGTGAAAATTTGCAAATAAAAAATAGAGTTAGAGAGTTAAATTTTGTAAATTTATCAAAAATTTCTATACGTAGTTGTTTGATTTTGTTTGAATGACTTACATGTTTTTTTTTCAGACTAGGATTTCCCTCATAGTCACCTTGGAGTTTTTCAAGAACGTGAAGAACTTTACCGAAATATTTTTCCACACCTGTATGCAAAAATTGAAATGCAATGATACCTATCTTTCTGCTTTTATGGTGGGCTAAAGGGCCATGAAAGAGATATTTCTGCTAAGCTGAGCCTTCATTGAATAGTGAAATATGAAAAACCATAAGAAAATCAATAGAGGGATATCAAATCTTCATTGTATTCATTGAAACTGAGAAAATGCAAGTAAAAAAACAATGGGTATGTAAATTAATATGCACATACATGTTGATGAATTTTTGTTGATGGGTGTGAAGCCCTGAATGAGCCCTGTTCCTGTTTCTAGCATAATGGTATTGGTTTTACTGCGTTCCCCCAGAACATCAATGGAGGGAGACAAGCGTCCTGGTCCTGCTGCTGCCATATTTCTCTGCAACCTCTGAAAATTTTCTTCTTCTACTTCGATATGAAAAAATATTGCAATCTCTACTAATGTGATGTCTTGTACTGTTAACAGTTATATATCACATTCAAACATATTTTTTCTTGGCAATAACAGGTTTTGAATGCAGCGAGGGAAGAACACTTGTTGCTGATTGAAACATATTTTTTCATGGAAATAAAAGGTTTTGAATGTTGCGATGGCAAAAAACTTGTTGCTGCTGGTTATTGATTGGGTTATGAGATTTTGGGTGGCAAGCATGGAGCTGACATTGCCTTTCCTACCATCTTAGGTAATTATACTCTTGCTCACATAGTCTAACCTTCATAGGCAGAGGGTTATAGAGTCTGCAAACAATATAGTCGATAATTCATAGGCAAAGGGTTATATAGTTTGCAAAAAATAAGCAACCAAAGGGAGCTTGTGTTTTTTTAGCAGCCGGAGGGAGCTTTTGCTGTAAGCTTGTGAAGCATCTGCAGGAAGCCTGACAGATGGCTAACATGCCCCACAACTGGCTGGTTACATGACACTGGTTGACACCTTTTGGGTTATTGGATGATAGAGAATCTTGGACATTTGATACGTAAAACTTTGGTTATTAGAACACCTTGCCTCACAGTATTAGAACACCTTTCCCCAATATTAATTTTACTTTGGATAAAATAACCTTACCTCAACCTTAATTTGGATAAACTAAATTTGCCTCAGCCTTGCTACATCAAGCCATGTGAAGTTTACAATAACAGGTGGAATGTTTTATAGCAAAAATTTTTTTGTTAAAATTGAATTGAATGAAACTGCATACATAAAAATTTACTTAAATTTACATAACCTGGAAAAAAATCCGGTCAAAAGATAAACTAATTGTCAGTCAACGATCAATTGACCGCTATAGTCCTGCAGAGGCAGGGACTAGTAATTGGAATAACTTGTCTCGATTTGAGAAATTAAAGAAAATCATGGAGACCTTTATTTTAAAATTCATAGGAAGTTGGCGATGATTATTTTGAATATAGTAAAAGCTTGTTGATAAAATTTATGGGGAAAGGATGGTGGCACATTACAAAGGCTACAGTTATGAGATGATTAAACTTGTTCATTTGGCACTTGAAATGAATGGCATAGGATTGGAGGTGATAATTGAAGCCCCCAAATCTAAGATAAAATGGGTTTTATTGAATCCATGAAGACAAAAGGAGTAGGTTGTGAATCGAAATGGCCATGCCTAACCACCCCTCTCATCCATGTCAAGGAAACCGAGTGATATTTCCACACTAGCCAAATCGACACTATACAATAACCACATTAGTATTAAATGAAACTTATTAAATAATACAATACATGCAAAATTAAGGTTTTAGTCACATATCGTCCCTTCATCTTCAACAATGACAAAAAATATTCACACAATATGAAATCCTAAAATGATGATATATATATATATATATATATATATATATATATATAGATAGATAGATATATTCTAAATTTTAAATAAGAATTATTTATTTAAAGACTTTATTTTTATAATTAAAATAATTTATAATATAACGATAAGATTGTAATTCCATCACAAATATAATTTAATGATGTCAAAAAGAAAGAACTTGTTCTTTAATATCTTAATTCCAAAATAAAGACACCTATAAATAAATAAAAAATTACTAAAAAATACTTATTCTCTAATACCTTAACTTTTGGAAATAGTGACACCCAATAAAGGATCGGTTGGGACCTATAAAGACTATATGTTCTTTTACAGATCATGATACTTATCCTTTTTCAAGATCATGATATTTCTGCTCATCATCTGTAGCTTCTGTGTGTGTTTGCATTCTGCTTGCAATTAATCTGAATGGAATGTATTAGTTTTGCTATGCTAAGTATCCAAACAGTAATTAAAATGTGTGCATAAGGTTCTCTAAAGTTTTCAGGTGAAACAAATGGTTTTAACTTAGTTAAATAGATTTATGTGTGAGATTAAAGCATGTAAATTGCTTATAAAATGTTGTACAATAGTAAATAATAGAGAATTAAACATTACATGTAATATTACTCAGCGAATTTGATGAATAAGTTCACCCATCCTAGGCTACATTGCTGGTCTAGCTCCCAATGGCATGTCCCTCATATATTATTGCTAAAAAATGGTAATTACATGTGAAATAAAGCCTCAAATGGCCGTTATCTTTATAAAAACAGCTTCAAAATGCTTGAATTAGCCAGGAATGACTATTCATTTGCAGAAAACAGTGAATGGATGCTCAATACACTTAAAACACCCTAGTGGCCCTTGTGGCTCCTTTATCTTTCCCGAAGCTAAACCTACACAAGATGATTTCTGATGGCTTTGAAACCTATGCCAATGTGTTCTAAAAGTTGATAATTCCCAAAATTGACTATCCATACATCAAAATTGGTCGAAAATCCAAAGAGTTATGACCAAAACTAGATTTTTCCCAGTGTCCCTTAAAAGACTCCATTAAATGTGGAGACACTTCAGTTAAGGCTACCAATTTAGCAATCCTGTTGCATTTGAGGGCTCCGTTAGCGGAATCGAGAGAGGCACTGGGGGTTAAATTTAACGTTGGAGGGCGTGGTCACATGTGACACCTTCGCCAGAACCATCGGCCTTATCCGTGCGGATTAGCCATTAACGAAACCTCCACTATAAATGTTAAATGTGTGCTGGCCACATGGCCTGAACCCGTCGGAAACTTAATCGTTAACACCGCGAAGTTAAGGCCTTAAGGCCATAGTTCTGGGCACCAGTCACGTGCTGTTGGGGCTAGCCCTTTTCTTTTTTCGCCATATACAATTTTAACCTTCAAATAGGTTTCACCGCCTATGGTTTATAAGAACCACTGTGCAGCCTAGTTGTTAATACTGGGAACGCTAGCTCGGAGGTCGTGGGTTTGACCCCCTGGACCTCCAAATAAAATTTTTCCATTACAATTTACTTTGGGCTGGGGCCACGTGGTGCCCACTGATAGGCCTAAAAACCATATAATAAAATAAAATTTTCCAAATATATTTTTTTTGAAAACATTTTAGACAAAGTCCAAAATGGGTCAAAATGTCATTTTTTGGAGTTTATTGGGCTTTTTCAGACCTTAATAACTTCTGCATACGACCTTTGTTTTGAAAAACATTCACGGTGCCAGAATCACAGGAATGAGACTTTTCCAGTTGTTTAGGTTGCAACCAGTTCTGAGCACTTTCACTTTTGAGCATTTTTTAGCAATGGACATGATCTCCTGATCACACCTCCCCATTGGGAAGATTTTGGACACCAAAAGCTCTCTAGACTACTAAACTTAAAGATGAGGAGACGGTGTCCCCACTCTTCCAACATTAATCTACTAAAATTTCCCTGATTTCATTAATTGGAGCTTTTCTTGAAATGACAAATTTTTCCTTGATTCCATTGACCAACTGTTGCTGACTTTGACCTTGTCATGTTGCACATTTTCGAAACTTGCATAACAAAAACTTAACTTTATAGTGAACACATTGTTTCTACATTGGTATATTATTAAGGCAAACTAAAAATTACTTTCACCTTGCATCCTTTCCTTATGGCGATCTTTTGTTGAATTAGCCTTGTACTTGTGTCGATTCCTGACCAAGTTTCTTCAGCATTGTACCCTGCCTTTCTGAAACCATCAATGATCATTTCTAAACTTTGTGCCTTCTTTGATAAGTTTATTTTCCCTCTCTTGGACCTTTTCACCTTCTTGCAATGACACTTTGTTTTCTGCACCGACTGACACCAAGACGATTGCTGCAATTGCTTGTCATCTTCTTTCAAAGACAACCTGCTTTCAAACTGAAACAAATCATTATTTACATCAGCATTTACATGAAAAGGATTATGTCAAACCTATCTTTTCTTAATCATCATCAATGTCAAGTTTAGACTTGCATTGACGAGCCTCTTCATCTGCCCTGTATTCACTAAAGTAGAGTCTAGTTTTTTGCGATGTGCTCTCATAATGTATGCCTTTTCATCCTTGAATAAATGGTATTTGTTCTCATGGAGATGGAAGATATCTTTCCTGGCATACAAGTAAGGACTGACCAACACCACACTTGTAATATCAAGCGGTACCACATCTAATTCAACCGTGTCAATAAAATGTGCTATTATTGCAAAGCGCAACATGCACTTCTTTGAAACTTGCAAATTTGTATCCTTACAAATCCAACCAAGAGGATATGGTTTCAAATGTGGAATGGTTTCAAGATTTAGTTTCTTTACTAAGTCTTCAGAAATAAGGTTCGCTTGTGACCCACTATCAAAAAATGTGTCAACCTTGGTATGTTTGGAAATGACCCTCACATGAAACATTTCAATTCTCTTTTCTTCACTTGGAGCTTATATGTGACAGTTAGAAATACTAGAACTGGGTTTAGTTTCATTCTCTTTCCCCTTCAAGTTCTTTAGTGCCATAGCTATGATTTTTGTTTCATCTCATGATTCTGACCCTAGGTCATGTTCAGCTATTTCTATTGTCTTGCCTTTCTCCTTGGCTTTATCTTTGGCTTTAAAACTTTCTGGTTTCAATTCTGGATGAGGTTTCCAACAATGGTCCCCGTCATGGCTTGTTTTAGAACAGTGTTTGCAGAAAAAGTTTCCCTTCTCTTTTCTATAATTTAAATTTCTCTTTTTCTTCCATTTGCCCTTAAACTCACTTTCCTCATTCCCATCTAAATTTTCTTTTCCCCTTGCCTCTAAATGTGTGGCTTAAACACAAACCTCATCTAAGCTTGTAGGGTTAAACATGAGAATGGTATGTCTTAGGTAAGTATCCAAACCTCCTATATACTTGAGTAAAGTGTCTTGGCTATGAAAATCTATTCCTTGTAAAAGAGATCTTCTTCTAAATTCTTGGGTATAAACTTGAACATTTTTTCCTTTCAATTGTTTAAAATTTTTCCAGTCCATTATGAATTTCTACATGTGAGCTAATGGATAAAACAATTATTTTATTGCAGAAATGAAATCAGACCATGATAAGATAATCTTACCATACTTTTTGATCTCCTCCTTTGTCTTGGCTTCCCACCAAACAAGAGTTGCACTTTCCATTCTCAATGAAGCTAGTTGAATTTTGGTTTCGTCATCATGAAAATTTTGAATTCTCAAATAGACCTCTAATTGCCTAATCCAATTATCTATATTTTATTCGTTAACTTCACCATCAAACTTTGGAAATTCAAACTTAACATCAAGTTTAAGAAAATGACTTTTACCCATGTTCTTGACTTTGTGAGAATGATGTATTGAAGATGATCTATAGATTGATGAAGATGAATATGAGGGTGACGATGGAGATTTCCCACTGTCTCCATTTCCTCCATTACCCTTCTTATATTTATCCTAATCGTTATGGCCTCGTGACGATCCCTCTCCTTCCTTGTGAAGTTTCGATCCTTCTCTTTCTAGTCTTTGGCATTCCTTTCTTGATAAAGGACTCTCACTATTTTAGTCAAGTCAAGGAACACTTTTCTAAATACTCTTTCTTCCTCTTTGGGATCAACTTCTTCATGGATTTCTCCTTCCCTTGAAGTCATCCTTATGGCTTCTTCTTCTTCTCCTTGAGGTAAAATTGAAGGTGGAGATAATGGTACTCTTGCCCTCCTTCGCTGAGGATTACTTAAAGTTGTAGTTTTTAGATTTCTGTGGTGAGAGTTTAGAGTTTCTGGTTTCGGAATCTTCACCAGTTGACCTTATCCTCTCTTAAGCTTCAGCCTAGTAAGCATGAAAAACCTTGCAAACTATTAAACAAACTTTGAACAATAACAATACCGAGAGTAAAACTCTAGCTCAACCTAATGCTCAACCTGAGCTCTGATACCAACTTGATCTGAATGGAATTTATTAGTTTTTCTATGATAAGTATCCAAACAATAATTAAAATGTGTGCATAAGGTTCTTTGAAGTTTGCAGGTGAAACAAATGGTTTAACTTAGTTAAAAATATTTCTATGTGAGGTTAAATTATGTAAATTGCTTATAAAACATTGTACAATAGTAAATAACAGAGAATTAAACATCACATTTAACAGTACTCAGTGTTAGCCACCTATAAATTCCGACATAGAAAACAGGTGGCTAAATATATTCTGAGTCCTCAAGAGAAACATTTCCCTTGAAAATATTTCATTCTTGAAGCCTCCTTGTGCCTTGTCCTTTGATAAATCCTCACCGTTGTTTCTAGTTTAAAAGCCTCTTTGTTTCTGTGAAGAATTCCCAGAAAGGCCTTTTTCTCCCCTTCTAATTTCCCTCATTAACCCTCTAAATCTTCACAAAACCCTTTTTAAGCCTTCAAATATCCTTTGCTTGGTTTAATTGTCCCATTTTCCCTCTATAGAATCCCTCTTTCAACCTCAAAAACCCTTTTTTTGGCTAAAAAACCCATTTTCTACATATCACAGGCTTAGCCCCTCTTGGCCCAGCCCCAAAAACCACTTCCCCACATAACCCAGCGCCAAGACCAGGCGCCAAAGCATAAGGCGCTTATCACAATCAGACAAGCAATCGGGAGTGCATTCCTGCGTTAAAACAAAAACCTCGATGCGATGACACTTTGTTCTATGGGTCTCAGAAGTGTTTTCCACCATTGATCTTATTAAGATCTCACGCCCCGCTTCCTGCTCCAATCGCAATCACAATTTTCAAACGATGCCACCCTCCGCCCTTTGCGATTGCGATCCTCCGATGTAATCTCCGCCGTTAATCTCACATAAAATCCAACGGCCCAAATCACACCTCACCCCACCCGTCGGCTCCCCTTCTGCTCCCTTTCCAATCAATCTCCACCGTCGATTCACTTTGATCCAATGGCTATCGCATAATCGCATCCCCGCTCCGATCGCAATTGCAAATTTCAAATCAAGCCACCTTTCCTCCCTCCTGATTGAAATCCTCCGATGCGATCGCAGCCGTCGATCTCCTCCCGAGATCCGACGATCCTGAGTGAATCACTCTCCCCCCCCCCCATGGATTTTCTTAACAAGTTTATTGGTTTTAAAGGTGTTAAAGTTTTGCGGTTGTGATTTATTCATTAGTCACAGATAGAGTTGTTCAGTGGCATAGAATACCATTTACAAAGCTAGATTTTGTAGAGAGAATGTCTGGGAAGGTTGTTAAACGAAATATTTCATTAAAGGTCTAGTGTTTAACTCTACCAAACCATCCAGCGCCATTGAAACTACATTTTCATAGACAGAGACAATCACAGGAGCGGAAAAGTGTATCAAAAAAAGGCTTAATCCACAGTTAGCATGGTTGAATACAAATCGTTGGTCATGGTAGTGCACAAGATATGTCAGCAGAATAGTCCCTTTACTGAAGGAAGGACCAAGATCACTACTTCCCATTCTCCAGTCTGCGTCAAGGCCCATCACAGTTATTATTTTGGCATAAAGTCTCGAATACCTGACAGTGCATTGATTACACAACATAGAAAAATCATCATCAGTACATAAACATTTCGAGAAATCAGCAAAAAGAAGCGTGAACAGAGCTAATACAGGATTAAGTACAAAAGAGACAGAACAGTTGTTTCACCAGGAAAGTTACTTCAGATTGTCAGCAACAGTGATTTGGAAGTATGGGAGTCCTCATAGCCCATCCTTCACTTAATTCACATCGAGAAGATATAGTACCTCTCCAGATGATTTCTTTCTCAAGAACACCCTGCGGGTGATTAATGTCACATCAAAATAGCCTCAAACGAGCTGTAGAGTTATGGATCCTATCTAGAATTCAATGAAATGTCTAAGACACAGCATGGAGCATTCAAAAAACCTTCTCCAATCTCTGATGTTCATTAAAACTATTCACACCTACTTTCCTCATTTTTCCTATAAAGACTCTTTGAAGTCTCATTGTAAAAGGTTGGCATTTGTGATTTCTACAGTAATACATATTGCTGATTTAAATAAGCCTTGGTGTTCTAAAAGAGTGTGAAGATCTGTGTTTTTCTATTGATGAAGGAGACTGGACCATCGGATCCCTGAGCCTAGTTTGGTGAAGTTCTTCTTATAGTCAATGTTATTTCCCGTGTTTCCACTTTGTTCCATCATGCTTTGCCTACAGTAGGATAAAAATTTTAGGCAGAGAAATGTGTCTTAGAAGCACCTCTGACCTGTTTATCCTTCACTGTTTATATGTTTTCTGCTACTGAATGTGACAAGGTAGTCTAATAGCTCTCTTTATATTCAGTTTGTTTTACTTCAGAAATGGTTAATTCGATTGTGTTAAAGACTGTTTAGGCATTCCCTCTTTCTTTACCACTGAATATCATTTCTGGAGTCTACCTTTGGTTATTAATGCTGGCAGTTTAACAGTGAGGTTTTGTCTCAATCATACCCTCTGTTCCTTATTGTTATCATTGTGTTGAAGGCCCCTATAATTGTAGTCCTAGATGTCTAAGGCGTTCCCTCTTCTTGGACTGCAATTGTATGTCTTTGTTGGTTAAGCTCTGAAAGGTGAATTCGTAGGAGGAAATAGGGCGTTCCCCGAATCCTACAACTCATCTTGAAGGTTTAGTCTAAATTTCTCTCTCCTTGAGTGTTTGAATTGATTAAGTCCAAAGAAGTGAAATTACTGGAGGAAATAGGGCGTTCCCCGAATCCTTTAAGTCATTGAGGGGGTTTAGTTGGTTGTTCACTCTTGGTCCTTAATGTTCATCCCATTTCACCTATATTATTCAACAGATCCTTGACCAAGTTAGATTTTCCCTTTGGTTTCCCTTCCTTCTCAGCCAGAACCATTTAGACTCTTCACATGACTCCATTAATCAATGGCTTGTAGATTCCCATGCTTTTTCTAATACCACATGAAACATATTTGTCCAACCAAACAAAAAAAAACAACCTTGAACCTCATCACTAGCCTTAAATCAATTTCTAAACCTTTCAAGACACATCTTTATAAACATATTGAGAGATCCCTCTCTGAGACTAGGAGGGCTAGATCCTAGAGCTCTAAAGTCTGGTTCGTATGTTGCCTTGTCTTTTGGTAAGCCAATCTATCAAAACACAGGACCCCAACATAATGGCGATCACGGTGGGACATATTGAGTATATGATAGTCTAGCAAACTCTTTTAGACTCAGTAAGTCATTAAATAACCATATAAACTCAGAAAAACCCAAAAACACTTTTGATTGGCTTCATAATAAACATGGTGGTGGAACCATAATACACTTTACCTTCAGAAGAAGCTAAAGGATTTTCCACCTGGTGACTCCATAGTTCCTAAAAGACCAAAAGACTCCATTGGGAGACCGGTCGCATTACAACATCATCCCCATCAATGGAAGACTCCGAGCTAAGCCCCCTTGAAGAGTTTCGGTGTGGAATATCAAATCTACTGGCTAAAATTAGAAGCAAGGACCTTCCAGAGGTTTTCCTTTCCAGCTCAAGATTCAATAATCAGCCTGAGTTGAAGCAAGTTTTTCTAGAAGTGTTGGTTGAAAGGTATGAAGCTGAAATTGAAATATTAAATTCACAAGAGCAATCATACCATTTCAGGGACCCGAGAGCCTTTTTGGAAAGTCTCCCTCCCCCTAAGAAATAAGAGATTCCACTGCCTGTTGAGGTACAAGAAGAGGATGATCGGGCTTCCAAGAGACACACTGAAGATGCAGTGGATGATGCAGTAATCAAAGTTGTCAATGATACAGATAGCATACCAGTCACGGGAGGCCTAAAAGTAGAAAGTCTACATCATGTGTTCATTGATCCTATGACAGAATATATGGAAGCCCTGATTGGCTCAAGTTCCATAACATTAATCCTTTTCAGGGGCCATATGCATCAGGAGTGGTCACCACTAATGGTGGCCTTGGTTTTGAAGATCCACGTTCAAAGTGCCCCATGGGTATCTCTGACAAGCAGTCAGATTCCTTTAGCATTTTTGTTACTACTGAACTGGCTGCACTGGCACTATTCTATCATATAACATAGCAGATATTTTCAAGGTAGAGTAGGGTAGGTAGGAAAAGCTCAATAAAGCTCAGTCTGTGAGCATTCAGTCATGTAGTTTTGAATTTCTGCAAATTTATCATTCCATGAGTAGTTTTGTCTTTATGCCATGGTCCATAGCAAGCCAGACAGTTTAATCCTGGCTTGATTGTTTTTCAATTTCTGTCTTAGAATATAGAGAATGAGAACCTTTCAGACTGTTTAATCCTGAAAGGTGTTAGATTAGCTAGAGAATTAAGAGTCCAACTATTTAATCTGGGCTCTTGGAAGAAATAAGGGTAGCATTAGATAGGTTTATTTTTCTGCTTGCAAAATAAATGTTGAACAAAGAGTTTGCCAGTCCAAGTGCACTCAAAAGAAGAAAAAAATGCTAGGACAATAGGAATGGGTAGGTAGAAATGTTGTTTTGAAGAATGACAGTTTTTCAGGTTGCTGCTAAGGTTATCAGAACAAAATAAAAACTGTTGCCCAATGGAAAGGCACTGGTCTGATAAATACAGAGATTACTGAGGTTCTGGACACCTGAAGAGCTAGCTATCCTCCCCATGTGGAGCCACTGTTAGCCACCTATAAATTTCGACATAGAAAACAGGTGGCTAAATATATTCTGAGACCTCAAGAGAAACATTTCCCTTGAAAATCTTTCATTCTTGAAGCCTCCTTGTGCCTTTTCCTTTGATAAATCCTCACCGTTGTTTCCAGTTTAAAAGCCTCTTTGTTTCTGTGAAGAATTCCCAGAAAGGCCTTTTTCTCCCCTTCTAATTTACCTCATTAACCCTCTAAATCTTCCTAAAACCCTTTTAAGCCTTCAAATATCCTTTTCTTGGTTTAATAGTCCCATTTTCCCTCTATCGAATCCCTCTTTCAACGTCAAAAACCCTTTGTTTTGGCTAAAAAACCCATTTTCTACATATCACAGGCTTTAGCCCCTCTTGGCCCAGCCCCAAAAACCACTTCCCGACGTAACCCAGTGCCAAGACCAGGCGCCAAAGCATAAGGCGCTTATCGCAATTGGACAAGTGGTCGGGAGCGCATTCCTACGTTAAAACAAAAACCCCGATGCGATGACGCTTTGTTTTATGGGTCTCAGAAGTGTTTTCCGCCGTTGATATTATTAAGATCTGACGCCCTGAGTTTCCGTGCTCCAATCGCAATCAAAAATTTCAAATGATGCCACCCTCTGCCCTTTGCGATTGCGATCCTCCGTCGTAATCTCCGCCGTCGATCTCACATAAAATCCAACGGCCCAGATCACGCCTCACGCCACCCGTTGGCTCCCCTTCTGCTCCCCTTCCGATCAATCTCCACCCTCGATTCACTTCTGATCCAATGGCTATCGCATAATCGCATCCTTACTCCGATCGCAATCGCAAATTTCAATCAAGCCACCTTTCGCCCCTCCCGATTGCAATCCTCTGACGCAATCGCAGTCGTCGATCTCCTCCCGAGATCTGACGATCCTGAGTGAATCGCCCTCCCCCCCATGGATTTTCTTAACAAGTTTATTGGTTTTGCAAGTGTTAAAGGTTTGCGATTGCGCTCTATTCATTAGTCACAGACAGAGTTGTTCAGTGGCACAGAATACCATTTCCAGAGCCAGATTTTGTAGAGAGAATGTTTGGGAAGGTTGTTAAATGAAATATTTCATTAAAGGTCCAGTGTTTAACTCTACCAAACCATCCAACGCCATTAAAACTACATTTTCACAGACAGAGACAATCACAGGAGCGGAAAAGTGTATCAAAAAAAGGTTAAAGGAGTTAAAAGCCTAAACGTTGAAGATTAAGAGGCTTAATCGATAGTTAGCACGGTTGAATACAAATCGTTGGTCATGGCAGTGCACAAGATATGTCAGCAGGATAGTCCTTTTACTGAAGGAAGGACCAAGATCACTACTGCCCATTCTCCAGTCTGCGTCGAGCCCTTGTACAATTATTATTTTGGCAGAAAGTCTCAAAGACCTGACAATGCATTGATTACACAACATAGAAAAATCAGCATCAGTACATAAACATTTCGAGCAATCAGCAAAAAGAAGCGTGAATAGAGCTAATACAGGATTAAGTACAAAAGAGACAGAACAGTTGTTTCACCAGGAAAGTTACTACAGATTGTCATCGGCAGTTATTTAGAAGTATGGGAGTCCTCATAGCCCATCCTTCACTTAATTCACATCGAGAAGATACAGTACCTCTCCAGATGATTTCTTTCTCAAGAACACCCTGCGGGTGATAACTCTGCAGCTTTCTCAAACGAGCTGCAGAGTTATTGATCCTATCCAAAATTCAATGAAACGTCTAAGACACAGCATGGAGCATTCAAAACACCTTCTCCGATCTCTGATGTTCATTAAAACTATCCACACCTACTTTCCTCATTTGTCCTATGAAGACTCTTCGAAGTCTCATTGTAAAAGGTTGGCATTTGTGATTTCTAAAGTAATACATATTGCTGCTTTAAGGAAGCCTTGGTGTTTTGAAAGAGTGTGAAGATCTGTGTTTTTCTGTTGATGAAGGAGGCTGGACCATTGGATCCCTGAGCCTGGTTTGGTGAAGTTCTTCTTATATTCAATTTTATTTCCCGTGTTTCCACTTTGTTCCATCATGCTTTGCCTACAGTAGGATAAAAAGTTTAGGCAGAGAAATGTATCTTAGAAGCACCTATGACCTGTTTATCCTTCACTGTTTATATGTTTTCTGCTACTGAATGTGACAAGGTAGTCTAATAGCTCTCTTTATATTCAGTTTGTTTTACTTCAGAAATGGTTAATTCAATTGTGTTAAAGACTATTTAGGCGTTCCCTCTTTCTTTACCACTGAATATCGTATCTGGAGTCTACCTTTGGTTATTAATGCTGGCAGTTTGATAGTGAGGTTTTGTCTCAATCATACCCTCTGTTCCTTATTGTTATCATTGTGTTGAAGGCCCCTATAATCGTAGTCCTAGATGTCTAAGGTGTTCCCTCTTCTTGGACTGCAATTGTATGTATTTGTTGGTTAAGCTCTGAAAGGTGAATTCGTAGGAGGAAATAGGGCGTTCCCCAAATCCTACAACTCATCTTGAAGGTTTAGTCTACATTTATCTCTCCTTGAGTGTTTAAATTGATTAAGTCCAAGGCAGTGAAATTACTGGAGGAAATAGGGCGTTCCCCAAATCCTTTAAGTCATTGTGGGGTTTTAGTTGGTTGTTCACTCTTGGTCCTTAATGTTCATCCCATTTCACCTATATTATTAAACAGATCCTTGACCAAGTTAGATTTTTCCTTTGGTTTCCCTTCCTTCTCAGCCAGAACCATTTAGACTCTTCACATGACTCCATTGCCCAATGGCTTGTAGATTCCCATGCTTTGTCTAATACCACATGAAACATATTTGTCCAACCAAACAAAAACAAACAACCTTGAACCTCATAACTAGCCTTAAATCAATTTCTAAACCTTTCAAGACACATCTTATAAATATATTGAGAGATCCCTCTCTGAGACTAGGAGGGCTAGATCCTAGAGCTCTAAAGTCTGGTTCGTATGTTTCCTTGTCCTTTGGTAAGCCAATCTATCAAAACACATGACCCCAACACTCAGGAGATTTGATGAAGCAGTTCACCCCTCCTGGGCTACATCCGTTGGTCCAGCTCCCAATGGCATGCCCCTCATATATTATTGCTAAAAAATGGTAAGTGCACGTGAAATAAAGCCTCAAATGGTTTTCTCTCTATAAAAATATCTTCAAAATTATTGAATTAGCAAGGAATGACTATCCATTTGCAGAAAACAGTGAATGGATGCTCAATACACTGAAAACACCCTAGTGGCCCTGGTGGCTCCTTGATATTTCCCAGAGATAAACCTGCACAATATGACCTCTGATGTCTCTCAAACCTATGCTAATGTGTTCAAAAATTCTAGAATACCCAAAATTGACTATCCATGCATCAAAATTGGTCGAAAATCCAAAGATTTATGACCAGAACAAGATTTTGCCCAGTGTCCCTTAAAAAACTCCACTAAATGTGGAGACACTTTAGTTAAGGCCGCCAATTTAGAAATCCCACCGCAGTTGAGGTCTCCACTAGCGGAATCGACAGAGGCACTGGGGGTTAAATTTAATGTTGGAGGGTGTGGTCACATGTGACACCTTCGCCAGAACCGTCATCCTTCTTCGCATGGATTAACCGTTGATGAAACCTCTGCAATAAATGTTAAATGTGTGTTGGCCACATGGCCTGAACCCATCGGAAACTTAACTGTTAACACTGGGGAGTTAAGGCCTTAAGGCCACAATTCTAGGCGCCAGTCACGTGTTGCCAGGACTAGCCCTTTTATTTTTCTGCCATATACAATTTTAACCTTCAAATAGGTTTCGTTGTCTATGGTTTATAAGAACCGCCGCATAGCCCAATTGGTACAATGTGGGCACACTAGCCCGGAGGTCGCAGGTTCTTCCCCCTGGACCTCGCAATAAAATTTTTCCATTACATTTGAATTTGGCCTGGGGCCACGTGGCAGCCTCCGGGCAGGCCACGTCGTGCCCACTGATAGGCCTAAAAACCATATAATAAAATAAAATTTTCCAAATATATTTTTTTTGAAATTTGTTTAGACAAAGTCCAAAATGGGTCAAAATGTCATTTTTTGGAGTTTATTGGGCTTTTTCAAAGCTTAATAACTTCTGCATATGACCTTTGTTTTGCGAACCGTTCATGGCACCAGAATCACAACGACAAGACCTTTCCAATTGTTCAGGTTTCAACTACTTCTGAGAACTTTCAGTTTTGAGCATTTTTTTAGCAATGGACATGATCTCCTGATCAACAATGCCTTTGGAAGTTCACCATGGGCCTAATCATTGTCACCATATTTTCTAATTCTGGCAGCTTGCACCGACCTAAATTTGATTTAACACCCAATAATTCCCACAACTACCCCGGCGAGGAGTTGAAAAACCATCACCATTTCTTGCGAGTTAAGGAAATCCATGCAGACCAGTACGACTTTGTCCCAGAAGACAATGAAATAATTCACAATGACTGTGAAGAAGTTGAAGTGGCTAAGAGTGGATTCACGTCCCTTTTGTTGGAAGTGGAAAAATGCATGACTTCTTCAGAAGAAGCGGCATGAAAACCTATTGTGGGTATTGCAAATGTCGATGATCAATCGAATAAATTGTTGACTTCTACTCGTTTTACTCGTCGAAAGGTGAGTGTACATGGAAAAACCTGCAAATCTCTCAGGGTAAGCCAAAAACACAAAAAGGAAACATTTGAATCGGTGTAGAAAAATATCAAAGAGGGACGTCATCCCCTGCTTGCGAGGAATGTTCATTCAACCCCCTCAATGACCCTGGTGAATCTAGAAATGATCTTTCTTCCGCTTCTGTTAGGCGAGTTTATGAAGAATAATATTCAGCGCCCATATCATCATTATTTCCTCTAAATTGGGAAACTGACAAAATGATAGAGAGACCACATTTCATATGTTTTATTAAAGAAGAGAGATATATATACAACTAAGAAACAATTATAACCAATAAACGGTTCTGCTAACTAATCCTACAATAACTGATTTCTAACTAAATATTAATTATTTAACATTCCCCCTTAATCTTGGGGGTTACATTGTTTTATGCCTAAATTTTGACATTGAAATTCAAATTTAACTTTTCCTAGCGGTTTGGTGAAGATATCTGCTAACTGTTCCTTGGAATCACAAAATTTTAGAACAATATCACCATTCTTGACGAGTTCACAAATGAAGTGAAAGAGAGAGTCGATATGTTTGCTCTTTTCATGAAAGACAATGTTCTTCCCTAAGAAATGGTGGAAATGTTGTCACAAAGGATTGAAATAGGTTCATTTTCCATATATCCAAAGTCAGAGAGAAGTCTCTTTAGCCACATTGCTTGACATGATGTTGAATTTGCTGCAACGTACTCGGCCTTTTTTGAAGATAACGAAACTATGGACTTCTTTTTAGATGACCACGAGATAAATTTTATTCCAAATAGAAAAGCATAGCCAGAAGTGATTTTCTGATCATCAATACATCATGCATAATCACTGTTTGTATAAACAACAAGCTTACTGTCTGTAGAGGCTGCATACGATTAACAATAAGTAGATGTACCTGCAATGTATCTTAACACCCTTTTTCCAGATTTCCAATGACAGTCTTTTGGAGATTCCATAAATCTGGAAATATAACTAGCTGCAAATGCTATATCAAGTCTAGTAGCAGTAAGATACATAATACTACCAGCAAGTTTCTTATATAAAGTCGCATTAACAATAGTACCCACATCATCTTTACTTAACTTTGTACAACCTCAATATGAGTATCCATTGGTTTACACCTGTCCATCTTAAACATTTTCAAAATGTCGGTAGCATACTTTTGTTGACCCATAAAGATACCATCATGTGATTGATTTACTTCAATACCTAATAAGTATCTCATTAATCCAAGATCTGTATTTTGAAATTCATTTTTCATTGCAGCTTTAAATTCATCTAACTCCATGTTAACTGTATAAATTATGTCATCAACATAAAGACACAGTATCAACATATTACCTTGATGATCATTCTTGATATACAAAGTGGGTTCATGGTCGCTTATTCTAAAACCATTATTTAGCAAGTAATGGTCTATTTGGTTGTACCAAGCTCTTGTAGCTTGCTTCAAGCCATACAATGCTTTCTTCAACCTATACACCTTATGTTTTTTATTTTTTATTTCGAAACCAGGGGGCTGATCAACATACACTTCTTCATTCAAAACACCATTTAAAAAAGCCGACTTTACATCCATTTGGTAAATTGGCCACTTTTTTTGTGCTGCAATAGCTAATACAAATTGAATACTAACAATTCTTTCTATAGGTGCAAATGTTTCACCATAATCTAGGCCAAGTTGATGTGAAAAACCTTTGACAAATAATCTTGATTTGTGCTTATCAGCTTCACCTCTCTCATTTAACATAGTTTTAAAAACCCATTTGACACCTATATAATTTTAATCATCAGGTAGATAAACCAAATCCCAAGTTTGATTTCTTTCAATAGCATCGATTTCATTATTCATTGCATCTACCCATTCTTTTTCCTTTATAGCCTCTTCAAAACAACTAGGTTGAAATGAAAGAAATGCAAAATTTACAATATCATGAACATCTTCTTATGCATAACTATCACTTAAGCTTCCCATTTTAGGATTATCAGAATCAGACACATTTAAAGATGATGAACTGCTACTACTTGATGAACTACTATTGGTTTTGTCTTGAACTTGTAATCTTGGAGTGCTTGTTGTAGGTGCTTGATGTTCATCTAACATAATAAAAGGATTAGGACAAGTATTGTTCTCCATTTCATTCCAAGATGTGTCTTCCAGAAATTTCACATCTCGACTTACGACAAAATTCTTAGTTATAGAATTAAACAATATGTATGCTTTAGATTGATCACTATACCCTGTAAAGATATACTTTTCGCTCCTATCATCAAGTTATTTTCTGGAACATGAGCGAAAGCAATACAACCAAATATGCGAAAGTGTGAAACAATTACCTTTTTTCCACTCCATGCTTCTTTAGGTAAAAAACTTTGAACAATGGAAGTTAATGATCTATTCAAAATATATACCAAACATGCAACTGCTTCAGTCCATAAATCTTTAGACAAATTTCGTGTTTTGAGAAAACTTCGAGCCATATTCATAATTGTTTGATTCTTTCTTTCCCCGACTCTGTTATTTTATGGAGTATAATTGGTTGTCGTCTTTTTTTTAATACCATGTTGTTTACAAAAAACTATGAATTCATTAGATTCATGCTCACCTCCTTTATCCGACCTTAGAACTTTAATGAACTTTCCACTCTATTTTTCTGCCTCATCTTTGAACTCCTTGAACTTGGAAAATGTTTTGGATTTGCATTTGATGAAATACACCCATATTTTCCTGCTAAAGTCATCAATAAATGTAAGAAAATAGAGACTGCCATCAACTGATTTTTCTTGCTTTGGACCGCAAAGTTCTGTATGCACTAGAACTCTAGTTGTTCTTTTTCTCTATAAGAAGCTGATGAAAAACTATATCGCTTATGTTTACCGACTATACAACTTGTACAGGAAGACATATGGTTAGACAGAGCAGACAAACCTTTCACCATATATTGTATTTGCAACAAACTCATACTTTTGATAGGTTAATAACCATTTCGCAAATGCCACAGGTTAGAGTCATTTGGCATTGAAACATTATCTGGATAAACCTTCTCACTTTTCACTTGTAATTGATACAACATGTTCTTTGTCATAGGAATCTTTGCAATAAGAGACTTATGTTGATCAAAATTGTGCAAGTAGTATTGTGAAAACTAACATCATAACCATGTGCATCTAACTATCTAACACTCAAAAAATTAATGCTTGAAATTAGGTACATAATAAACCTCATAGATATTCTTCACAACGTTTTGTTTGGTTAAAACAGGTACAACACCCTTTCCTGAAGCTTTAACATGACGATCATCACCCAAACCAATAGAGGAACTGAAAGATGTATGAAGATGTGAAAACAAATCACTATGACCAATCAGATGGTTACTACATCCGTTGTATACCAACCAAACATATTTATTAGGTACTTTCACAGTCACATGGCATGCCAGAAATAAAGCATCTAATTTTTTGAATTCAGTGTTTGTGACATTGGCTTTGTTTTTACTTAAAACATACTGTAATTTTCGACATTCAGACTTATGGCCATATTTTTTGCAATAGTGACCTTCAATTTTTTTATTTATCTATCCACCTACAACCATGATCATTTTGAGACTGCTCTAACTATGTTTGAGTTACCTGTGATCTAACATCAGACTGAGACTGTCCTCTTCCTCATCTTCCTTTTCCTCTCCTGCCATGAAAACCTCTACCTCTACCTCTATCCATAGAAGCTTTAGATTTGAAAGCATGCTATAAAGTATTGACATATAAATTAATTCTTGCTTCATGAGCCAATAAAGAACCATATAATTCTTCCACAGACAATTTTTTTAATTCTCTTGACTAAAAAAAAGTAACTATCATGTCAAATTTTTTAGGCAAACATCTAAGAACCTTTTCAACAATTATTTGATCTTCTAGTTCTTCACCATTCATTCGAAGTTTATTAACAACACCCATAAATTTAGTCATGAACTCATCAATTGTTTATGATTCAGTCATTTTAAGTGTTTCCAATTGTGTTCTGAGATTTTGTAATCTCACCATCTTTACTTTTTCATTACCTTGATAAGAAACTTTAAGTATATACCATATTGATTTAGAAGTCTTAGCAACAATGATTTTAGGAAAAATATAATCATCTAACGAATTTAAAATGCAGGACTTCACTCTACCTTCTTTTTGTTTAATTTCATCAAATTGTTTTCTTTGAGCATCACTCATTGCAACAATTATATTTGCGTCAGGTTCTGTGAACCCCATTTCTACAGTTTCCCAACAACCTTAACCTTCTAAGATTGCTTGCATTTTAAGACTCAAAAATCATAGTTCTTTCCACTAAATAATGGCATATGGATTGCAAACGGACTTGTCGAAGCCATGTTTAAAACAATCAGAAATATGACACCTTTTACAACAAAACTTGTGCTATCTTTTCCCTCTACTCGAAGCAGAAAAAAAGAGCCTCTACACTGTCAAAGAAACAAAGAATGCAATAACCACGAGATATTTTTCTGCAAAAGTTACATCTTAACTTGACATCTTTCTGGCATGATTATTATAAATAAATAAGTTTTCTTTGCAGAATGCAGAAAAACACCTTAAATCTTAGATAGGCCGAATATTTTTTTAGCATATCAAGGCAGCAAAAAATATATTTAACAATCTCCTTTATGGAAACTCACACTCAGAAAATATACGAGGGATGATAATCCTCAATTGAGATTTTTTTTTTTTTAATTTTAAATTGGTCTTGCTTAAATATCACTACATATTTTTTAAAAATATATTTCTGCAAACAAAAAGTCCAGCAGACTTCCGCAATAAAAATTCCTTTATGTCGTTCTACATAAACCTGATCTCAAAATAGAATGAAGGAATTGGTCCAACACTAAGCCACAAATTTAGAAAACATAAGACAGCAGAATAGAAAACCAATTTATGAGAGCACGCTGCATCAAACTCACGCAGCTGCAACCTCACGCAGTAGCAAACTTCTGCGCAACAGTAAAAATTCTTTTAGATGTATCCTCTGCACACATGCAACAACAAAATCTAACAGCGCGGGCAGCAAAAAAATCTCATATTCTCTTCATGCACGAAGCATCACAATCTAACAACGTAGGTAGCAGTAAGTAGCAAAATCTCCAGCACAACAGCAAATTCTAACAACCTAGGCAGCAGCAAGCAAAATGTCTCCAACACAACAGCAAAATATCCTGCAGTTAGTTCCTCTTGCCCAAGAAGAACCCAAAGGCTCTGATACCATGACAAAATGACAAAGAGAACACACAACATATGTTTTATTAAAGGAGAGAGATATATATACAACTAATAAATAGTTATAACCAATAAACTGTTCTTCTAACTAATCCTACAGCAACTGATTGTTAACTAAAGATTAATTCTTTAACATAAACTCCTCCATTCTGAATGTCTTCATTTTCTAGAAATTTGATATGTCCAAGATTCGGAGGTGCACCATTTTTTTTGCTCCATATTATACTCTCTAACCTTTCTATGTCCCTCATTTCAAATTTCTACAATATCGGAAAATCCCCACATGCAGCCTCACTCCCAATTTAGGTCCTTGCAACTCTTCAAGTACAAGGTCTTCAATTTTTGAAGCTGACAAATACACTTCGGTAGAATTCCACCTAGATAATGGAAAAACTCAAGACTCTGCAAATGTGTTGGTGTAGAATATTAAGTGTTGCATCATCTCTATTATCATCTTTGCTCCCGTGGAACCATAAACTTAGTTTTCTCATCTTTGACCAAGGACTCATTGAACTTTCTTTGATTTATGGCTTTACTTTGACATCCAAATCAATAAAATTTGAGAGATTTGTGAGATCCTCCAAGCTCATTGGAGTTGAGCTAAAAGGAAAGACCTGTAGTTTGTAC
This sequence comes from Pinus albicaulis, assembly GCA_034641835.2. NCBI lineage: Eukaryota > Viridiplantae > Streptophyta > Pinopsida > Pinales > Pinaceae > Pinus > Pinus albicaulis. Next base: position 238,656,316 of record CM076581.1, on the reverse strand, counting down.
AATGAAGTGATTGAAATCTGATGTAGAATCACCCTGACAACTTTCACATATGCCGAGAATCTGAGATATTTTAGATTTTTCAACGCTCCTATAATATCATGTAAAAAATATAGCCTTCCACACTCTTTGAGATTAAAAATTTGAAGATGTGAAAGATTGCATCAACTATCAGGCAAGTACTTGAATTTTCCACACCCTCTCAAATTAAGAAATTCAAGCTATCGAATTTTCCCCACTGATGTTTGTAATTCTTGTCTCGAGGTAAACAATAAATGAGTTTTTTGACCTCTTGAAGGGAAATTTTCATACTTTCCAAACTATTTTGGACTGGTGGGAGGTATTTTATCAAAAATTGGAGGTTCTTCTTCGACTTGGTAGAACTTTTCAAGTATTTGACTAGTTCAATAATGGAAAAACCTCAAACAAAACAAAATCCCTTGCAAAACCTTAAACAAAAAAAAATCCATTCCAAATGTCCGGCACATACAGTGGATGATTCACCTTGTCGTAATCTTCCAATTCAGGTGATCTTTAAACATGAGAATTGTCTCTTAAATAATCCTCAGGTGCTACCGTCCACTAAAATTTTGGTTGAGATTTGTAAAATTACAACATTCTGGGAGCTTGTATTACTTGAAACAAATTAGAGAGAAAATATTTTTGTCGATCGGGTTGCAACCCTAGGTCTTAATTTCAATTCCCTTGGAATATCTAGATAAATTTTGGATTTCTACTAGTTTTATCTTTTACAGAGTTCTGAACATTTAAAAGGAAAACAAAGCTTTGGAAAATTTTGAACGTATTTTATGAGTGTTGTCTAATTGGGAAGTTTGGACGTAGACACTGCACGAGTTGGGGAGTGCAGAGGATTATGGTGATGGGTGTGGGGCCCATCAGATGTTCTCGGTCCACTAGAAGTCGCAATGGCAAGTGTGATCCCAGTTTAAAGTATGCCTCGACCTTGTTTAACTCATAGTTAAGGAATACAGTGAATCAAATCAATACCCAATACCCAATTTCGTGGCCACATTTATAAATTTATCGATAGCTTCTCCGTCAACATGGAATTGGTATCTAACCCAGAAGCACACAGTAATATATAAATTTATTAGTCCGATGCTTATTTTCCATCTCATGATTGTGTATTGATTTCTATATTACTTTCTAAGATTTTAGAACACAAGAGACGCTTTATTATATATATGATCGACGATGATGATGCCTCCAATGGCGTCACCTGCATCCATGCCGATTATACCGTCACCTTCTATCCATCTTCAACTGCCTGTTAGAATATATCAGTTCCTATGTTTTTCTTCATCCAATTCTTCTCGGAGGTATAATTGTCCTTATTATTTAGTTAGTATAGCAATATTTTTATCTCAACTACAGATGAAGAAGAGCGACTTCCAATTATCCACATGTCTCACTACACTCAATGTATTGTATATCGCTTGTATTAACCCGATCTCTACATAAAAGTTTGGAGTTTTGGAGTGGAACCGTTTTAAAATCCTTAATTAATGAAGAATATCTTAATTAAGATTCATCTCGCCAGGTTATAAGGGAAAGCCCTCATGTTATAAATTCAATGGTCACACCAACATCAATAGGATAAATCTTCGCTCATGAGATGAATTCAAAATTCAATGCCACTCATTCAAGCACTAACGTGATTCCACACATCTCGTAGAAATAAAACTGAGAATATGGACTGAGCTTTCCACATTCCCCACTCCTCTTATTGATGTTCTTTGCATTTTTAGGCGTCCCTTTACACCTTTCAGTGCAATTGTTAGTTTAATAATGGATGGAGGAACCTTACACTTATGCTTACCTTCACCGACACTGTTGGAATAGTCATACAAAGTGCATCAATTTTGAATATATATAGATATATATATATATATATAGATATATATATATATATATATATATATGACATATAATAAATACCACAAAATTGAAACCAACGACTAATGAGACTCTATGTCTGATATATTTTAGAGAACATAGAATTTTCTTGTTTGTTCTATCTGGTTCTAACAATCCTCCCCATACTCAATCCTATATCACCTGTGATTTTTTGTAGTTGATCATCCTTAAAGATAAAGGAGCCTTAACTAAAGGCAACGCCAAGCATGGAGATTGATAATGTAAGGAGGGTTATTCATCATCATGTGATTGTGTTGCTGTCTCTCGGTCATGATCACCTACTTCCCTTCATGCACCTTTCCAAGAAACTCGTCATTGGGGGCTTCATTATCACCTTCGTCATCACATTCCATCATAAGTCTTCTCTGCAAAAGAAGGTGGAGGACAGAAGGGAGACTGGACTAGACATCCACTTGGTGTAAGTGAAGGTCACTAGAGATTACTTGGCCATCAGCATGGTCAACAACGATAACGCCCATATGAGGCATGACCTACCTCCTTTACTTGCAACCAACGAGCTGATGGAATACCCATTTGGAAGCTTCATACAATGATTTATGGGTGGAGAAATGAGCTCCAACAACCCTCTGCACATCTACCTCATCGTTTATTTCCTCTTGGGTTGGACCTCCACCGTGGCCAAAAAGTTTAACATATTACCTGTGTCCTTCATTCTCAGTGGCATGTACACAAGTGATGTCTCGTTGATTATGTGTGAGGTTTTTCCTTGTAATCCCTCACACACACTTTCAAGTGTACCGAGACTTCCAATAGATGTGTGTCTCACCTGCCTTCACATGCTATTGGACACAACCTACTTGATAACGAAGACCGTGATTCATAAATTCAATATCCGCTTGATAGAAGGAAATAGTTAGATTTGGAGGTTCAACATCAATAACTTCTATAATGTGGATGTGGATTTTATGGAGTATTTCCAGAAGTGTGGAAATAATATGCAAACAATACATCCCCTTCTCCCTCCTGAGGCTTTTCGAGATCCACCCAACATAATCCCTCTGTTGGTGGAAATCATATTAAATACGAAATCAGATGAGTGCTTAGACTGACTCAACAAACATAAGGAGAAGTTTTTTCTTTACATTTTTTCTGGCAGCAAGAACTCCATTTCGAGCGCTCAAATTATAGTGTTGGCCATGGGTTTGTATACCAATAGGGTGAAGTTTGTTTGGGTTCTAAAAATATGTTTGATGCTGAATCGAAGTCGTTCTCGTTGGCCCTCTATTTTATCCCCAGGGGATTGAACATTCGTATGATGGAGGAGGGATAGTGGTTCATAATTCTTGGGCGGGAATTGCAGTTCAGAATTCTAACACATCTTGCCACTGCTAGCTTGATGTCCCACTATGATTGGAATGTTGTGCTGGAAACAATGATGATGGGAATTCCTATGATCTCGTGGCCGCTCTTCGTAGATCAGCGCTACAACTCTAAATTTTTGGTCAATGAGATCGAGATCGCACTGGAGATGGAAAATAGAGATGAACATAATTGGATGGTCCCCAAAGACGATATTGAAATAATTTTTAAAGTGTTAATGCTGAAAAAAATGGAAGGGAATTTAATATTTAATATTTAATATTGTTTGGATAAGACAAGGACCGAATCTAATATTAAAGTGTATTTTTTTTTAAAGGATAGAACATTTCTTCAATGGGAAGAAACTTTCATTTATAACAAATATAAAGGGGTGAAGAATGAATTTTTTAATTGGATGGTCCCTAGAGATGATATTGAAATAATTGTTAAAGTGTTAATGCTAGAAGAAAATGGAAGGGAATTTAATATTTAATATTGATTGGATAAGACAAGGACAAAATCTAATATTAAAATGTATTTTTTTATGGATAGAACATTTCTTCGATGGGAAGAAACTTTTCTTTATAACAAATATAAGGGGTGAAGAATGAATTTTTTTTTGTAAAAGATAAAAAATGAGAAATTATGGGAGAGGAGTCTTTGTGACTGGAAATAATTTGAGGGATGATCCTTGGGGCTCAAGATTCGAATATAAACCTACAAGACTTGGGTGTTTGTTCTTGGATTTTTGGGCATAAGGGTTGAACAACTTCAACATCAAAGTCTTTTGGGTCTGGGAGTCAGAGAGGTTGATCCCATATAGGCAAGGAGGAACTGGTTGGTTTGGTAACATAAGCACATGAATCAGATTTGGCTAGGGAGCGACATCATCAGGGATTTACATCAGCGGGGAAACCCAGGTATATGCATACATTTAAATTGGTATGTTAATTATAAATTTGATCCAAATATTTATATTGTTAGAAATAAAATTATAATGTTAGGCATTATAACTGTGATGAAGGATAGGTATAAATATCTGTAATAACCTCTACCCCATCCTTACTAAGGGGGAATAATGGAAAAAGATATTTTTATTTTCCTTCCATATTGTTTCTCCCCATCCCATAATGTTTATATGGTTCCTCCAATATTTCCATCATGAAGATAAAGAGTAAGGAGGGGAATAATGGAAAAAAATATTTTTATTTTTCTTTCAATATTATTTCTCCGCATCCCATAATGTGTGTAGGGTTTCTCTAATATTTCCATAATCAAGATAAGGAGGGAAAATAATGGAGAAAATATTTTTAAAAAAATGGTTGTGGGTTCTTTTTAATGTTTTCTCCATTATTTTCTAAACCCCATAATGTTTTTACATTTTCTTCATTAGTTCCCCCCACTGTTGTAATTTTTTTATGTTTAACAAATAATGGATAAAACATAAAAATATTGTAAAATTTAAAAACATTGTTGGGGTGGGAAATAATGGAGAGAACATAGAAACATTATGGGGAAGGGGTGAATAATGGTGAAAACATAAATATATCATCGTATGTTTTCTCCATTCTTTCATCCTACCTAAAACATAAAAACATTTGTGTGTTTTAACCATTATTTCCTCTTAACATCAAATGAAATTAACGAAGACACCCCACCTAATATCTAATATGTCCAAAATATCATGACACCCTACCTAATATCTAATATGTCCAAAATGTCATGTATGGTGCTACTCACTTTATACCATGGAAAGTTTAACCAAACTTTCATTAAAAAACATAAATATAATACGAAATGACATTACACCCAAAATAATTAAACATCCACGTAATTAGATATCATCCATACAACATTGAAAGGCACGGTTACACAATAGCTTCTCAATATGTGACCCGTACATATAAATAAATCAAGTAAATCCATAAGCCATGTGGAAAGTAAGGAGAAATTTTAGAATTTATGCTTTGTGGAGCTCAATTGTGATCCACACTTTTCGTAACATCAAATGAAATTAACGAAGACACCCCACCTAATATCTAATACGTTCAAAATATCATGACACCCTACCTAATATCTAATATGTCCAAAATGTCATGTATGGTGCTACTCACTTTATACCATGAAAACTTTCACCAATCTTTCATTAAAAAACATAAATATAATACGAAATGACATTACACCCAAAATAATTAAACATCCACGTAATTAGATATCATCCATACAACATTGAAAGGCACGGTTACACAATAGCTTCTCAACATGTGACTCCCTACATATAAATAAAACAAGTAAATCCATAAGCCATGTGGAAAGTACGGAGAAATTTTAGAATTTATGCTTTGTGGAGCTCAATTGTGATCCACACTTTTCGTAACATCAAATCAAATTAACGAAGACACCCTCACCTAATATCTAATAAGTCCAAAATATCATGACACCCTACCTAATATCTAATATGTCCAAAATGTCATGTAGGGTGCTACTCACTTTATACCATGAAAACTTTCACCAATCTTTCATTAAAAAAACATAAATATAATACGAAATGACATTACACCCAAAATAATTAAACATCCACGTAATTAGATATCATCCATACAACATTGAAAGGCACGGTTACACAATAGCTTCTCAATATGTTACCCATACATATAAATAAATCAAGTAAATCCATAAGCCATGTGGAAAGTATGGAGAAATTTTAGAATTTATGCTTTGTGGAGCTCAATTGTGATCCACACTTTTCGTAACATCAAATCAAATTAACGAAGACATTAATTAGTATTTACTTTAATATGTGAGTCTACTTTGAGGGAATACTGAACACGGGTTAAAGATTTCAAATTTATAATTTTTAGAGCATAATTTCAAATATTTATAATAATGATTCCATGTATTCGTAGTATTAGTTCTTATATTCATTCATATTGATCGTTTGTAATTAAATATTATATATGAATTAAAGCTCTCAAAAATAATTTATGAAGTTAAATAACAATCTAGAATTTCTATAATATTTATTGATATTAATTACGTATTTTTTGTTTATTAAGATTTATATATAAACTGATATTTTGATAAATACATGTGTTGAAAATATTTATGTAATTTAGATATCTAAATATTTGTCATATCTGAAACTTAATTATCATCAATATTTTATATTCTATTCTAATATTTAAAGATAATGATTTTGTATTAATATTATAGGTTTTCAAAATATTAAATATTTGTTATAGGAAAATATAAAAAGAAATTATATATATTTTTAAAACTTCTTGCGATTATATTTTATTAATTATATTAATAAAATATAAAATATTAGATTAACTTTAAAATGTAGGTGAATAATTATATTTCATTTTCATATACATCTTTTTCTAGGTGAACTTCAATTTAATTATATGATTAAATTATTTTAAATTATTAGAAATGTATCTATGTTTTGTCAATTTTAACTTCATGGTAGGATAAAGTTTATGTTAATAATCATTGGATTAAATAGATTTATTGAACTTCAATTTATTCTTTAATTATAGATTAGCATTCTTTCTTTATGTAAGTCTGTATAAAAAATTTCCATTAATAATAAAAATGTTTACATTGAAACAATGTTTATCAAAAATTTGAGAGGAGTGCTTTAACTAGATATTTCAAGAGAGCATCTTAGTCGCCACAAAAAATAAGAGAGAACTAAACTAAATCATCATCATTGTTTTACAAAAAACATCATCCAAATCATAACAGATATGTTCCCTTAAAGTAAGATTTTTGCTTTCAAAATGTAAAAAAAAGTTGAACGGGGATGCCATCCAATACACACACAAAAAAAATAAGAAAGTTGGCCTTCAAGCAACCAAGTTGATATCATGTTGTCCATAGAAGCCACTAGTACGTCATTGAGGCTTAGACAAAAAAAACTAAACTTTGCGAAAACAATCATCTCCCTAATCTAAAATGACCATCGGGAGAAAGGGAAGCCCCATTAGCTGAGTGGATCAATGCTGGGAGGTGGAGCTATGTTGATGGGTTGAACATGAATTACTACAGGAGTATCGACAAGGTCATCGTAATCGTAGTCGAATCAAATACTACATACTTTTCCACTCGATGTAGTAGTATGGGTATATCATCCAAATAGTAACAAACACTCTTGAGGATTCGTTTAATGTATTTTTGACATGCAAAAAGTTTATAGTTGTCCACATGTTTGTCACAGAGCACTAGGAAAAAATAAGGTGTCCAATTGTTAATGACTTGAAACAAAGTGCGAAACCTGAAATCTTCGTTGTCAAAATTTCCCTGTGGTCCCTGAACCCATTTGAAATGTTGATTACCCACCTTTGAATTTGAGAAATAGGATTTATCGCCAAATTATCGGGATTTAAGGTGTTGAAACTCTCTTCTCGATCTTTCGGAGGAACCGATTCAAACAAGGTTGCAAAACAAGTTCCAACCAAATAGACATCCAGACCGGGTAATGGAACTACTACTAGAATCTCCTCATCTGCTCACCATTCTTTGATGAGGTGGCATAATGAGGCATAAATGTACAATATTTTCACTTTGTTGACTAAACTTTAAATAAACTCAACGCTTTAGAAACATACTAATAGAGACATAACTTGTAGGGCTACGAACAAGGATTATATCGTCGCCAAACACTCACAAAGAATAGTAATAATTAATACTTATAACGACTTGAAACCCTTATAGGATCCAAATACAAGCACGTCTAAAACTTCTACTAAGTATGAAGAGAAATGAACAAGGTGGGAAATAGCTCTAAGAACCTTGGAGAACCAGAGTGTCCTTTACCCTCATAGAAATAAATTGAAAAAAAACAAGACTACCCACCCAAGACTCCTAACCCGAGCTTCCTTACCTAAATACCAAGTTTTTTCTACCGTACTAGAGAGAAGGAAATTGGTAGCAACAATTTGACTTAGAAAAAAGGAATGACTTGATACAAAGACATAGACTTAACGACATGAATTTGGTAACAAACAATAGAATTACATCATGTTGCCAAAAATTTAGCATATGAAGTCATAAAATTCCCCATTGTAACATGTTAGACACCAAAAATAATCCTTTGAAAGCATGGTAAAGAACATTTTTAAAAACTAGATTGAAAAGTTCCCTCAAATACCACACTCCACATACCAAAATCGAGCAATTAAAAGAGACACCTGGAAATTCCGTGAACGTGGAGCATCGAGGAAGGAATCATGAACACCAACTCACATATGGACCCTGAGGGTTGAACTATGTAGGAAGAGGATGAAAAGCATTTACATCATTTAAAGCTTCGAAATCCCTTGAAACATGAATGGCATAAAACCCCAATTATGTCCTTCGAGTGATAGTATACCAATCACTTAGAGATGGCTTTGAACACACCCAATACATTGTACCAAACATCACATGATAAACTCCAGCATAAGCAACATAAATCCTTTTTTGTTTCTCTCAAAAACCCAACTGACGCTCACCACCCTATGCATAATCCATCCATCTTATAACAACCAGAGGAGGAGAAATGACATAAAATCAGCATACCTTTGATCTTCCACTCGAAGGACGAAAAAAAATATGTAATTTGTTATGTGTGGCACACTTGTTAAGGAAAGCGTTCCCTCTACGATGTTGTAGGCCATCATTAATGAACTAAGAGTGTGCATACTTCCTTCCAACAATGGAGTGGGTCGAGCCATTATGACAACCCCACCGAATACTAAATGAAGCATACCAATGCAATGAAAAAAACCAAAAAAGTTTGTAAAGTTCATTACCCATCACCTTCGTAGATTGATACAAGCCCGCCAAGATTATTGATATTCCTTGTTCACACTATATTTTCTTCATGTTTTCCGCTCATGCCAACACTTGTCAATTGCATCACACATTCCAACAAGGAGATAATGGTGGGCTTGTTCCCACCCCCATTGGGGAAAATAATAATTAATTCTAATCGTAGGTTAGTATTAATTATATATTAGAATTTATTTTTTAAGGTATAAAAGGAATATCACTATAAATTGAAAGAGTTGAATTATTTTATTTTAAAATTTTATTTGAATATGAAATGATGTGAAAATGTTTCTCTACATATTGTGGATTAATTTGTTACATATAATTATAGATAGTTTGCAAAAAAATTGAAAATGAATACACCGAATATGGAATCCATTTAATTTTTTTTTAATGGCATATAAATTAAACAAATATCCCTTGACATCATTCATGACTTTCTTTATGTAGGATTGACCTCCTTCCTTTAGATAAATTTCTAGGTTTGTTAGATAAGCCAGGACATTATATACATATTAATCATTCATCAAATGACTCAAAGACAAATCTACTTATGTGTCCCCATCCACAAATATCCCCCCATTGAGATAGTTGATTCTCAAATTGCCATTCTTCGATTTGAAAGCTTGGTTTTATGGTCATGTAAAAAGGAAATGTGAAGAAGAGACACAAGAAAATATCGAGAGAATGACCGATCATAATTCTCACCAAGCCTCGTCGTCTCTTTCTCAGCATGCACATTGGTCTTAGTACTTGTGCTTTCATTTTCTGTCCGAGCTATAGATTGTTGATCAATATGTACATTGAGTTTATCATTAGTATTCTCTTTTTTGCACATTTGGTTTGCCGCTAGTGCTTTTCTTTCTGCACAACAGGATTATTTCTGTGACTTCCTTCCCGTGTCCGTACATTGGCCCCACTGGTAGATGTTTCTTTAGCTACTTTATCGGATGCATCCTCTTTTTCCTTTTGATGTGTTTCGCATTCTCTGCACAGAATTCGTAATTGATCTAGAGGAGCTTTGAGTCGTCTTTGGCTTCTAAATAACATGAATTTATTCATCTCTTCGCCTTTAATTTAGACTTGGATAAGTTATAGACTTGGGACAAATTATCAACGTAAACAAACAAATCATCAAACTCATCTCGGTTCTATGCTCAAATCGAGCGATTGAAACAGAAAGTGGTGAAATCAAACGCCACCTTCTTTGGATCATTTTGCCTTCCCGGACTCGTTGAGAGCTTGAGATTTCTTATTTTGATAACCTTCTTCTCAAAGCATGTGTGAAGTTATTAAGAGTAAAATATCCACAATTAAATGGAAAAGTAGGCCACATCAAATTTTTATTATTCTTCAAAGACCTAGACATGCCTTCTACATCGTTAATTGATACGAAATCTCTCGTGCTAACAAAGCTTATCGAGAACATAAGGAGGCAAAATATGGGGTTCTAAAATGCTCCCGAAGACTCGATATAAGTAAATCTTTCTTCTCCGAACTAGTCTCCAATCAAGGATATGTGAATTTTAGCTTTTTTCGAAAGCCTGGGAGGGAATCTGTTAAAAATGGTTTCGATAAACAGGGATGAGGAAACCATGACAAAAATTCTAGAAACATAGCTTTTTAAAATGAAATTTCCACAAGAATTTATGATATATATGAATAGGAGCAGAGATCTTTTTGGGGGTCCATTTCCATCCTAACATGGGAAATTCAGAGTTGAAACATAAGGCATCTAGAATATAGGCACAAAAGTAAAATGGGGTTGTATTTCCCGTGTCCTTGTCCTGTCTATACTGAAAATTCTATTGGCTATCTTATCCGAAAGAATGACAGCCCAGCCCATGATTTCGAAATTTACAAAGCAGAATGAATTAAAGGTACCATTTGTATAGAAAACCTAGCTGAATTATCATTTCCAAATAGCTCGCACATAATTACGGTGGCATAACAGTATGGAGGCAAAAGGGTACCCCTACGTGAGTACATACCCGATGCCTTGTTTTTGTGCTTTTCTTCCGGAGCTCTTCTCCATTCTCTCGATTGGCTCGGATCGATTTTCATTATTTGTAGCAAATTCCTCGATGAAGGTGGTACATCGCTTTAATGTCCTCTACTTTAAATGACCCAAATTTTGTCCCCAACAGATCGAAACGAACGTCCCGTTCGGATGGTGACATTATCTATCACCCACCGAATTACATCATAGTAAGGGAAAATGTTTGCCCGAGCTAGAATTCGGTGCAGGAATGAATTTGCAAGTGCTTGAAGAGAATTTTCTAAATCGGACTCGAGTCATCTTCGTCGAGAACTCGATGCCTTCGCCACAATGACCTTAGGTTTTTTCCTTTCAATCGATTATATACCTCTTCCCAAGAGAGTTTTCCAAGACCTTGGCATGATGTGTCTATAACCAGACTTAATCCCTAGCCGGGTTTCTCTTTAGGTACCATGGTGAAAGTAGGGGCCTTTGCACAGCGATGGACTTTGTTTTCCTATATCTTTTAGACATTTCATTGTCCGTTAACGTTTCTCTGCTCAACGAATGAAAGGATTGGATGTTCTGTTGTTCGCAAATGGAGAAAAAGCTTTCAAACGTGTTGAAAATAATATGGAGAATAGCTATACAAAAGGATTTATTCGTTGTTTTTAAATTATTAACTCCATGTTAAAACTTAAATTCCTTCTATAAAAGTCACACTCATGCATTCAAAACAAAATCAATCGTGATTATTCATTTGATCTTCTATTAATGGTAAATGTACAAATCGTGAGATCTGGGGGTTTTTGAAATAAGAATATAAAATTTCCCTTTTGAATTCTTGCGATTGTGATGAATAAATAGTGTATGCGCAAAGTTGTAAAAACAAACAAAAAGACTAAGTATTGATCGCATCGTGGGATTTTCAAAGGGACAAAAAATAACATATTATGATCTCCACCGATTTCCAATTGTGATGATGGTTTATCACATTGGCTCTTTTCAAAGGGAGTAAGTTTTTCAATGATATTTTCCCGATTTGCAATTGCGATGACGATGGGGTCCATCGCATCGGAGATTTTAGTATCATGAGTGAATATAATGTTTGTTCCTCCGAAATGCGGTTGTGATCAATCTCATCACATCGTGAGTTTTGCAAATGACCGAAATAATAGTTTGCATTTTTGTTTTTCAATTTGGATTTATGATGGGGCCCATCGCATCGAGATTATAAAACAAGAGCATATTACATTGCTCTTCCGAAAAATGTGATTGCGATCAATCACATTGCATCAAAGTTTTATAAATCAAATGTGAAAGCTTAAACTTTTACGATTTTGCGATTGTGATTGGTTCAATAACATCGAAGTTTTTTCAAAAAATAAATATACAACTTAAGGATATCTACAATTTGTGATTGTGATCATCTGTATCACATCGACTTTGTTCCAATTGAATACTTTCATGTATTATGTTAATGTGATAAAGTCTTTATATCTCATCGGATCAGAAATTTTTTCAATGTTGCATTTGTTTATATACACTTGCTATTAAAGATATGAAATATATGCCCTTTTAATGAACTTTTATTGTTTTATTTCAAAATGATCGCATTTCCTCTAAGTCTTTATTCCTATCTAAGGAAAAAGGGGACCTATTTCTAAATGAAATTTATTCTAAAAAATTTAGAAATGGGGAGGGTTGTTGTATCGTACAATAGGATCATAAGAATGAAATTGGCTTTGGTATTTGAGGCACCGAGGAAGAATCAATTATTCTTGAAGAAGTCGAAGTGTATGCTCACTCAAACCGATATTTTTGTTCCTTAGATACATAGCAGGTCAAGGTCACATACGTGATGGAGTCGAGCAAGGTGCAGTGTGTTAAATTTTGGGATTTTTGAGGTCTAAAATGGGCCTCCTAAGGAAATTATAAAATAATAGTGGAAATAATAAAATAATATTAGATTGCATCATCAAAGTTTAGAGGGAAAAAACAAAAAAACAAAAAAAAACTTTTTTCAACTCGTATTTTGAACTTATCTCCTTATGGGTTTTCTCAAATTTCAAGCAGGAACACTTGTTGGATGCATAATTTGATTACTCATCCAATGAGTACTAATGTTGCATACTTTCGATGGACCGTTCTACACTGAAAAATGAGAAATACATGAAAAACACGATTGCAATCACGTTGTTTCATGTATTTCTCATTTTTTTGTATAGCAAGGTGCATCAATGTATCAAACATGGGTACTCCTTGGATGAGGAATTAAATTTGTGCATCCAACGAGTACTCTCGCTTGAAATTTGAGTAAAACCCTAGGGAGATAAGTTGAAAATACAAGTTAAAAAAAGTAGTTTTATTATTTTATTATTTAGTAATATTTTTTACTTTTTTTACCCCAATTAATGGTGAATCATCCCCCAATGGTTGAAATTATCATTTTTGAATCCTATTGGTTCTTATAAATCTTATTTAACGTAAGGGCGTGTTGAACATGGCGACCGTGCCTCGGTCAATCTGGGTCATCTTATCCAACACCAAATAGACATAACGGTTCGAAAATGAATTACGAGGAGTCGTACATATATAAAATGAAGGGATTTCAGCTTTGGAAGGCATCACCAGTAACTGCAATTGATATAACATGGCAACCGAAGGAATGTCATAGTGTGAGGAGCCACAAGAAAATGTTCGACGAGGGTAGTGGGAAGAGTTTAGACAACATGTAGGCCGAGTTAGGTCGTGTAGAGCGACTCGAGTATGCACCCACTCTACAGAAGAGGCATACGTAATTCGTACACATTTGAGCATATTATAACAAGTTTTGCATAAATTCAAGTAGATTTTTTTTAATTGATATTATAATAATAACATTAATAACAATATTATGGATTATGAGGAGCTAAGAGTCGCAAGTAGATCCCTCTATCAACTCTTAACAAACCATCGAAGAATTGTGCTTCAGCATGATGTTCTCTCATGAATATTGGAGGCTTGGGAAAACACCCCAATGAAAGTTTTGGAAATTTCATTAAGTGTTCTCCCGCATCTTTAGTGTTAGGTCAACAACCTGGAAAACAACATCAACATGTTAGAGAATAAGTTGACATCGATGGCCACCCAACACCAACCAACAAGGATGCTCTCAAAATATGACAAAATATTCTCTATTCTTATCCTAGCCACCATCCTCACAACCCACTCGGTGCACTCCAAAAAAAATCTCTTGTTCCTCCATCAAACTATTTTTTTTCTTTGTCATAGGTCTCTTTGTTTTTCGCTATAATTCTTAGAAATTTTTTTTGGTTCTCTAGTCCTAAATTGTACTCATGTCTTCACTATGGTGACTTGGTTTTACTAGCACTCACAATTTATGATATCTACAATAAAGAAACATTGTAACATTGAGAATGTTAGCTATTTAATTTGGTTCTCTTTGGTCATGTAGGCTCGCTCTATATCTTTTTTGTTTGTATGTAAATTTGAGTTGAAAAGAGTGTTTTTTGCAGTAGAAAGACAATCCAAAAAAATCAGTAGTATAATGTATCTTCATAAAAAAATCACTCCATTGCCCTCTCATGGATAATTTTTTTAATTCCTCTATAAGCTTGGGCCATAATTTTTTCCTTGTGGCCCAAGCTCATAGAGGAATTACACAATTCTCAAATAAATTAATATTATTATGTTTCCTTATGCCGAGGAAAATTTATGTGAGGGAGAGTTGGGGCCCTTTGCATGGTGACCGATGTGATATCGATGAACGATATGGTAATTGATACGATTTATTTGTATGGAAGGTTTATTGTATGAAGGACGAAATATGTCTAAGAGAACCAGAGTATTTTGCATAGATGGCATGTAAAATAAATTGTGTAACAAATATGCAAAAGGAATTGTCTTTTGTAATTATTATTTAGGAACATTCTTCACATCTACTGATGTAGTTGCATGAAGGTGGTTGTGCGAAGCTAACTCGTTGATGCAGCTTGTAGGACACTTCCATGTTAATTCTTTGTTCAATGATGTGATAATTCATGCAGCCACATGTTGTTTACATAGGCCTCGAGGGTGGTGGGTGGGGGCTGAAAAAATGTCAAATTAATTTTATTATGTTTTCTTATGTAGAGTACGTAGTATGTACGAGAGAGTTGAGGTCCTTTGCGTAGTGATTATTGGGGTTGTTATGTGGAAAATTTATCGTGAAAAGGATGGAGTATGTGCGAAATCTATGCTAATGAGGGAAGTGAAAAAGGGGTCTTTTAATTTTAATTTGTTTTTTGATATTAGTTTTATTATTAATAGATTATGCGGGATGCGTAAGTGCATACAATGAAATCTTGAAATATTTTTTCCACACAACCGACCATGATGTTTGGAGGTAGTATATGCAAAGAAAAAATGCTTCTTGGCCATGATATCTAGGACCCACGTTTATTAATATCAGTTTCAAATGCCAATGATTGATGAAAGGGCAGTGTTGAGTCATTGTTTTAGGAACTTCACTTCAACTTGATATTTCCAAGCTCACTTATGATTATTGGTACCTACACAACATAGTCTTCGGCATTCACATTGTCATTGTGCAGAAGTTCATTGTGCGCAAATCATTGTGTTGACCTCCCTGCATCAATATTTCATACAATGATTCAAATTTTATAATGTTCCACTTATCTCATTTTTACCTATTATATCATTACAAGGAAGAGAATAAATGGATGTATAGTCCTAATGCTTGTAATGGTTAACCATTAATACATATTAACTATATTATTTTGTTATAATATTATTAGACTATGCATTTTAGCAAAAGCAATGGATTGAGTGAATTTATAAGCATAATTGATGCCACTGTAAAATAGTCACAATAGTTACAATAAGAGCACTGATGTTTTAGCCTATCCGAATAAAAGGATAGGATGTATCATAGCTACTTGCACTGGTTGAGTCTAGCACACAATGCCTCTAGAGGATGCCTATCTAGACATAGCGTGTACTAAGGAAGTTGTGAAAATGTCATTGTGTGGAGCAAGTAGTGAAGAGCAAGCATGACTTGAGATATAAGTGTGGGAAAAATGTGGACCCTACTTAATTAGTTCTATAGAGAGGGAGATACACATTATTTATGACTAAAGTATTAGCGATAATCATATGAGTTCATCGCTTTCTTCGGTGGTACTCAGAACAACAAATGTGCATTATTTAATACTAAAATATTGATAATAAAATCCTTTAGTACCAAGTGCAACGATTCACACATTGAAAGCTTCCTCTACATAATGGACTTTCTCTGCACTTCTGCATATATACTAATTTAAAACACATTCGAAACCACGAACATATGCATTATTAACAATTCAAATATTATCAATAATATAAGCATAGGCTTGTAACACAAAGTGCGAACATCCACAAAATGAAGGCTTCAAAGCTTTCTCCATACAATGAATCCGTTAAACAACAATAAAATTTTGAAACTAAAACATTATCATTGATATAGAAAATCTGAATTATGTTTTGATATTAAAACATTAGCAATGAAAACGTTCAATGCCAATTGCAAATATCCACACAATAAAATCCTAAACTCTTCCTCCGCAGATCCCATAAGCAAATTTTTTTTTAAATGAGATGTTGTTTAATTAAATAGAAATAGTATACATTATTTACAATTAAAGTAGTATCAATAATATGATGTTCATAAACAACATTATTATCCACACAATGCAAACTTGAAAGCTTCTTCCACACAATGAACATTTTTTGCACTTATGCATGTCTTATAAATAAACTTTCTGCTCAAATGAATGTGGTTTTGTATTAGCAATAAAAGTGTTTAGTGCCAAGTGCGTACATCTGCACAAAAAACACTTTCACACAATAGCATAAATATACAAATATTGGAAACATTATTTTAATTTAGAATAAAAAAATATAAACATAAACAATGTTATTATCTGTACAATGAAAACTTGAAAGATTCATATGCACAATTAACATTTTCCACACTATTGCATGTCCTATAAATAGATCTTATGCTCAAGCAAGTGTGATTGTGTACACAACTTTGTTTTCCACACTCTTGCATGTCCTATAAACAAAGCTTATGCTCAATCAAATGTGTTTGTGTACACAACTTTGTGTGCACTACACACAACTTTTTCTCAATTGACTACTAATATGCATTATTTATAGCTAAAATATGAGCAATAATATTAGCACTTAGTGTAAAGTGCCAAGATATGCATAAACAACACTTCCACACAAGAGACTAAACAAGTAGATGTTTGATATTTTAAAAATATTAGCAATAACTTTGTATATGTCAACCATTTACTAAAATCTCTACTCTCTCTTATGGAGTCTCCACATATAGTGTGTACGGAAGAATTTGTGCAAACGTCATTGTGTAGACCAAGTAGTGAAGAACAACCATGTGCTGGGACAGAAATGAGGACAAAATGTAGACCTCTCTACTCAATAGAGTTACATGTCAAGATATAACGTGTACAAAAAAAGTTGTGCACTCATCATTGTGTGGAGCAAGCAATGGGAAACAAGCATGGAAATATGGACCTCTCCCCACAATAGAGTTCTTTTGCACATGTATCTAATTTCCTAATTGAAACACGGACTTCTGCACATATGGCTAATTTGAAATGTAAAAATTTTAATACAAATTATGTATTGATGGATTCTCCTGATCTAAAAATTATATGCTGGTGTTAAATACAAAATCCTTCTACTTAAATCTTGCGTAAATTTAATCACCAATTGCAAACACATGAAAAAATATCAATCACACATAACATAGATGTTTTTTACTAGGAAAGCATAAAGCTAAAAACCCCACTATCATATATTATGTATATATCATGGATCATGAAACAATCTCATACAAAACTCTAATCCAAGAGCTCTCAAGCACAATATACAATCGTCTCACAATGTCATACAAAAATTGGCATAAACATGCACCAATTTATTGCCTCTGACGTACTCTCGCCTCCACTCGCGCAATTCTCGCCGATCACAATCCTCTGAATGAATTCGATTTTTCCTTGACTTTTACTTATGCAATCCTCATTGGCATCTCCAATGTGTGTTTGGTTAGCAAGTCCGCACTCACTATAGTCACAACCGATAGTCTAACTGTCCCTTTCACCTATCTCTCAATTGGGTCTCCACTGGATCTGACATGCATGTAGTTAACAATAGTAAATCTTCAGTTGCATGTGAGATCACTCCATGTGAATTAATTTAATATCTAATTCACCGATCTCTCACTAGTGTAACTTTATTTACAACTAGTTACAACTAGCACAACTGAGTTTAACTCACTTAATTGAGTTAAACTACTTTACGACTCACATAGCTACACATACAACTCTGTTACAACTTTGTATCACTCAGTTACAACAAAGTCCACTTGTATGTCCCACCAACCAACCTTAGAACTCAAAATTCCTTCAATCAACTGGTTTTCCACATCAGTTAACTGAAATCAAGTGCTCAATGAGAATAGATTATTATTTTTGTCTAATTATTGTTAAGAGATAACAACAATCGACATGCATTATATTTTTAGACATGCGATCGACGAACCGTCTTCACACATGAATTCTAAAAATAGACGTTCATCCATCCATATAATTTGATCAACCATTTATAAATAGATTATTGCTAAAAATAGACTTTGACCTAAATTCTAAAAATAGACATATCACCTAAAAATAATCTGTGAGCCCCACCTATTGTAGGTGCTTAATTTTCACTAGGATCATCATCTTGTTGAATCTCAACATGAAAGATATATGAAATTACAAAAAAATATTAGGAAATACAAAAATAAGCATAATTTACACTTAAATTATCATCAATAATATTGTCACTTACTAGAATATTAATAAAAAATTGGACTTTCAAATGTGTGTTGGCCAAGGCTTTGCTCAATTTACAGGACAATGAAGGAAATCCCAATGTGGTTTATATTCTGCAAGAAATCAAAAAAGAAATTCAAGATATTAGAGTATCTCAAAGATCATGTTACAGCTTGAATTGGAAGAATCAAACGACAACTTCAATATATGCAGCAAGTTGACATGCGAGGCTCTAGTGCAAAAGACCCGGCACCTATTGACTCTTCACACAGTTAAACAATGATTTTCTAAGTTTCCAATGAATTTTGTGGCTAGCTTTTACTTTTCTTGTTTTCGATTATACTTTTCATTTTACAAGAAATGGACATATGGGCTAGTAAACTAAAGAAATTGTTTTAAGATGGCGTTTAACACTTGAAGGTGGCCAAGAGCCCTACTTTCCTTCGGGCACATTGAGGCTACCATATTTGTATATGTTACAACTTGCTCTCTTTTTTTTATAAATAGAAAATGGTAAAGCACTAGGAAATTTACAAAAAATAAAAAAAATAAAAATCTTTAATGCAAAAGATTTTTTTTTTTAAATAACGATAAAGCCATAGATTGTGTAGCATTAGAGCTATTCCAAATTATTCTCCCTTTTAAAATTATTTGTTCATATTTACCTATTCTCCTTATAAATTAATATTGGTTCATATTTACCAACAATTTAGTAATTACTTCGCTAGTTATAAAATATTGTAACTTAACCTTATGGAAATTCCTATAGGTGTGTATGGCTTTTCATTGGTAGGATTTCGAGAGTAAATTATGTAAAATATTTAAATTATAAGGATTTCGTCTAGATAAAAAGTACAACGTAAGGAGATATTTTTAAATCTAATTTTTGACAGAGAACAAAATTCCGGACAAACTTGTCACTGTTCTTGGTCACTTTCATGGTAAAGGTGAGACATGGAAAGTGGATGTTGTCGCTTGTTCAACGCAAGCGCAGGATTTTTTCTAGATGCCAAAATGGATGGAGGTGGAGGATTTTTCTAGATTCCAAAATGGATGGAGGTGGAGGATCTTACACTTTGCTTCACACACGGTAGAAGAAAACCTAAAATTGAAACCACGGAGTTATGGAGTCTATATGTTGCATATATTTTATATACAGAAGATCACTTTTCTTTTAATTTCAGGGCGTTTCTGCCAATCCTCGCGTTTGTGTATCTTTGCAGTCGGCCATCAAACGAGCCCAACATGGAGAATAAAAATGGAAGGAGGGCTACTCATCATCACCACCATGTGATGATGCTGCCGTCTCTGGGTCACGGCCACCTAATTCCCTTCATGCACCTCGCCAAGAAACTCGCCACCCGGGGCTTCACGGTCACCTTCGTGGTCACATTTCATCACAAGTCTTCACTGCTAAAGATGGAGGAGACGGGGCTGGACATCCACTTGGTGGAAATGGAGGTCCCCAGAGACGATTTAGCCATTGGCAAGGTCAACAGCAACAGCACCCGGCTGGGGCATGAGCTACCTCCTTTACTCGCAGCCAACGAACTGATGGAACGCCCCTTCCAACGCTTCCTACAACGATTTATGGGCGGAGAAATCGGCTCCACCGGCCCTCCCCTTAGCTGCCTCATCGCCGATTTTCTCTTCTGCTGGGCCTCTGCTGTGGCGAAAAGATTTAATATACCCTCAGTGTGCTTCATTCCCGGCGGCATGTACTCCAGTGCTGTCTCGATGATCATGTACGAGGTTCTGCCTCGTAATCTTGAGCGCACACTTTCAGGTCGATATATTGTACCGGGACTTCCAAAGGAAGTGCGTCTCACGGGTCTTCAGATGCTGCCGGAGTTAACCGAGTTGACGACGGAGAGCGCGATTCATCATTTCAATACGCGCTTGATAGAAGGCAACAATCAAAGCTGGAGGTTCATCGCCAATACTTTCTACGATCTGGAGGCGGATTTCGTGGAGTATTTCCAGAAGCGTGGCAGCTGTATAATGCGAACAATAGGCCCCTTGCTCCCTGCCGAGGCTTTCAGAGACCCACCCAGCAGAATCGCTCCGCTGGTGGAAATCGGAGTAAATACGGAATCAGACGAGTGCTTGGACTGGCTCGACAAGCAAGAGGAGGAGTCTGTGCTTTACATTTCTTTCGGCAGCGAGAACTCCATTTCAAGCGCTCAGACTGAAGAGTTGGCCATGGGTTTGGAGGCCAGCAAGGTGAAATTCGTCTGGGTTCTCCGGATACCGTCTGATGCGGGATCGGAGTCGTTCTCGTCGGCCCTCGATTTTCTGCCCAAGGGATTCAGCAGTCGTATGGTGGACGAGGAGCGGCAGGGGTTCATCATTGTGGGGTGGGCACCGCAGTTGAGCATTCTGGCACATCCTGCCACCGGTGGGTTCGTGTCCCACTCTGGATGGAACGCCGTGGTGGAAACAATGACGATGGGCGTTCCCATGATCTCCTGGCCGTTGTTCGCAGATCAGCACTACAACTCTAAATTTGTGGTTGACGAGATCCAGATCGCTCTGGAGGCGCCAAAGAGAGCCGAACAGAACTGGCTGGTCCCCAGAGATGACGTTGAAAGAATTGTTAAAGTGTTAATGATGGAAGAAAAGGGCAGGGAATTGAGAAAAAGAGCGAGGGAAATGAAGATGGCTGCGAGGGCAGCAGTGGCTGAGGGAGGGTCTTCCCTACAGCAATTTCTGACCTACTTGTCTCTGAAATCATGTCCCCTGCAGTCTCTGTAGTAGTTTGAGATACTGTGTTATGCATTACAGCGCCTGTCATCTCATCACTTAGTGTACTACTTGTTATCCTTATCTGTGCCACTGTGCTGAAATAAAAAAAGAAATGGATTGTAGCTATGATTGATTGCTCGAGTGTAACTGCACCTGCTAACTCATCCATTAGTATAGTAGTAGTAGTTGTAATTTTTGGGTGTGCCATAATTCAGAATTCAGATTTGTCCTTAGTCTTTCAGTGGATGCTTGATGCTCTGGTGGATATCACATGTAGCTTTGCATGTAAGGAAGTGGAAACTCCAGCAATCACAGCAAAACGGTAATATATTTTCTTTGCCTATGCCGATGTAAATTTAAAGGTGGGTACTATATGCTCAGTTCATTTAATAACGTGTATGTATAGCACAGAAAATAAAGCTTGCCCAACTCAACACACATTTACTGGCACATGGTAAACATAATTCATATATAGTCACATCAATGAATTATAATTTAATTCATCAATGAATTATAATTTAATTCATTGATGTTTCCTAATTGATGCTGATAGGTTAGACCTATTATCTTCAACTAATTACTAATTAATATTCTAAAATAATGTTATAATTAATATCTTAAAAATAATGTTATAATGTTATAATGTGTGGTTGAGATATTTTTTTCAATATTTAAATAATTAATTAATATTCTCAAATAATGTGTTGTTAAGTTATTTTTTTTAATTTTTCAATAATAATGTAATAATGTGTGGTTGAGATATTTCTTCAAATATTACATTATATTCATTTAATAACATATAGCCCAAAAAATAAGACTTATCCAATACTGTGACACATGGTAAACATAATTCATATATAGTTATATCAATAAATCTTAAATTGATTAAGATAGGTTAATGAGGCCTGACCGGCTAGACATATTATCTTCAACTAATTACTAGTTAATATTTTAAAAATAATGTTATAATATGTGGTTGAGATATTTTTTCCATCTTTAAATAATTAATTAATATTCTTAAATAATGTCTCGTCGAGATTTTTCTTCAACTATTAAATTATATTTTCAAAATAATTTATACATCTTCACACAACATTTTCTATATTAATTTGAATAGAAAATTTCTCCATACATTTGTTGTAATGCAATAATTTTATTCCCATCTTAACATGGTACTAAGTTAGTCTGGTTCTTGACGAATGGAGATGCCTTAATAGATAAGTTGTTGCCATCGTCAAAGAAGCTATTGTTAAGGAATTACGAGTGACCTCATCTAGTGTGTTGATTTGAAAACCACCAAAGACTCAAACCCCCTTTCTAATAGCATGTGAGCTGCTATTATGAATGCTACACAAAGGTACTTGAAGATAGACAAGACTATCCAATGCACGTATAGAAGATGGCCAATACCGCGAAGAGATGGTGTATATTTTCTTTCGTAAGAATAAAGACATTTTAGAATTGGAAAAGGTGCTAGAGATATTAAAGGTTAATTCAAGACAACGTCCTTGTGCACTAAGAGATCAACATGGTTTTTTAGTCAAAGTTGTTCTAGATCTGACAGCCAAGCAAATCATATGGTAGCCATTAAAAAATTAAAAAATAAAAGATGGGACAATTAAAATAAAATAATAAATTATATATATTAATAATAATATATTATTATTAATTATATTAATAATATTATTATTCATATTATTTTGAATAAGTTGATGTTTGGAATCATTTAATGTGGTCTATTTTCAGGATAAGGTGAAAAAAGTCTTAATCAAATTCAAAATAAATAGTAATGATGTACCAAAAACTTGGATATAGTTATTAAAAACTAGTTGCTATTTAGTTAGTTCATTAATAGGTTAATTAGCTAATTATAAAATGACTTCTAATGACTAATTAACTAGCTAATTTATTAATGAACTAACTAAATAACAACTAGTTTTTTAACAGCTCTATCCGGTTTCTATGCATCTTTATTATTTATTTTGAGTTTCGATTAAGATTTTTTACCACAATAGATGGTTCGAAACGTCAAGCTATAATCCAAAAGGAATTTATAAAAACTATGGATCACAAAAGTCTTAGATCTAACAAACCACATTATATGGATCACAAAATTCTTAGATCTAACAAACCACATTAAATGGCCCCATTAGATGGTTCGAAATGTCAACCTATTCAGACTAATGTGATTAATTTGTAAGGAATTTATCTAAACTATGGATTACAAAAAGTGTTAGATCTAACAATAATATTACTGGATCCAAAAGTATTAGATCTAACAATAATATTATTGTCATTTATTTTAATGTATAATATTAATTTAATAGCAATATAGTATTGTAATAGTAATAGAGTAATGCATTTATAGTATGATTATTATTATATTAATAATGTAATATTTTTAATATTATTACAAAATAATAACAGGTGTAATATGTAGTATTGTTACTTAGTACTTGTCTTTTATGTAAAAAGTAATTGATAACTATTTCACATTAATTTAAATGGTTATAGAATTAAAAATCTCCAAAACCGTTTGTATATAAAATATGTTATATAGTAATCATAAATTCTCATTTTAGGTAGCTTTGAATTTATGACTTTTCTTATAGTTAAATTATTATGCATAAATTATACAAAATATGTTACAAAGTAATTATAAACCTTAGTTTAAAGTATCTATCTATAAAGTATGTTACATAGTAATCATAAACCCCAATTTAAGGTAGCTTTAGGATTTATAACTTTTTTTATGGTGAAATTGTTATATATTTATTGTACACCATATATTACATGATAATCATCATCCCTAGTTTAAAGTACACTTAAAATTTATAACTTTTCTAATTAATGTTAAATAAAATAAAAATATGAGGTTTTTGATTTATTGACTAAAACTTAGATTAATTTAAATTATTATCAACTAAAATTACATATATACAAATTGAATTAAATAATTAATTTATATAAATGTGAAAATAATATATAACCAATAAAATATGTTATATAATTTAATAAAATTCATAAAATTCTATACCTAAATTTCAATTATTTTCATCCAAAAATCAAAATCCCCACTGAAGAATTTAAGAAAAATTGAGAAATATATTAATATTTAATTAGCTAATCAATATGTTTACTCCTTTGTGATCATGTGACTTACAATCATTAAAATATAATTTTCAAACCACAATATTTAAGCTTAAGAGTTAATTCTTTTTGATAAAACGAGTTAATTTTTTTTTCACGATGGTTATTTCAGTTCATTGTTTTTTAAAAACATAAATGGAAAACCGTTATAGTCATAATATAACGAATTCATTTAAATAAAAAAATTTAAAAATAAAAATATATTGAATTTTCATTATTCAATCCATATGCAACTTAATTCATATCATTTCATGAAAATTATTCTTATATTTTCTTGTGACTTATAATTGTTAAAAAATAATATTAGAATTTTGATATTTAAATTAAAATTAGAATAAGTCTTATTTTATATATATATATATATATATATATATATATATATATATATATATATATATATATTCAAATTCTAAGTCTAATAGGATGTGTAGTACTTACTAGTTATTATGGGTTACTCTTCAGAATTTCAGTTTTAGATTTTTGATGTTGGCCAGAGAGTCAATGATTTGGCTGTATTGATATTTGTCTTGGAAAACTTGACAATTGATCAAATGATATTTTTTGTTTACAAAATTGATAATAGATCGAAGTTTCAGAGCTACTAGAATTTCATTTAGTAAAAACATATAATCATGCAATCCATTACGGTATTAACGATGCCATGTAATAATTTAATGTGAAAGAGTGACATTTGGATGATGCAATATTCATCTGTTGGAGAAAAGGAAATATGTTCTTCAGAATATTAGTAGCCATGTCTCAAACACTTGGCAATCGAGATTGAAATAACGTTGTACTCGGCAATCGAGATTGAAATAACATTGTACTCCAAAATAACTATTGTTCAAGAGAATCAAATTCTTCTATCATGCTTCTATGAACTGTAGTCCATGCAAGTGTCACATTTATTTATTTTTGGATAATTATTTTTTCCTCGACACTTACTGCTTTGAGATTTTTTTTAGTTGTAAATTTTTAAAATATTTTTTTTTCTAAAAATATATTTTTTAAACCCAATAAAATTAGTCAAATCAAAGACTTACACCAATGAAAAAATTATAAATTTAAATTTTAAAAATTAAAAAAATTAAATTTTAATTTTCAAAAAAATAAATTTAATATTTAATTTTACAATAACTTTATTAAATTTTGCAAATATTTTTTAAAATTTTGCAAATTAATTACGAGTCAATGAATTTTGAGTCATTATAATATATATAACCTGCCTAAGGCAATTATAATAAGGGAATCTAAGAAATTTAAGGGATGCTATAACGATAAAATTAATAATAATATTACGGATTATGAGGAGCTAATAGTCGCAAGTATATTCCTCTATCAACGTTCCCAAAACCATTGAAGAATTGTGCTTTGGCATGATGTTCTCTCAAGAAGATTGGAGGCTTTGGAAACACCCCAATGAAAATTTTTGACATTTCATTAACTCGTTCCCCCACATCTCAAGTGTTGGGTAAACAACCCGGAAAGAAACATGTTAGAGAAGAAGCAAACATCTATGGCCACACAACACCAACCAACAGATGCTCCCAAAAGACGAAAAATTATCATGTATTCTTATCATAACCAACCTCCCGAAAACCCAATCTCTCACTCCAAAACGACTCCCTTGTTCCATCAAACTAATTTGTTCTCTCGTCATAAGCCTCTTTGTTTTGACTACAATTCGTAGAAGTTTTTTGGTTTTTTGGTCCTAAATTGTACTCATGTCTTCACTATGGTGAATCGATTTTACTATCACTCACAATTTATGATATCTACAATAAAGAAACATTGTGACATTGAGCGCGTTAGTTATTTAATTTTGTTTCTCTTGGGTCATGTAGACTAGCTCTATTTTTTTTGTATCTCAATTTGAGTTGAAAAGAGTGCTTTTGCAAAGAGGGAAGACAATCCGTAAATCGCAGTATGATGTATCTTGAGAAAACATCACTCCATTGTCCTCTCATGGAGAATTTTGTAATTCCTCTATGAGCTTGGGCCCACATTTTTTTTCTTCTACAAAATCTACTAGTGTTTGCTAAAATAAACATTAATAATATTATATATTGAAGGTATACCTATAGTATTAAATTAATAATATAGTAATTATATTAACTAAAGTGCCACATGAAAAGGGGAATAATAATTATTATAATAAATACTAATAATGAGATAAAAAGTACAAGAAAATGATAGTAATGATAATAAAGCTTAAACGAAATAAGGTAAAAGGAAATTAAAAAAAAAAAAAAGTAGCCAAAGGAAAAACAAAAATGAGTAGAAAGAGTAAACCTAGAGGGAGAAGAGTAACATAATAACCAAATCAAAACAAATGAAAGAATAGAGAAGAGAAAGAAGGGGTTATTTAGACATGTACCTAGATTTCCATGGAAGGATCCAAATTTCATTGATTTTCCACCCATCATCTCTATTGAAGATATAAGGGAACTTTTCTATTTCACTTGATTCATTTAGTTTTCTATGATGATAATGATTAACTCTGGCTAGAATATTGGCATACTTGATACAAATATGATGTTTTTCATTTTCAAAGTGTCCTTCCAAGGCGAAGGTATGGGATCAATTATGCTTGATGTCAGTGGAGTTCTCTTGAATCATGATCTTAGTGGAATGGATTATTTATCCCACATATGTCTTACCACAAGAGCAAGGAATCAGGTAGACACATTTATGATTGGTAATGTCTATTGGATCTTCGACCAATAAAGTTCGCTTTGAAAGGTGTTGAAGGTGGTCACAATATTATTTTTCTTCAAAATACAATCAAGTTTGTCTATAGTTCCCCGAATATAGGGGAATAAAACCTTGGTAACTTCATTACTCATTGTCTTCTTTCCTTTAGGTCCCTATTGTCACTACTACAACACCCTCCAAAAAATTCACTACATTCGAGTTTTGGAGCCTACTATCACCATCATATCTAATGTGTCGCCTTCATCATCAAATGTCATCTCATGCTATTCTATGTGTTTCAAGTGTTATTGAGTGGTTCCAAGTGTCTTTGCATTGATTAGAACATATTTATGTGCATTTAATGGTAGTAACATCTTTGTTGTTGTAAAACAACACTTTTGCATTACATTTGCATACACTTCACTTGTTGTACTTGGGAAATGCATGCAAAGTGGTGTTTCGATGTGTCATTTCATTGTAGTAACATCTTTGTTGTTGTAAAACAACACTTTTGTGTTACGAAACTTGCATACACTTCACTTGTTGTACTTTGGAAATGCATGAAAAGTGGTGTTTTGAGGTATAATTATCATTTTTCAATCTTTTCTAAGTTTTTTCGATGATTTGGTATGTGACACACATGGTAATTCATCATGTTAGCCTATGTTCATATATCCAAAACTTACATAAATATCTGGTTTCAAATAAAACCCATTGAGGCCAAGATCGCATGAGCGCACTATGAAGCCTTGATCGGGGATCCTTATTTGTTCAGAAGTGTGCCATGCACCCTCCAATAGCACAAAGAAAACTCCTTAATCCATCTGTCCCCTTCCTTGTTCTGAATTGTGCCCTTCAAAAACCAAGCCTTCCTTTGAGCACGGGAATAGGTATCGGGTTTTTATATTAAATTCAAAAACCAAAAGCATGTCCAAAACCCATACAAAATGTAATCAGTTCTTGGCCTTGTTAGGCCATACATGTCCAAAATTCAAACTTCTTACATTTATATAATCTTTTAAATTCATATCTAATAACACTTATGCTATAATACCTATAAAATACCCCTAAAAAAAACACATATTTGTAGTACATTGACAAAATGTTAGAGGGAGAGCCACATAATCAGGGAGTTTAAGCTCCACCTTCCATTGTTTCTTTCCACACCTCGACTTCATCATCCTTTGCTTTCCTCGCTCCATTGTGATTTGTGCTCATTTCCTCGAGTGTCCCACATGGAGTTCCAAATGGGCCTTCGACCCCATGCCCACATTCCATTCGTCATTTTTCAACATTTTATTCGGGTTTCCATCTCGTCAATATCGCTTTCAAACGTGAGCTTCATGTTTTCAAACTTTAGTTGTAGTAGCTCGTATTTCTTTTCCAGTGTCACCATGAGATCCCACGCATCTAGTTCCTTTAACATGTTCCTATGTTTCGACACTTCAGTGTGTCCAACATTTTCTCAAAATAAACTGCCATCTTCTCCAACAGATAATTCATGTGAGCTTAATCCTCCTCAATATATTAAGGTTTCAAGATATTCAGTTGTAGGAGCTCATATTTCTTTTCCAATATTACCACGTGAGAATGTGCTTCCAATTCCTTTAACATGTTACTTTTTTTTCGTGATGTTTCATTGTGTCCAACATTTTCTCCACGAGAATTGCCATCCTCTCCAACAAATCATGTATGCGAGATTAAGCCTCCTCAATGGATTAAGGTTGCAAGAAATTCTCCACCATCATGAAATCCCAAGGATCCAAGCTATAAATAGAATTACAAAATACATGTTGAATTTTCTCCACAATGTCCAGTGTATTCATGTTGTCTTCCATCCCATTTTCCTCCAACTTATAAACACAAAGAAACATCCTCCGCCATTGATTTCAAGGCCACGGGCCTTGTGCATTAATTATCGTCTCCTGCAAATCCATGGTATATCCTAGTCAATCCTCTTTAACTCACCACATGAAAAAATATATATATACAAATAAGGATATCAAAAGAATATCTCTATATCCTAAGAGAAACCTATGTTGTTCTTTAATTGTCCCTCCTTCTAACTCCCACGTAGCTTTCTTTGGTTGGTCCTCATAATAACACTAAAAACCCAAGTTCTTGTCATTCCTAATATATTTATGGTCATTGACTTGTCAGGAATGCCTCTGTGGAATCATATGTTGTTGACACTTTTATGAAACTGCCACCATCCTTGTCGAAGAAGGTGAAGGCCACATAATACTCTAATGTTAATATTCATGGAAACAAATAATGAATAATAGATTCATTCCTTATTTCCAAAATTCCTTATTCTAACAAAGCACCTCGATTTTCTTCCACATCGACCAAATAGTTCATATACCGATATACGTGAAAGATGGAAATCACCTTAAACTATTGAATATGGAGAGTGATACATTGGATAATTGATGAGAGGTTTATAGAGATGGAATCCCTATCCTTTCTTACATACATAATCACCAACATTGAGTATCCAATGATCGTGATGTTTCATATTTTTCATGTTATGGATAGCTCGAGACCTCGCTAAAGAGCCAATATTCCGTCAAGGTTGTTCTTCGCGACGTCAATGTCCCATGTAAATTAAATCTCCATTTGTTCATCGGGTTGAAGGATATTCCTTCCTCTCCTTCTCGACCCCGGATTTACTTTTAAGGAATCATCAAATAATATAAAATAAATTTTTGTTATCCATTCACCATTTCTTAGATGGAAATATTCTCGATACATAAGATGAACATTGAAGCTACGAGCATGATTTGAAGGCTTGACCATTGTTATTCATTCCTTTTCCTCTAGAGCGAGTTCATCCATATTTAAATCTTTGAATCCTCCTGCTGATATCACTTAAAATAATAGCCTTAATGATTTATTTGCAGTCGTAGCCACAGTTTGAAAGTTATCTTTAAATATGGCATTATTTCAAGGTAACCACAGAACCCAACAAATGTATTTGTGGAGTTCCATAAAAAATCAGTAAATTAAGGAATATTATTTCCTTGGCCATGGCATCTAATTTTTCTAAGCATCAAACATATCACCCCAACTATTCTTAACATCCTCTATTTGAATCACCTTTCTAAGTGCATCTTACCACACCTTCAAAGTAAACAAACATTGATAAAAAAAATATGTTGGATATCCTACTCAGTTTTTTTACACAAAACACACCATGAAGGGCCTTAAATATTTCTCTTTTTGAGATTTTCAGCAGTTAAAATTTTTCTTTGCACCAATGTCCAAAAAAAATTTGTTCACCTTCGAGAGTCCATCATTATTCCAAATCTTACACCACAAAGAGGAACGAGCAAGATGTGGCCTTGTTTTTAACTAACTTCCCATACCCTACCTTGAATGAATAATTTAGATGTGGGTTTTCCAACCAATATATTTTATCCCCCTTTATGCGATCAACCAGAGCTATTCCTTTAAGGCTACAAAGAAAAGTCTCCCATTGATTCTCAAGGTTTTGCGGTAGGTCATCACAACTCCACTTTTTCTAGATTCCCTAATCATTCCAATGGGAAATATCCCAAAGTTTAATGAGATTTCAATCTCTCATCCAATTAGATAGCTCTTACAAGTTTGGGTGCTCTCCCAGTGGCACCACCTCGGTGAGATTGTCTTTCCATATGTTTATTTGACTCCCATTTATAGCTTTCCAACTTAAATTGCCAATGATTATGTATACATCTGCTTTACATAGCTTCCAAATTTTAGAACCCACTCTTGTACAAGTGGCCTTCTCAATCTGACAAAGGTTATTCTAATGGAATTATTTAAGAATAAAGGCATATTTGTAGCATTCTTTTTTATCTGAGAGAAATTGCCACAGTATTTTAGCACCAAGAGCTAGATTCAGAAAATGAGGACTTTTAATAGCCAAATCTTCAATATCTTTAAGAAGTTGAAGGATATTCTATTTCACAAAATGAAACTTCTTCTCATTACTCTTACCAACCTAGCAAATAATTTTTTGAATTAGGCACCCAATTTGTGTGATCACTCTTCTAAGAATTAGAAGACCAGATAAAATATAAATACGCAAAAAAGAGAGAACATATTTTATTAATTCTCTTTACCAACTAAGGATAAATCAACCAAATCACATATCGATACTCGATACTCTTTATTTAAGATAGATTTAAACATGATGTATCAGCATGTCAAATGCCCAACTACTCAACGTAAAGGAAATTTAACACATCAAGGATTTTATAGGATTACATCCTTCACGTTCATTTTTATAAATTCATATGATAATAAATAAATAATATCTTGAACAAAAGTGTTCCATCAAAGTTTACATATGCGTAGCAGCTAGTGTTTGAATAATTATATGTGCCATAAATTGTGAGTACGAGAGAGAGCCTTTCCCATTACGTATATAGTGTCTTCAACCCAAATGGTTCGGAACACACTCAACGTTTTGCTTTTATTTTTATCAAAGTTAATTCCTTTTCCTTGATTGATTAATGCAACTTCCACGCCTTAAACTCTCTAGTAGGTGGTGGTGCAACGACGTCAGCACCTTGGGAAACCACAAACTCAAATGTTGACATTAGAAACCCAAAAAATATTTTAGTATCGCAGTCAAATTAATACCTAAACTTGAAAACTATATGTCATTTGGGAGTGACATAATGAACAAAAACATAATTAATTAAAAAGTAACTAGCAATTGCACCAGGAGGTGCAAAGGAATGCCGAGAGGAGGTGCTGTGAATATGGAAGGAAATTTTCTCATTGTGCTACATGGAAGGGTACATAATCAATGTCAAACTATGGGGTGAAAAATCTCACATTAAAGGGGAAAGCATATGAAATGGACATGTTATTGATTACATGGATTATTGGCTTTTAAGCTATGAAACATAATAATCTGAAGTTATTATGCCGTAAATATGAGTCTTAGTTCCTATTTATCCATTTTGGATCACAACACACCCATTTGGGAAACTTTTAGGTCCCACAATAGGTCAGTGGTGAGAAAAAGTGGGAGGTCATAACTCTTAACCTTTCTTTCAAGGCCACATTTAGATCATATTTGAAATAATAGTCTTTGGGTTAATGGTAACTAGTGTTGTTAGATGACATTCCACCTTATTAACAAAAAATAACATCTATGTCAAATTGTATTATCAAAATTAAGATTTATATGAAACTAAATTTTATATTGCGTTATGGTTCTCTAAATGCAAATCTTCTCTAAACAAACCTCAAATGTTCTCTGAAGAACCCAATGAACATGGATGTGGATGTTCATATGTTTCCAATCCAAATCCATCAACTAAATATGTAAAAACTAGATTGCAATGAGAATTTCTATGAAAAAAAAATTAACTTTTTTATTATTCACTTGAATCTTCATCTAGAAGAGTGCATGTCTTTCCGCACTTCCCCTTGGATCTTGCACTACAATATAAATAAGTCTTTCATTTACATGAGAGATCTCTTATATATTTATACTCTCTATTTGACCTCTTATCATTTGCGAGTTATTAAACTTTAACCATTTTTGACACAATTGTGGAGGAAGTATTCAATACTTATCGAAACCATTTTTTTACCATGTATATCACAATGTTTACATTGTTTTTAGAAATATGTCCTAACAAAGATGGCTGCAATTTTATTTCTTTGGTTTGGGCTATCTCTTTGTATTATGTTGTTGCCCCCTTTTTATGCCCAGCTTGATATAAAAAGCTTATTTGTTAATTGGATTAAAGAAAAGAAATATTGTATGTAATTGTATGCAAGTTTATACTTATAACTTATTTAAAAAACAGTTCTAGATGAAGTATTCAATACTTATCATTTGATTGTCCATGCATATGACAATGGTTACATTATTTTTAGAAATATGTCCTATCAGTATGGCTGCAATTTTCTTGCTTTGGTTTGGGCTATCCCTCCTAAATTATTGTGTTGCTCAATTTTTTATGCCCAACTTGATATAAAGAGCTTCTTTGTTAATTGGATGAAAGAAAATAAATGTTGTATCTCATTGTATGCAAATTTAAATATGCTTATAACTTCTTTTAAAAAACTATTGAGTTTTTTAGGATAGTTGTCTAATGCTCACCCAATGAATATAGGACCAATCCCAAAAGAGACAACACACAAAGTAATTGAGATCAATAAGTGATGCACATAAAAAAATGGCTCGCTATGCTACATTCTTAAAATATAAAAGTAATATTTCAATGGAAAAAATAAATAATTCACACTTTGCAACCACTCCTTGTTAATATTCACCATTAGAAAGAATTTTTTGAGAATCAACAATAACAAGTTGTGCATTACTTAGTGAATTCCATACAACTATCCAGCACCCACAAAAATAAATAACCATACACCTAATAGGGCTTGTTCGGACTTCGAATCTTGTTGACTATGAAGATGAACCCTTATCCCCTTTAACTCACAAGATATGTTTATCCTAGAATTTAAATTATAATACGTAAGGAATATGGTACATATCAAGCTTATACAATGCAATAATTTGCAAAGCATCTTAAGTTTACATCTTTCTCATGTTGACATCTGTTTCTATCAAGTTTTCAAGGAAATTGTTCTTCAAAACCATGGTAATGCACTCATGTGGTTTCCTTGATTCAGACTTTGAGGTCAACGTTTCTCTTGATGTTGCCTTCATTAGAGTTCTCGACTTTTCCAAAATAATTTCTATAAACCTTCGAAACGAGTCAAATGGAATCTTCAATGCCCTTATTTTCTCTCGTAGCAATTTCAATCATATCTAGCATGGTATTTGAAATTCCGTGTGTTGCAAAGCACTGCACCATGAAGGTGAGCAATCCCATGGATTTCGTCGAGAGTTAATTACCATCTCCAAGGAGACATAAACTCTAAAATGATTGTCTCTATTTTGCATAATCCAATTTTAACTAAATATTTCCACGTGATTAATAGGTTTTTTCACTGCACAGTCCCTTATTTTTTTTGTTGAAAAGCCAAGTTTCAATCGACTATAAGGAAAATGGCATCCTACTCCAAAAAGTGAATCAAATTTCTAGTCAAATTCAAAAGGTCCATGCTATGTTGACTTGTTACAAGCCGGTGCATTTTTCCCTATGTATGCATGTCTTTGTTGTACCCTTAGAACCGGTATCTCCATATTTGAAAATGTTAAAATACAACAATGTAGATGGGCTCACGCATTGATAAATGTTTTTTGATGTGCCATATGAGCATTCTCGCTAGATTTTGACATGTAAAACCAAATGTTGAACATGGAGATAAAAGGCACCAATAAACAACAAGAGCTACGGAATGGTGGACTAAGCCAATTTCAATCCCGAGTTGGTCAAATTGTGCCTCATCTAGCAACATGCAACTACTTTCTAGTTTTTTTAGGTTTAAATACAACTACATCAAAGCGTCATCTAGGTAGTTCCTTATATAGTTTGGTCAAGGTGCTTTCAATTAGAAGACATATATATGCCAAGTGAAGCCGCAAAAAATTCCTTGTTTCATTTGAAAGAGTGCCATGTAAGCAATAATCTAACACTTTATGGTAAAAGCCCACATTATTATAATCCTTCGTGAGACTTATCATAAATGCTTATTAATGTATTGCCTTCCATCCTAGAAGCCGGAAAATGAAGTTGCAGCTTAGCACCCATCTCTCGTTTGTACTCGGACAAAGAAGCATCTACCCCTTTGCATTTGCATAGTAGTTTTACTGCAAAAGGATGCTACTAGAGGAACCAAGAGTTTCCTCCTTGTCTTTTAAGTTGGCTACAATATTAATGCATGGGGAAGTCAAAACAACAACACTTTAAATGGGTGATATTTATTGGCTACCTCTTCCTTTACCCTTTCTCGACGCCTTTGGCTCCTTGATAATTTTCTTTTGTATTTTCCTTCACCAATTATCAACTAATCTAGTAATATTCTTTCTTATCTCATTGGAAATATTAGCAAGTCTTATTTTACTAACTACAATAGCAGACTTCCTCGAAGCTAAATTCTTGAGGATGTCATCGAGAAAGAAGAAATTTAGAGAATTGTACGAGGGTCTAAGTACGAGAAAAAATGAAAGCATGCTCATTTACAAGGAGAAGGGTTTAAAATTATTTAAGATATTTAATTTCCATAAAATATCATGTTCCAATACACAAGAGTATTTAAATTCCTACGTATCCCTACTCGCACCATGCTCAACCAGGGGAGAGGGTTGCATCGCAGAGGACCGAAGGGGGCGTATTGATTCAAGGTATGTTATCCAATTGTTTTATGCATTTGGATAGTTAGGACCAAACGCAGGGAGGACCAAGAGAGGAGACGAGGCACAGGAACGCGTAAACAACAAGGTTTGACCCCCCACCCCCCCAAGAGAGGACTTCGATGGGGGTCATGGAAACCAACTAAAAGCGAGGATCAAGAGAAAAGGCACACAAGATCGTGGGAGAAGAGGTGGGAGCATTAATCTTCTAACAATGACTAATTATTATCAAATATGCATACATCCTATAAAAAATCATCTCAAACAACATGGCCACCCTATAATAATTCTACAAAAAGATGGCTCGACACTAGTTAATATGAACCTAACAAATCATACTTTAATCACATGAGATATACATGGCTATATCTAATGGTTCAAAATAAATCACCACAAATACATCAAACCATATAACAATACCGCAACTCCTTAGTGATGTACGATACACTTTATTGGATGCTACAACTACTTATAATTGTATGGTGTACTTTTTTTGGATGCACATATCTTCTTGTTAAAACATCAAACCATATAACACCACCGGAACTCCTTTCAATATATGGTGTACCTAAATGGATTCACATATCTGGTTGTAAATAGATGATCACCTTTAAGATTTAATGATCAACTGCAAAAGCTGCAGTGTGGTTTATCACCCATATGTTGACAGACCACTAAGAAGGCAACTAAAATCTGAAAGGGAGGTGATGAAGATGAATTTGATTCTCAAAAAACTTGCAATTGAGGCAAAATGGGTTGGAGGAAAATGAAAATGATGTGCAACAAAGCATGGTGTTGATAAAGGAGAAGCCCCTAAAAATAGATTCAGATTTTAACAATCGTGGAAGATCCAGATTAGTCTCTCGAGTAGCATGAAATCAACAAAAAACTTGGATAATTCATAGTCTTGTAACATAAGAAACAAAGTCACAGATATGAACATAGAAAGCCAATTTTTTGTAAAGAATCGGTGCCCCCATTATATACTTTTTGATTTTTTGTAATATAAATTTTGTTCTCTTTTAAAAGATGCATCACAATCCTACCGGTTGTTTAAAAGATGCATAACAATCATATTGGTCCATCTCGGTATTTATATTGAGAGATATGGCTTCCATTTTCTTACCCAACGATACCATAGATCCATTTTAAAATAAGATTAATCAAATCCATAATATGGATTTATGTGTGTTTTATTTTATTAATATAAGTTTATATACATGTATATATTATTTTTTAAATTTAATGGAACCGTGTTCTTATATGATTTTATTAATATATGATTCTTTTAATTTTATATATGTATAAATAGAAAATAAAAAATAGAGCAACTTAATAGTTATGCTCTCATATACGACTAATATATTTTTCTCTTTTATATCATAGATTTATGCTCTTTTATTAATCAACTTTCATCTCTCGTCATAGCCACTCAATAGATGAATCACCCCTCCACATGAAATTGATTCCTTTCTCCTTTAGGAGAAGAAACGTGATCTTTAATAGTAAGGTCGACATGAAAACAAAGAGACCTATCCTACCTGGTTTATGGAAAACCCTACTTTAGAAGAAAAACTGAGCATTCTCCTTCAAAGGGAAACATGATGCTTAATAGTAAGGTCAATCGTAAAGTGGATACAACAAATGGAATGTACAGTAATCCTTTCCCAAAGCAAATTATACAAAGTATCCTCTCTACAAAACCCACCTCTGCATCGATGTAAATCCTTTCTTACTACACCTTCTCAAAATTAGACCCGACAAGTTACAACAACCCCGCTATCAAGAACATCGATCGCCTCTACAAGCTAGCCTTACATGTCGATCTAAGGACAATGATAAAATGGGTAGACACAATGTTTGGGGGGAAGAATTTAAAACCATTGTCCTTGCAATCGTAAGATCTTTTTTTGAAAATCGTAAACAAATATTAACTATGGACAATATACATTGTTTGGCATGTTAAATAAAATATGAACATAAAATGGAGATACAAAACAATATAAATGAGGAATCCCACTAATATAACTTGATAAAATAGACAATGAAATATCCAATAGAAATTTCGCAATCAACAATATACATTATTTGAGCACCCCGCTTGAAATGTACGTAAGCCTTTTCCCAAACCAACTTATGCACAATATTTTAAATTACAACTTCTAGGAGATTTCTTTTTCATCCACATGTGAGTCCTCTCTACTATATCCACCGTGCCACTCGTCCAAATATTTTCTTACAACACCTCCTTAGAATTAAATGGCTTGCATAAACATATAACTTCTTACGTGAGCGAGTCTAAAATTTCACCCTATTCTCCTATCGTCAGTGAGTTTCTTAGGGAACTTTCACATCTCCCTAGCCATACATGAATAAAAAAGGACCATGGACCCGAAAATTTACGAGTAGCCATGATGTCAAGAACGTCAAATACCCCTACAAGATGGTTAATAAGAGCAAGATCTCCAATTCGCTTTAGATCCATCTCTGCCAATGATCGGCCATGTAAACATTTACCAATAAGGAGTATTTCTCAAATTACAGATCATACAACAGTTGACACCCTCACAAAAATCACATCATTAGTAGACAAAATCCTCCTCAAAATACTTGTCATCATCTCTTGGTTAGCTTCATCATTTTCCCCATATGGCAAGCAAAGATGAGACAAAAATTGACTAATATGATGAATGCTTATAGTAGGATTACCGAGGAGGTCATTCAGCTTTGCTTATTTGCACCATGGAGGATAGTTTCATTCTTTTCTCACTGAACTCCCTTTGTAGCAAGTGCATGTCTCACCAATAGCATGCTCCATATTGAAGCATAACATATAATATTAACTAGTAATAGAATTTACAAAATAATTAAAATAAAAGTAGACGAGTAAATCGCAATTCACTAACCTAGTTGCAAACACAATAATATGTCGAAAACCATTTTGTTCCTCGTGCAACCTTCTAATGTTCAGCTTTAATGTTTCTGTGTTGTCTCCTCATTTGTAGCATCCGGTTTACTTGCCAATTGCAGTATGCCCAACCTTACTATTGTTTCTATCAAGTTCCACTTAATCTCATGGGGAGTCTCACTTGAAGAACTTGCAATCGGGAAAACTAAAATGTAAGCCACAACAACATATTTCTATAATGCAGCTTTTTGCACAAAGTGATCCATAAAAAGTTTCATTAGGACAATGTATCGAACAAACCTGTTCAAAAAAGAGATGTCAAGCCATTTATAG
Source organism: Pinus albicaulis (assembly GCA_034641835.2). Classification (NCBI taxonomy): domain Eukaryota; kingdom Viridiplantae; phylum Streptophyta; class Pinopsida; order Pinales; family Pinaceae; genus Pinus; species Pinus albicaulis. The sequence goes on along the minus strand of CM076581.1, from coordinate 238,617,278 downwards.
AAGTGATTGGTGAGATTTTTTCCGAAATCTAATCGGCCCCGTGTTCGGAGTGATGTCACTGGAGGTAAACCCAAGGCCAAGGCATGTGTACCCGATCCACTAGGTCGGCTATTTATAAAATCAGCTTGATACATATTCAAATTAAACTTCTTTCCCCGCTCCACGTATTTCCACACCAATGTAATCCATTGTACAGACTTTGAGGCAAATGACCTTGTAGCCCCCTGAAGAAGAGCCATAGAAAGTAGTGAATGCTTGCTCGCAAGTAACTAACACCCGCAGATCCTCTGGACCAGATGGCTCTAGCGCTCTAATTCATGCAACACTAATATGTTGCTTAAGAACCTAGGTAACATAACAAAATAAAAATTTTAACCGATGGTACCAACCAATAATTCATCACTAATTTAACAAATTCATCCCTTATTATTTGCCTAATTATAGATTTGGAACTTTGCAAGTAAAATGCCTTTCAAGAAAGAGATCTAACAACTTTTAGATAAGATTTGGCTATGTATCTCTTAATCAAGTCGCTATATTTAGGAAGGCATAGATTCTCCTAAGTTGTAACCTTCGACCCAAAGCAAATATGTGCACCCTACACTTTTATTGAGAGGGCACACCTTTGTGACAATTTTTATCATTCTTGTGTACAATATATTATTTATTAATTAAATATACAAATCATTTTCAAAAAAAGAAAAAATTAAATAAGCATGAGATATTAAGAAAGAAAATCACCATTAATATAAACCAGAAATTCCTCTACGAAGGTGTTGACACCAAAGACATCCATATCTAAAAAACACCATAAGACCATCCATGCCCCATTTTCCATTTTGTAGGTGTGTAAAAAAAACATGACATGAAAGCATTAGTTACTAAACTCGAATATTATGTGCATCAATGACATGCGATAGTGATACCTGTATTTGTTCTAAAATAAAGCGAAGGCCTTTCACCAATTCATGTGCAAAGGAACGGTTTGAATTTTCGTCTATTCCAACCACTATCTCATATAATTTATGAAATAATTTTTCACAAGCTTCTTTTGACTCCTTATCATCCGATGGAATAGCAAGCTTTAATACAACACCTAATAAATAATACGAGAGCTTGTTGAGATACTCAATGTCTTGGCTTCTCGACTCCAATATTTGGATAAAAAAAAGAAAATATGAAAGTAAATCGAATCCACATCAATACAATGCCACAAAAGAACTATCACTTACAAAGAAATAATACCCGAGAGAAGAGCTCCACATCAATGCTTTCAAGGAGTTATTGTTTCCAACTTTCATGAATCAATGAAGGAATCTCACCCGACTTCTTTCATAAGTCCGACAACCCAACCGTAATCAAGATGATCCCGTGCAAGAGTCTCTTGAACACCATTCTAAAAAAGCTTTCTCCATTGTCGATTTAACCTATGCCTCGCAAAACGTATGTGAAGGAACTAAATTATATGCTTACTTCATCCAAACGAAGACAAATTCTTATCCTTTCAGCTGCATTCTAATTATCCTCACCTTAATTTTATCATAACCTTTATTTACTCCACAAAGAATATCAACTAATGATATATCTTTGTCATGAAGAATATCATTAACCATAATTTCATTGTCATTTAACAATTTGCCTCAAGTTCATCTCCCAATCTATTTCCGGAGTTAGACATGGTGTTTGAGGAAGTTTTTGGTTCTCAAGTGATTTTAAATAATGACCAAGCAACCTTCTTCGGTTTTCCATTATCACTATTTTGGACATCGTAGGGACTATGAGATGGGAAAATGATGCAGGGGTAAAAAGGTGACATTGGTAGATCTCCATTCTCCTTTGATTCCATAAATTTAGCTCGTGCACTCGATAGTGCCATTTTCATTCATGTTGCTCCATCACTACCACTCAAATGAAGAACCCTTTCACGCAGAGTTGTTGATCTTCGAGAACCTATAAAATGCATGTAATGATGAGAATTTAGACTCAAATGGGTTTATAGAATTAAACCCAGCTTTAATTTCTCATTATCTACCTCTTGAATTTCTCACAGTATTGCAATTGGTCCACCGCAATTGAAGCCCATCAGTTTTTGTTTTAAATTTGATAGTTGATCTCACGATTCCAATTTGCAGTGGTGAATTATTACATTACACATGCCTCGCCAAACCCTAGTTTTTATTCACTAGTTGGCTTATAACAATGCTACAATGCATCTTTATTATTCATTATTTTCTGAGCTCTCACAATTGTGCATTTCGATTTTGGGCCCATATATCCTATTCAAACACTGTAAAGTAAAATCCCTTATATGTGTATCCTTGTTCGCTTGTTTGTGTTATAATGTAAAAAATATAAAAATATTTCCTTGATATTTTTGATAGAATGCTTCCTTAAACTAATAATATCAACAGGGAATGCGCATTTGACATTTTATTAAAAAAAATCACCGCAAATGGAGCCATGACAAGTGGTAGTTAAAATCAAAACCCGCCTCGGTTTCAAAACCGAAATCGCTCATTGACCTAGGGTCTGCCCCATAGGCGCACACAGAACTAAATAAAAATGCGAGTGGCCCAAGGACTTGCATTAAAACAAGCAACATGAGTTAACAACAGTTGTGATCAGCCTCGGTGTTTGGTGGAGAATCATTGTGGTCCTCGGGGTTGGTCCCCGACCATCTCCATCGTGGGTTTTGATTGGTGACAAAGCATTTTGTCGTGCCCGGGAGGATTTTCGAGTCCAAAGTAGAGATGGCAAGAGATAGTATGAGGAACCGAGCATTATTATGCATTGCGTAGGTGGCCACAATTTTTTTTGATCTTATATTGTATGGAAACCGAAGAATTATATTTGCCAATGGAGCCTTGGTTCATTTCCAAGGTTGAGGGAGGTATTAAGCTCGTCCACCAGGGGTCCCGTTTTGCAGTGGTTTGTGGTATGCCCCACTTAATGGCATGTTTCGGAAAGGACAAGGCCCGGGTACAAATCTTAGGTCATTCTGTGGAAATTATTTATTCAAACCTCTCGCTTACCCGTACTTTGGGGTGTGTACTTCAGAGAGAATTGGTCTTTTGATCACCACAGATTGTCAAATGGAAGGAAGCAGTACATTGACCTTAATTGTATCTTTATTCCTTGTTTAAAGTTGGGATTGCAATTTCTTTTTCTATGTTAGGGCTTTAGTTTTTTTTGTATGAAATCATGAATTGGAGTGAAAAGACAATTTCAATTGATATCTCAACCGGTTTTGGAAAATACTATCTCGCTAATTATTATAACAAACATAATGTGTTCAAAACTCCAATCTATATATTTTTCTTGGGTTTTTTTTGTGTAGGGGCTACAAACGGTTCTTCAGACGGGTTGTACTCGAGACATCCGATTACCTCAAGGATGATTGCCGGAAATTAAATTGCACAGTGGGTGTTGTGGTCTCTGCCATTGAATACACTAGGTTGCATTCGATAATAGTCCCTGAATCAAATATAGATTTACACTTTGGTACTCTTTTGGAAAAATCAAGAAGCCTCATATGTAACTTTTGCTGTTGCTAGTGAAAAAGTTCACGCTCATAAACTTGTTTTGGATGCACGATCCTCGATTTTCAAAGTTTTTTTTTTTTAATTCTTCAGAGCAGAGTAATGAAGTAACTCTGAGCAACATATTATTGAACTAGATGGTTCATAATGAGGTATGTATCAATTCCTTGATACTTAGAATTGAGTTTTCACAGGATTTGTCAAAAGGGTTTTATTGGAAGTGGTTGGCATAATTAGTCAAGACAGTGCTTACTGCTAACTTGAGATTGTCAATCCAGTTTGTTTTCTCTGAAACATTATATAGTTTTATCTATAAGAAATCACTCACTGACAACATTCTAACAAAATGTAAAAAATACACAATACAAATGAAACAGAATCCATGAGCATAAGTGAATCGGGACAATTCATTCAAATAAGGGATTTATTGGAAATGGTTGGCATAAATGGTCAAGAGAGTGCTTTCTGCTAACTTGAGATTTTCAATCCAATTTTTTTTCTCTGAAACAATATATAATTTTATCTATAAGCAATCACTCATAACATTCTAACAAAATGGAAAAAATACAATACAAATGAAACATAATCTGTGAGCATAAGTGTACTTTGAGAATTCATTCACATGCTAGCATGGGTTGTTGTAGAATTTCATATGGTAGTCTATGGAGCCTGTTATATCTACTTAGAGAAAACCAACATCATCTACAAGAGAAATGCAATGCCTCTTTTTCATAGCAAATACATTGTTGGCACAAGACATGCCGTGCAACTGCCCCTCATGTACATGAGCGAGTGAGCAGTCTTACATATTTAAATGAAATGTATTTTTTGTCAAAATAAAATAAAATATATTTCTAGTCAAAAACAAATATTCTGATATGCTACAGGTATGATGATCTCAAGATAGGGGCTTCTGTAGGCGAAAAATGCATAAGCAATAAAAAAATAAATCCTCTGCTCTGTAATGAATAATTTAAAAATCAATTTTTACCATAATCATAGTTTATACCTAACCCTCTTTCCCAATTCCAATCCAAAAGAAAATCTTAACCGAAACCTAATCAATGGATACATCAGAAGCTTCACGGTGATTGAATCTGAGAACATGTGTGCCTAATAAGCATGGAGCAGCTACCTTTAAACCAAAGCTTCGCTGGCTGAAAATTCATGCGCAGAAAAAATAAAGAAAATCTTCCCAAACTTCCACACAAACATTGAAATCCAGTCTATGAAAAAGAACCAGAGGGATAACAAGATGTTGTTGTTCAAATTTCCCAGTCATGACCACCTTACGCAAAATTGAATTTTTTCCTTGAACCAATTAGGCATTAAAGTTAGTCTTCAAGAATAGCAATATGATATCATCAGCACAACATCTCACATCTCACATATTGCAGAGAGATGAAGAGTAGTAACTCATACTAAACCCTTCAAATATTCAATAACATACAGAGCACCTTATGAAGCCTTTTTCATTGCAGTTAGGGCACCTTATTAGTTCATCTTCATCAGTATAAATCTTACAACTCCCATGAAAACTACGGCATGGAACAAACCTCAAATCCCCACAGCCATCACAAAACCTAATGCAACTCATAACCGGAAAACCCTCCAAATACTTCTCCAACTCACTTTATTCGTGCAGTTGTATAACCCTAGCTATTCCATCGATGCATTCCTCTCTTGTAAACAACATGGGCACACTAATACACTCACTCTCCATCAATATCTAACCCTCATGGCAATACTTGGCACACAGAGACACGTCCCTTCATAAAAAAAAATCCTGAAAGCCTGAAAAATTAACCTAACATAACAATAATTCTCATAGGTCTTCCTGGTTGTCGTCAAGCTGGTAAAATACAAAACCACCCGGTATTCGCCTCTAGGGGAGCTCTTAGCTTCCCAAAACCCCAGTTTTCAAAATCTGGTGTTCTGGAGGCCTCAGGTAAAATCAATGGCATTTTGTTCATAAGCCTCTGAAAACTGGTACACTAAGCCTGCTACTACAGGCAGAGTCGAGAGTCTTGGGCTCATTGATACTCTAAAGGGTTTTGGAAACCAAAACCGCCGAACAGGGTGAAAAATCGTTCAAGGATCAGGTTCAAATTTTTTTTGAGCTTTGGCTTGAAATTTGATAACCTGGACAGATGGAAAGATTCTATTTGTTAGAGGGACACTAAAATCTGATTGGTTGGAAGGGCGATATCCAAAGCTTTTCATTGGCTGTAGTGAATAGTGCTCATCCCAAGCCAAGCTAGCAAAGAAAATGCCTTTCTGAGTAACTAAACAAATCCTTTAGCTTAAAGATGATAACAATTTGCTAATGCACGAAAAAAGAGAACATACAAATGACATCACCCTCCCTTGCCAAAAAAATGACTTGGGAACATCCAATGTGACCTCTTGCTTCGCTGGAGGGAAAATACGCTCCCTCTGCCAATCATGATGTCTACGAATGATGTAACAATCAAGAGAAACTGACCTAGAGGAAAATGCCTAGGCTTTTTTTTTAACATGGTTTTTGGGTATATTTTTTTTTTCAAATTTATATGAAATTTGGTAGAGATTTTTTTAACTATTTATCATGGTTTTGGGGTATAGTTTTTTTTCAAGTTTATATTAAATTTTATAGAGATTATTTAAAATTACAAGTATGAGTAGTAAACTTTGCACAATATAAATACTTTATCATTTAAAATTATTGATTCTATTTATATATTTAAAAATACATTTTAAATCATAATAAAAATCATAATATTGTAAAAAATTATTTTATGAAATTCCATGAAAAATTTGAAAACATAAAATAACTAGCGGTTGCCCCTAAAGGTGAAAAGATACACCGAAGGTAGTTCATCTCATCAAGATTTGGGAAGATTTGTCTTTTATTGTTGTGCTTGAAGTACCAATTTTGTCTTGTGGTTATGCATACAACATCTTAAATGAATTATCACCAAAATATGTCAATTGGGTGCGTACATTTCAAGATTAAATATAAAATATGTCAATATGTAAATATTTAAAATATCTCAAGCATTTCAAGATTGGAAACAAAAGGAATTATTTTGCATTTGTGTTATTTGAAAATGTTTTGAAGCAATTAAATATTTAAAATATGGCAAACATTTCAAGATTGGAAAAAAAAGGAATTATGTTAAGGAACAATTTTAATGAAACTTCTTTCATATAACCGGTTTACTTTACTTGTTAATAGCATTTGGTTGGTTGGTAAAGTAGGGTCATTATTAGTTTTTTTCCCTAACATAAAAATAATATTTTATAATATATATTTTCTTTTAAATAATATTTACGAACATTAACTATATTGCATAGGGCTTGACTATAAAAATTGGTTTACTTGGTCCAATTATTATTACAGTTAGGATGCGGTTCATGCATAGTTCGATTGTATTGACTATATTGAGCTAAATTAAGTGATCAAAACAAAAAATTTCACTTTAAAAGAGATTTGCAAGTCAAGAAATTTACAAAAACTCTTCAAATTTAAAATTTTAAAGTGCACTAATTTTTTTTCAAATTTTATATCTTAAAATAATATATTATATAAAATTTGAATAAAACAAATTACAAAACTTAAATTATATATATATATATATATATATATATATATATATATATATATAATACAAACTTTAAATAATAGCAAATCCATAAATGAAGAATTGCATATGAAATGAATTTAGTGATCCGTGAGAGGGTTATTCTTCTTCAAAGTTATATATATATATATTCAAATTTGATAAATGAAAGTGTTCGATCGTGAGAGTTAGGTTTGAGATATGATCGTTTTCGCTATAAAATATTAATTCCACGTAATTATGAATTCCATGTACAATAAAATCCATTTCTACCAACAACAACCTAAATCCCTATCCATGAACCAATTTTCTTCCACAACGAGTTGTTTCATTATTTTAGAAATCAGTAGGGTTTACTGCAAATAGTAGTGACTTAAATCCTTGTCAAGACAGTTTGAGTTGTTTCATTACCAAAATACAATAGAAACTGTTACTAGAGTAAGAATTTAAGAATTTAAAAACTCCTATAAAACCCTAATAATCCAATTTAACTCCGAAAGAGCTGCTTCATTTATTAAAAGATAAAAAAAGTAAAGCTAACCGCTAATGGGAACAATTTAGAACCCTGCCCATTGCCCCTAAAGAATCAATTTACCCAAGAAAAGAGCCACATCATTCTCCCACCATAAAAAAAGAAAAAGAAACACACTACTAGCAGCAACAATTTAAATCCCATAGCATTGCACCTAACTAGTCAGTTTACGTTCACATGAAGCCGTTTCATTAGAAGAAAAAAAAACAATAGAGTTCGCTAGTATCGACAACAATTTTTTAAAGCACCTAGAGTTATTAAGATCCTGCAGATCTTGGATACTCACATCGGCAGGATGTGGTGCACTTTGCACCACAGTCGGCAAAACATGCGATGTGTGAGAAGTTTTTGGGTCGTTGTTCAGGGCATTCATCAGGGCATTCTATAATTTTTTGAAAGCATGTGGGTGCGTCCATTTCTTGATCATCACACAGAATACGTTGTCCTTCCAATCTCGGCTCTGATGCAGATGCCATGCCAATTGCAATGTTAATGTACTGAAGAAAACAAGCTATAACCAGGACGACCATTTCTTCCTTGGGGTAAACCATGGCCATCCTTATCTTTGATAAGTTATGAAATCGAAATGGAAGTATCCAAGAACTGCCTTATCCTCGTCCATTTGAAACCCTTGGAGAGTATCCAAGAGAAAGTAACTGTAAGTTATTTTTTTAGTAAGTGGGGAAATTGCAGATATTCCCCGATTTCTAAGTTTGCAACAGAGAGAGTAATTGTAAAGTTTCTAGTTTTAGTGAGAAATATCATGACATTCTCTGACTCCCCATCTCCATTCTTATAGAGATCGTCAAAAATATTATTAGATTAAGTTTCGGATGGAATACATATCTATTCATGGAGGAATGTTATTAGATAATGGCATCTTATTAAACATATTTTCAATATCGACTTTGTAATTTTCAAACTCTTTATGATACACTGTATCCCAAGGCACCCACGCCTTCCATTGAAAAATGGTTCTAAGCATTTTCAGATCATTTTAGAAATCTATCATGTATTATTCTTTTGATTACAAAATCGCTCGTGACATCTGATTAAATTAGTATAGTACTGAATTATATTAATTGGAAAAAACATGACAACTAAAAAGAATCATATTATCATCAATGTGGAACTACCTATCCAATTACAAATATTGCTTAAAAAAGAATATATTATTTTCAATGGGCAACCTCCCATCTGATTTCAACAACACACTTAACAAAATAAGATAGTAATTCATTTAAACAATTGGAACAAAATTTAGACCAGTGATGTTATCACACTCTCAACACAAGTGATGATGTCCATCATGATGATTCATTCATGGTGATTCCACATGGCTAGCATGCATATATATATGAGGTTGGAATTTTTTAATATGGTGTGTTGTATAATAATTTTTTTATTAGAAATTATCACAATGGTATTATTAAAAGGGTTGAAATATTTCAATAAGTATTATTTTTTATTTTTATTGATGTTGACAATAGTATGGAAAGTGGAAAATTATGTTGATTTGTGTATTTCAATGTGGTTGTGCTAGTTGACATTAGACATGTGTGGAGAGAATTAGTAGGGCATGGTTAACAATGGCTAAACAAGTTTAAGATATGGTTAAGGAGGGTTTATTATGGTCAACATATAGTTGACTATGGATGACTATGATATATTATGATTCACTATGTTCATAGTTGTTCATGTTTGATCATGGTTGACCATGGTTAATTATGGTTGACCTACTAATCCTAGTAAACATAGATCAACACCCAAGGAAACTTAGGTCAAACTAGTCAACCTCATTAACATAGGTCAACCTAGTAAATCTAGTAAACCTAGGTAAAATCAGTAAACTTAAGCCTACCTTATAATCTAATAAACATATGTCTACCTAGTAAATCTACTTAACCTATTAATCTTAGTAGACCTAGGTCAACCTAGTAGACCAAGGTCAACTAGTAAGTCTAGTAAACGTAGTGAGCTTAAGTCAACCTACTAAACCTATGTAAACCTAGATCAACCTAAGTCAGCCTAATAAAGCTAGGTTAACTTGATAAACCTAGTAAACCATGATAAGGCTAGTAAATATAATAAGTATGATAAACCTAATAAATGTTAATCAAACTAGCAAACATAGGTCAACCAAGTCAACATAATAACCATAGTGACCATAGTTGACTATTTTTGACCATGGTTGAGAATGATTGACAAAATAAAATAAAGTAAATTTGTATCAACCTAAGTCAACCTAGTAAATCTAAGTCAACTTGGTAAACCTAGTAAGCTTCTATAAACCTAGACAACCATGGTTAAGCTAGTAAAATAAGGTCAACCTATTAAATCTAGTAAACCTAGTAGATGTAAGTCAACCTAATAAGCCTAGTTCAACCTAGTAAATATAGTAAACCTTATAAACCTTAGTCAACCTAGTAAACCTAGGAAAATCTAGAAAATATAATAAACCTAGTAAATGTAGGCCAACCTAGTAAACCTAGGTGAAATTAATATACTTGTAAGCCTAGTAAGCCTAGTATACCTAGGTCAAACAATTGAAACTAGGTCAAATTATTAATTCCAAGTCAACCTACTAAACCCTAGGTCAAACTATTAAACCTAGGTTAAATTATTAATTCTAGATCAACCTAGGAAACCTATTTATCCTAGTAAAAACTATTGAACCTAGTAAATCTAGTTATCGTATTAGAGCTAGGACAACTTAGGTCAAATTGTTGAACTTAGGTCAAACTATTTACCCTAGCTTTACTGAGTCTATTATTGACTTAGGTTTACTAAGTTTACCTAAATCTATTATGTTTATTAGGTTAAACACATGTTAATATATATATATATATATATATATATATATATGTATAGTTAATATGTTATCAATGTATTTGTATAAGTTTATGTATTATTAATGTCTTGAAAATGTGTTATTGTGTAGGGTGATGTGTAGATTAATGTGTTATCAATATCCATGATTATTTGTTTTTCCACATTTTAAGATTGTGCTTTATAAAAGGGCACATGGTTATGCATGCAACCTTTGCCCTTTTCTCTTTTCATAGATTGAAAATTCTTTGATTTCCTTAATGCTATCTATTTTGTGACATTTTGGCAATATATATTTACATAAGTATTCATTAATTATCTTTGACATTTTGATTTTCTTTTACATGAAATGTTTTTATTTCAAAGCGACTTCAACAAGCCAAAAAAATAATCGAAAAATCACTTTAACAAAAAATAGATTAATCTAACAAAAAAATTCAAACAAATTGATGATTAAAAATTATTACTTCATAGCTATCATAATCATTATAATCTATGCTAAAATTAAAAATATTTTTACTTCTTCACCTTACATACACCTATTGGCTAATAAATAATAATTTAAAAATAATAATGGTGTAGTTTGTATTTATTAATAATTTCCTCGGGGGCATTGTTGTTTGTCAATGGTTAGAGATGGATATTTCAACTACTATAGATGGGTATGAATTGTAACATTATGCCACTCCAACCTATTTCTTTTTAAATAATAATCATAAAATATTAATATATAGCTTTTAGATTGAGTATTTCGAGTGATTTTTGGTTTGAAAGGGTGTGATACAATATGGTGTAACGTTGGCTTTGTTTAAATAATTTAGTGTCTATTTAAATCTGGATTGAATTAAACTTTTCAACAAAGATATAATATATTATTTAGGTGGTTGTTTTTAGGTGGTTATTTAGATTAATTTTGACAATGGAGAAATTTATATTAATCCATCAATTTTCATATATGTTCTATATTTTTCTTCCATGGCCAATAAACAGAGTGAGCAAAAACTTTAAGGCTCTTCGACAACTAAATTAATGTGTATAGTAATAAGGAAACTAGCGTAGCGGTAGTCCCTAACGACTTGTCGTTTTTTTTTAATATTGATGTTCAACTAAACATATCGATGTGCATCTATTTTTTGGTTTCCACGTATCAGGACCAGAGGAAAATATCCTAGACACCCGAACAATTTTATACAACTCGTTTTTTGATGGAGCCACATTATTAACTTAAATATTCAAACCACGCGTCTATTTATTAAAATAGGTGTTCACAGTTGATGTTGGAAGGTTTTAATGAGGGAATGACTGATAATATGGGATTATTTATATTGTACTCTAATCCCAACTGCAAGCTCTGTAAGACAACCATGAAAACAATCTCCTTGGTCTGTAAGATTGTTCTAAGTGGATCACTGCTTTGTGAGGAAATTCATAGCATTATTCATTCTATGACTCACCACATTCATTACTTGTATGACCACGAGAAAATTCAGTACTATATGCGCTGCATGGCCAACTCCCCATGGCTTCGATGGGCTCCGATTCAGATCAGACAATGTGCCCCCTCCCTGAGCTGTGTTGTAATACGCGTTGGAAGGGCAGCTCCCCATAGATTCAATGGGCTTTGATTCAATGTGCTCTGATTCAAATCAGATAATGTACCCCCTCCCTGAGTTGTGCTACATCCAAGCAGCGATGCTACAACCTAAGGCTATACATGGAACATTGATGCTCGTGCCTACCTTGAGTGATAATGGGGTGGTAACCAGGTACTCGGTCTTTATAAGTTGGGTCTCGATCTATTTTTGGATAAAAAAAAGGCAGAGGCACATCCAAGGAGGGAGGCAGTACTATAAGGGTATATCTAGGCTTAAGCATTTTGATATGCCTCTCTTTTAAAAGAGCCAACGATCCTAGAGGAACAAGCCAACGATCCTTGAGGAATTAATCCAGACTAAGGTCTTTCCCACCTCTCGGTATTGATGTAATTTTTATAGAACTCTTAATTCTACAATGAATATGGAAATTATATGTTTGAATCAGTGTTTGTGTCCAGAGGCACCAAGAAATGATCCATGGTTTCAAAAACATGTAAGAAGAGTTGACTCCTAGAATTACCTCGTTGAGTACAAAAATCCAATGGATTACCTCTCTTAGCTTTTGACCACCACCTGAATTGACTCTTGTATCAAGTACTATGTTCTATACCTTCCCATTCCTAGTCCAGCCAAATTCCCACCCGTGCTAGAGGTTGTGGATCAATGAGGTCTGCTACCATAGCTTATCTTGCTACCGAGGAAGATATGACTAGCTAATAAGATAGTTCTGTTGATTTTCCTCTTGGCCAGAGGGACATGTTGAATTTTAGGAAAAGAAATGCAAAATTATATAACAAAACTCAATACAAACACATAGAAAACACATAGAAAGAGTGACAGATATTGTTTGCATGCCTAGTAAAATGTTTGAATTACATACTTTAGCATGGCAATGAAGGGTAAAGGATAAGGCTATCCATGCAAAGATATGTAGAGATATGAAATTTTGCATTCTTTACAGTGAAAATTTGCCATAAAAAATAGAGTTACAAAGTAAAATTTTGTAAATTTATCAAAAATTTCTATACGTAGTTGTTTGATTTTGTTTGAATGATGTACATGTTGTTTGTTCAGACTAGGATTTCCCTCATAGTCGCATTGGAGTTTTTCAATAACGTGAAGAACTTTACCGCAATATTTTTCCACACCTGTATGCAAAAACTGAAATGCAATGATACCTATATTTATGCTATTATGGTGGGCTAAAGGGCCATGAAAGATATCTTTCTGCTAATTCAAGCCTTCATTGAATAGTGAAAGATGAAAACCCATAAGAAAATCAATAGAGGGATATCAAGTCTTCATTGAATTCACTGAAATTGAGAAAATGCAAGTAACACAACAATGGGTATGTAAATTAATACACACATAGATGTTGATGAATTTTGTTGATGGGTGTGAAGCCCTAAATGAGCCCTATTCCTTTTTCTAGCATAATGGTGTTGGTTTTACTTGGTTCCCCCGAAACATCAATGGAGGAAGATAATGGTCCAGGTCCCGCTGCTACCATATTTCTCTGCAACCTCTGAAAAAATTTCTTCTTCTACTTTGATATGGAAAATATTGCAATCTCTACTAATGTGATGTCTTGTACTGTTAATAGTTATATATCACATTCCAACATATTTTTTCTTGGAAATAAAATATTTTGAATGCAGAGAGGGAAGAACACTTGTTGTTGATTGAAACATATTTGTTCACGGCAATAAAAGGTTTTGAATGTAGCAAGGGCATAACACTTGTTGTTGCTGCTTATTGATGTCGTGATGAGATTTTGGGTGGCGAGCATGGAGCTGCCACTTCCTTTCCTACCATCTTAGGTAATTATACTCTTGCTCACATAGTCGAGCCTTCATAGGAAAAGGGTTATAGAGTCTGCAAACAATATAGTCAAGCATTCATAGGCAGAGGGTTATATAGTCTGCAAACAATAAGCAACCAGAGGGAGCTTGTGTTGTTTTAGCAGCCGGAGGGAGCTTTTGTTGTAATCTTGTGAAGCATCTGTGGGAAGCCTAACATATGGCTAAAATGCCTCACAACTGGCTGGTTACATGACACTGGTTGACACCTTTTTGGTTACTGGATGATAGAGAAGTTTGGACTTTTGATGCGAAAAAATTTGGTTATTAGAACACCTTGCCTCACAGTATTAGAACACATTTCCCCAACCTTAATTTTACTTTGGATAAAATAGCCTTACCTCAACCTTACTTTGGACAAACTAAACTTGCCTCAACCTTGCTGCATGAGGCCACGCGAAGTTTTCAATAATAGGTGGAATGTTTTATAGGCAAAAAACTTTCGTTAAAATTGAATTCAATGAAACTGCATAAATCAAACTTTACTTAGAATTACATAACCTGGAAAAAAATCCGGTCAAAAGATAAAATAATTGACAGTCAACGATCAATCGATCACTATAGTCCTGCAGAGGCAGGGACTAATAATTGGAATAACTAGTCTTGATTTGAGAAATTAAAGAAAATTATGGAGACATTTATTTTAAAATTTATAGGAAGTTAGCGATGATTATTTTGAATATAGGAAAAGCTTGTTGATAAAATTTATGGGGAAAGGATGGTGACACATTACAAAGGCTATAGTTATGATATGATTAAACTTGTTCATCTGGCACATGAAATCAATGACATAGGTTTGGAGGTGATAATTGAAGCCCCCAACTCTAAGATAAAATGGGTTTTATTGAATCCGTGAAGGCAAAAGCAGTAGGTCGTGAATTGAAATGGCCATGCCTAATCACCCCTCTCACCCATGTCAAGTAAACCGAATGATATTGCCACACTAGCCAAATCAACACTATACAGTAACCACATTAGTATTAAATGAAAATTATTAAATAATACAGAACATGCAAAATTAAGGTTTTAGTCACATATTGTCCCTTCATCTTCAACAATGACAAAAAATATTCACTCAATATCAAGTCCTAAAATTATGATAATTAATTATATATATATATATATATATATATATATTCTAAATTTTTGATAAGAATTATTTATTTATAGATTTTATTTTTATAATTAAAATAATTTATAATATAACAATAATATTGTAATTCCATAACAAATATAATTTAATGATGTCAAAAGAAAGAACTTGTTCTTTAATATCTTAATTCCAAAATAAATACATCTATAAATAAACAAAAAATTATTAAAAAATACTTATTCTCTAATACGTTAACTTTTGGAAATAGTGACACCCAATAAAGGATCGAATGGGACCCATAAACACTGTATGTTCTTTTACAGATAATGATGCATCTCCTTTTTCAAGATCATGATATTTCTGCTCATCATTTGTAGCTTCTGTGTGTGTTTGCAGTCTACTTGCAATTAATATGAATGGAATGTATTAGTTTTGCTATGCTAAGTATCCAAAGAGTAATTAAAATTTGTGCATAAGGTTCTCTAAAGTTTGCAGGTGAAACAAATGGTTTTAACTTAATTAAATAGATTTCTGTGTGAGATTAAAGCATGTTAATTTCTTATAAAACATTGTACAATAGTAAATAACAGAGAATTAAGCATCACATGTAATAGTACTCAACAAATTTGATGAAGCAGTTCACCCCTCCTAGGCTACATCTGCTGGTCCAGCTGCCAATGGCATGTCCCTCATATCTTATTGCTCAAGAATGGTAAGTACTTCTCTCTATAAAAAAAGCTTTAGAATGCTTGAATTAGCTAGGAATGACTATTCATTTGCAGAAAACAGTGAATGGATGCTCAATACACTAAAAAAACCCCAGTGGCCCTTATGGCTCCTTTATGTTTCCCCAAGCTAAACCTACACAAGATGACCTCTGATGGCTCTGAAACCTATGCCAACGTGTTCACAAAGTCGAGAATACCCAAAATTGACTATCCATGCATCAAAATTGGTCGAAAATCCAAAGAGTTATGACCAAAACCAGATTTTTCCCAGCATCCCTTAAAAAACTCCACTAAATGTGGAGACACTTCAGTGAAGGCCGCTAATTTAGAAATCCTGCCGCATTTGAGGGCTCCGCTAGTGGAACCGCGAGAGGCACTGGGGGTTAAATTTAATGTTGGAGGGTGTGGTCACATGTGAAATGGAACTGTCGGCCTTATCCGCGCAGATTAACCATTGATGAAACCTCCACAATAAATGTTAAATGTGTGCTGGCCACATGGCACGAACTCATCAGAAACTTAATCGTTAACATCGTGGAGTTAAGGCCTTAATGCCACAGTTCTGGGCACTAGTCACGTGCTGTCAGGGCTAGCCCTTTTCTTTTTCCGCCATATATAATTTTAACCTTCAAATAGGTTTCGCGGCATATGGTTTATAAGAACCGCTGCACAGCCCAGTTGTTAGAATGTGGGTGTGCTAGCCCGGAGGTCGTGGGATCGATCCCCCGGACCTCCAAATAAAATTTTGCCATTACATTTGACTTCGGCCACGTGCCGCCCACTGATAGGCCTAAAAATCATATAATAAAATAAAATTTTCCAAATATATTTTTTTTGAAATTTTTTTAGACAAAGTCCAAAATAGGTCAAAATGTCATTTTTTGGAGTTTATTGGGCTTGTTCAAACCTTAATAACTTCTGCATATGACCTTTGTTTTTCAAACCGTTCGCAACACCAGAATCACAGTGATGAGAATTTTCCAGTTGTTTAGGTTGCAACCACTTCTGAGCAATTTCATTTTTGAGCATTTTTTAGCAATGGACGCGATCTCTTGGGTCAAAATGTCATTTTTTGGAGTTTATTGGGCTTTTTCAAACCTTAATAACTTCTGCATACGACCTTTGTTTTTCAAACCGTTCATGGTGCCAGAATCACAACGACGAGAGTTTTCTAGTTGTTTAGGTTGTAACCACTTCTGAGCACTTTCATTTTTGATCATTTTTGAGCAATGGATGTGATCTCCTGATCACACCTCCCCAATGGGAAGCTTTTGGACACCAAAAGCTCTCTGGACTACTAAACTTGAAGATGAGGAGACTGTGTCCCCACTCTTCCAATCTTAATCCACTGAAATTTCCCCGATTTCATTAATTGGAGCTTTTCTTGAAACGACAATTTTTTCCTTGATTCCATTGACCAAGTGTTGCTGACTTTGACCTTTTCATGCTGCACATTTTCGAAACTTGCAGAACAAAAACTTAAATTTGCAGTAAACACATTGTTTCTACATTGGTCTATAATTAAAGAAAACTAAAAATTACTTTCACCTTGCATTCTGTCCTTATGGCGGTCTTTTGCTGAATTAGCCTTATACTTATGTCGATTCATGACCAAGTTTCCTCGCCATTGTACCCTGCCTTTCTGAAACCATCAATGATAATTTCTAAACTTTGTGCCTTCTTTGCGCTCTCTTGGACCTTTGCACCTTCTTGCACTGAAACTTTGTTTTCCGCACCGATCGACACCAAAGACGATTGTTACAATTGCTTGTCATCTTCTTTCAAAGACAACCTGCTTTCAAACTGAAATAACTCATTATTTACATGAAAAGTATTATGTGAAACTTCTCTTTGCTTAATCATCATCAATGTCAAGTTTTGACTTACATTGACGAGCCTCTTCATCTGCCCTGCATTCACTAAAGAAGAGTCTAGTTTTTTGCGATGTACTCTCACAATGTACTCCTTGTCATCCCTGAATAAATGGTATTTGTTCTCATGGTGATGGAAGGTAGCTTTCCTGACATACAAGGAAGGAATGACCAACACCACACCTGTAATATCAAGCAGTACCACATCTAATTCAACCATGTCAATAAAATGTGTTGTTATTGCAAAGCACAACATGCACTTCTTTGAAACTTGCAAATTTTCATCCTTACAAATCCAACCAAGAGGATATGGTTTCAAGATTTAGTTTCTTTACTAAGTCTTCAGAAATAAGGTTCTCTTGTGACCCACTGTCAAATAGTATGTCAACCTTGGTATGTTTGGAAATGACCCACACATGAAACAATTCAATTATCTTTTCTTCACTTGGAGCTTATATGTGACAGTTAGAAATACTAGAATTGGGTTTAGTTTCATTCTCTTTCCCCTTCAAGTTCTTTAGTGCCATAGCCATGATTTTTGTTTCATCTCATGATTATGACCCTAGGACTTGTTCAGCTATTGCAACTATCTTGCCTTTCTCCTTGGCTTTATATTTGGCTTTAAAACTTTCTAGTGGCAACTCTGGATGAAGTTTCCAACAATGGTCCTCATCATGGCTTTTTTTAGAACAGTGTTTGTAGAAAAAATTTCCCTTCTCTTTTCTAGAATTTTCATTTCTCTTTTTCTTCCATTTTCCTTTAAACTCACTTTCCTCATTCCCATCTAAATTTTGTTTTCCCCTTGCCTCTAAATGTGTGGCTTGAACAAAAAACCCATCTAAGCTTGTAGGGTTAAACATGAGAATGGTATGTCTTAAGTAAGTACCCAAACCTCCTATATACTTGAGTAAAGTGTCTTCGCTATGAAAATCTATTCCTAGTAAAAGAGCTCTTCTTCTAAATTCTTGGGTATAAACTTGAACATTTTGTCCTTTCAATTGTTTAAAATTTTTCAAGTCCATTATGGATTTCTTCATTGTGATCTAATGGATAAAACTGTTGTTTTATTGCAGAAATGAAATCAAACCATGATAAGATAATATTACCATACTTTTTGATCTCCTCCTTTGTCTTGGCTTCCCACCAAACAAGAGTTGCACCTTCCATTCTCAATGAAGCTAGTTGAATTTTGGTTTCGTCATCATGAAAATTTTGAATTCTCAAATAGACCTCTAATTGCCTAATCCAATTATCTAGTTTTTCTTCATTAACTTCACCATCAAACCTTGGCAATTCAAACTTAACATCAAGTGTAAGAAAATGACTTTTACCCATGTTCTTGACTTTGTGAGAGTGATGTACTGAAGATGATCTAGAGGTTGATGAAGATGAATATGAGGGTGATGATGGCAATTTTCCACTATCTCTATTTCCTCCATTACCCTTCTTAGATTTATCCTAATCATTATGGCCTCTTGACGATCCCTCTCCTTCCTTATGAAGTTTGGATCCTTCTCTTTCTAGTCTTTGGCGTTCCTTTCTTGATAAAGGACTCTCACCATTTCAATCAAGAAAAGGAATTCTTTTATGAATACTATTTCTTTCTCTTTGGGATCAACTTCTTCATGGATTTCTCCTTCCCTTGAAGTCATGTTTATGGATTCTTCTGCTTCTCTTTGAGGTAAAATTGAAGGTGGAGATAATGGCACTCTTGCCCTCCTTGGATGAGGATTACTTAAAGTCTTTTCCAATTGACCTTCTCCTCTCTTAAGCTTCAGCCTAGTAAGCATGAAAAACCTTGCAAACTATTAAACAAACTTTGCACAATAACAATATTGAGAGTAAAAATCTGGCTCAACCTAATGCTCAACCCGAGCTCTAATACCAACTTGATATGAATGGAATGTATTAGTTTTGATGTGCTAAGTATCCAAACAGTAATTAAAATGTGTGCATAAGGTTCTTTGAAGTTTGCAGGTGAAACAAATGGTTTTAACTTAGTTAAACAGATCTCTATGTGAGGTTAAAGCATGTAAATAGCTTATAAAACATTGTACAACAGTAAATAATAGAGAATTAAGCATCACATGTAACAGTACTAAGCAAATTTGATGAAGCAGTTCACCCCTCCTGGGCTACATCTGTTGGTCCAGCTCCCAATGGCATGCCCCTCATATCTTATTGCTAAAAAATGGTAAGTACATGTGAAATAAAGCCTCAAATGGTTGTTTACTCTATAAAAAAAGCTTCATAATGCTTGAATTATCCAGGAATGAAAATTCATTTGTAGGAAACAGTGAATGGATGCTCAATACACTGAAAACACCCTAGTAGCCCTAGTGGCTCCTTGATCTTTCCCGAAGCTAAACCTGCACAAGATGACCTTTGATGGCTCTAAAACCTATGCCAATGTGTTCAAAAAGTGTAGAATACCCAAAATTGACTATCCATGCATCAAAATTGGTCGAAAATCCAAATATGTATGACCAAAAAAAGATTTTTCCCAATGTCCCTTAAAAAAATCCACTAAATGTGGAGACACTTTAGTTAAGGATGCCAATTTAGCAATCCTGTCGCATTTGAGGGCTCTACTAGTAGAACCACCAAAGGCACTGGGGGTTAAATTTAATGTTGGAGGGTGTGGTCACATGTGACACCTCCACCGGAACCCTCGGCCTTATCTGCGTGGATTAACCGTTGACGAAACCTATACAATAAATGTTAAATGTGTGTTGGCCACATGGCCCAAACCTGTCAGAAACTTCATCGTTAACACCGTGGAGTTAAGGCCTTAAGGCCACAGTTCTAGGCGTTGGTCACGTGCTCTCGGGGCTAGCCCTTTTCTTTTTTTCCATATACAATTTTAACCTTCAAATAGGTTTCGCCACCTATGATTTATAAGAACCGTCGCATAGCCGAGTTGGTAGAATGTGGGTGCGCTAGCCCGGAGGTCGCGGGTTCGACCCCCGGACCTCCAAATAAAATTTTTCCATTACATTTGACTTCAACCTGGGGCCACATGGCAGCCTCCGAGAAGGCCACGTGGTGCCCAATGATAGGCCTAAAAACCATATAATAAAATAAAATTTTCCAAATATATGTTTTTTAAATAATTTTTAGACAAAGTCCAAAATGGGTCAAAATGTCATCTTTTGGAGTTTATTAGGCTTTTTCAAACCTTAATAAATTCTGCATACGACCTTTATTTTGTGAACCGTTCACGGCACCAAAATCACAACGACAAGAACTTTACAGTTGTTTAGGTTACAACCACTTTTGAGAACTTTCCGTTTTGAGCATTTTTGAGCAATGGACATGATATTCTGATCAAAAATGCATTTGGAAGTTCACCACAGGCCTGATCATTCTTGCCATATCTTCCAATTCTGGCAGCTTGCACCAGCCTAAATTTGATTTAACACCCAATAATTCCCACAACAAACCCAACGAGGAGTCGAACAACCATCACCATTTCTTGCGAGTCAAGGAAATCCACACAAACCACTACGACTTTGACCCAGAAGATAATGAAATAATTCACAATGACTGTGAGGAAGTTGAAGTGGCTGAGATTGGATTCACGTCCCTTTTGTTGGAAGTGGAAAAATGCACGACTTCTTCAGAAGAAGCGGCATGAAAACCTATTGTGGGTATTGAAAATGTTGATGATCAGTCGAATAAATTGTTGGCTTCTGCTCGTTTTACTCGTCAAAAGGTGATTGTACATGGAAACACCTACAAATCTCTTCAGGTAAGCCAACAACACAAAAAGGAAACATTTGAGTCAGTGTAGAAAAGAAAATCACAGAGGTACGTCATCCCCTGCTTGCAAGGAACCTTCGTTCAACCCCCTCAACAACCCTGGTGAATCAAGAAATGATCGTTCTTCCACTTCTGTTAGGTGGGGTTATGAAGAATAATCTTCAGCACCCATATCATCATTATTTCCTCTAAATTAGGAAACTGACAAAATGATAGAGAGAACACACATCATACGTTTTATTAAAGGAGAAACATATATATATACAACTAGGAAATAATTATAACCAATAAACGGTTCTCCTAAATAATCCGACAACAACTGATTGCTAACTAAAGATTAATTCTTTAACATTCCCCTTAATCTTGGGGGTTACATTGTTTTATGTCTAAATTTTGACATTGAAATTCAAAATTACCTTTTCCTAGCGGTTTGGTGAAGATATCTGCTAATTGTTCCTTGGAATCAAAAAATTTCAGAACATTATCACCATTCTTGACGAGTTCACGAATGAAGTGAAAGAGAGTGTCAATATGTTTTCTCTTTTGATGAAAGACATTGTCCTTCGATAAGAAATGGCGGAAGTGTTGTCACAAAGGATTGAAATAGGTTCATTTTCTGTATATCCAAAGTCAAAGAGAAGTATCTTTAGCCACACTACTTGACATGATGTTGAATTCGCTGCAATTTACTCGGCCTTTGTTGAATATAAAGAAACTATGGACTTATTTTTAGATGACCACGAGATCAGGTTTCTTCCAAATAGAAAATCATAGCCAGAATTGATTTTCCGATCGTCAATACATCATGCATAATTATTGTTTGTATAACCAACAAGATTACTATCTGAAGAGGCTGCATACGATAAAAAATAATTAAATGTACCTGCAATGTATCTTAACACACTTTTTCCAGCTTTCCAATGACAATCTTTAGCAGATTCCATAAATATGGAAATATGACTAGCTGCAAATGCTATATCAAGTCTAGTAGCAGTAAGATACATAATACTACCAGCAAGTTTCTTATATAAAGTCGAATTAACAGCAGTACCCACATCATATTTACTTAACTATGTACAACCTCAATAAGAGTATCCATTGGTTTACACATGTCCATCTTAAACTTTTTCAAAATTTCAGTAGCATACTTTCGTTGACCCATAAATATACCATCATGTGATTTCTTTACTTCAATACCTAAGAAGTATCTCATTAATCCAAGATCTGTCATTTCAAATTCATTTTTCATTGTAGCTTTAAATTCATCTAACTGCATGTTACCTATATAAATTATGTCATCAACATAAAGACATAGTATCAACATATTAGCTTGATGATCATTCTTGATATACAAAGTGGGTTCATGGTCGCTTCTTCTAAAACCATTATTTAGCAAGTAATGGTCTATTCAGTTGTACCAAGCTCTTGGAGCTTGCTTCAAGCCATACAATTCTTTTTTCAACATGTATACCTTATGTTTTTTATTTTTTATTTCGAAACCAGGGGGTTGATCAACATACACTTCTTCATTCAAAACACCATCTAAAAAATCAGACTTTACATCCATTTGGTAAATTGGCCACTTTTTTTGTGTTGCAATAGCTAATACAAATTGAATACTATCAATTCTTGCTACAGGTGAAAATGTTTCACCATAATCTAGTCCAGGTTGCTGTGAAAAACCTTTGGCAACTAATCTTGATTTGTGCTTATCAACTTCACTTCTCTCATTTAATATAGTTTTAAAAACCCATTTGACATCTATACAATTTTTATCATCGGGTAGATCAACCAAATCCCAAGTTTGATTTCTTTCAATAGAATTGATTTCATTATTCATTGCATCTACCTATTTTTTGTCCTTTATAGACTCTTCAAAACAACTAGGTTGAAAGGAAAGAAATGCAAAATTTACAATATCATGAACATCTTCTTGTGCATAAATATCACTTAAGCTTCTCGTTTTAGGATTATCAGAATCAGACCCATTTAAAGATGATGAAATGCTACTGCTTGATGAACTACTATTGGTTTTGTCTTGAACCTATAATCTTTGAGTGCTTGTTGCAGGTGCTTGATGTTCGTCTAACATAATAAAAGGATTAGGACAAGTATTGTTCTCCATTTCATTCTAAGATGTGTCTTCCAGAAATTTCACATCTCGACTTACGACAAACTTCTTTGTTATAGAATTAAACAATATGTATGCTTTAGATTGATCACTATACCCTATAAAGATATACTTTTTGCTCCTATCATCAAGTTGTTTTCTTAATTTTTCTGGAACATGAGCAAAATCAATACAACCAAATACATGAAAGTGTGAAACAATTACCTTCTGTCCACTCTGTGCTTATTCAGGCATAAAACTTTGAACACTGGAAGTTGACGATCTATTCAAAACATATACTGAACATGCAACTGCTTTAGTCCATAAATATTTAGACAAATTTTGTGTTTTGAGAAAACTTCGGGCCATATTCATAATTATTTGATTCTTTCTTTCCGCGACTCCATTCTTTTGTGGAGTATAACTGGTTGTCATATGTTTTTTAATACCATGTTGTTTACAAAAATATATGAATTCATTAAATTCATGCTCACCTCCTTTATCAGACCTGAGAACTTTAATGAACTTTCCACTCTATTTTTCAGCCTCAGCTTTGAACTCCTTTAACTTGGAAAATGTTTTTGATTTGCATTTGATGAAATACACCCATATTTTCATGCTAAAGTCATCAATAAATGTAAGAAAATAGAGACTGCCAACAACTGATTTTTCTTGCATTGGACCACACAGATCTATATGCACAAACTCTAGTTGTTCTTTCGCTCTATAAGAAGTTGATGAAAAACTATATCGCTTATGTTTACTGACTATAAAACTTATACAGGAAGAGATGTGGTCAAACAGTGCAAACAAACTTTTCAACATAGATTGTCTTTGCAACAATGTCATACTTTTGATAGGTTAATAACCATATCGCAAATGCCACAGGTTAGAGTCATTTGGCATTGAAACATTATCTGGACAAAAATTCACACTTTTCACTTGTAATTGATACAACTTGTTCTTTGTCATAGGAATATTTGCAACAATAAACTTATAATTGTGCAAGTAGTATTTTGAAAAATAACATAATAACCATGTGCATATAACTATCCAACACTCAACAAATTAATGCCTGAAATTGGGTACATAATAAACATCATAGATATTCTTCACAACATTTTGTTTGGTTAAGACAGGTACAACACCCTTTCCTGAAGCTTTAACCTGGCGATCATCACCCAAAACAATAGAGGAACTGAAAGATGTATGAAGATGTGAAAAAAAATCACTATGACCAGTCATATGGTTACTACACCCGCTATCTACCAACCAAACATCTTTATTAGGTACTTGCACAGTCACTTGGCATGCCAGAAATAAAGCATCTAATGTTTCGCATTCAGTGCTTGTGACATTGGCTTTGTTTTTACTTAAAACATACTGTAATTTTCGACATTCAGACTTATAATGGCCATATTTTTTGCTATAGTGACCTTGAATTTTTTGTTTATCTATCCACCTACAACCATGATTAGTTTGAGACTGATCTGAATGTGTTTGAGTTACCTGTGATCTAACATCAGACTGAGACTGTCCTCTTCCTCCTCTTCCTTTTCCTCTCCTGCCATGAAAACCTCTGCCTCTACCTCTATCCATAGAAGCTTTAGATTTGAAAGCATGCTATAAAGTATTGAAATATAAATTAATTCTTGCTTCATGAGCCAATAAAGAACCAGTTAATTTTTCCACAGACAACTTTGTTAGTTCTCTCGACTAAAAAACAATAACTATCATGTCAAATTTTTTAGGCAAACATCTAAGAACCTTTTCAACAATTCTTTGATCTTCTAGTTCTTCACCATTCATTCGAATTTTATTAACAACACCCATAACTTTCGCCAATAACTCATCAATTGTTTATGATTCAGTCATTTTAAGTGTTTCAAATTGTGTTATGAGAGTTTGTAATCTCACCATCTTTACTTTGTCATTACCTTGAAAAGCAACTTCAAGTATATACCATATTGATTTAGAAGTCTTGGAAACAGTGATTTTAGGAAAAATATAATCATTTAACGAATTTAAAATGCAGGACTTCACTCTACCTTCTTTCTGTTTAATTTCATCAAATTGTAGCATCACTCATTGTAGCAATTATATTTGTGTTAGGTTCTGTGAACCCCATTTCTACAGTTTCCCAACAACATAAACCTTGTAAGCTTGCTTTCATTATAAGACTCTAAAATCATAGTTCTTTCCACTAAATAATGGCGTAGGGATTGCAAACGGACTTGTCGAAGCTATGTTTAAAACAATCAGAAATATGACACCTTTTACAACAAAACTTTGTACAAGAATACAATAACCACGAGATCTTTGTCAAAAAAATTTACATCTTAACTTGACATCTTTCTGGCATGATTATCATAAATAAATAATTTTACTTTGCAGAACACAGAAAAACACCTTAACCAGGAAAATCTTAGATAGGCTGAATATTTTTCCGGCAAATCAAGGCAGCGAAAAATATATTTAACAATATCCTTTATGGAAACTCACACTCAGCAAATATACGAGGGATGATAATCCTCAATTGAGATTTTTAATTTTTTTTAATTTTAAATTGGTCCCGCTTTAATATCACTGCATATTTTTTAAAAATATATTTCTGCAAACAAAAAGTCCAACAGACTTCCACAATAAAACTTCCTTTATGTCATTCTGCATAAACCTAATCTCAAAATAGAACAAAGGAATTGGTCCAACACTAAGCCACAAATTTAGACAACAGAAGACAGAAGAATAGAAAACCAATTTCTGAGACCACACTGTATCAAACTCACACAACTGCAACCTCATGTAGTAGCAAACTTCTATGCAATAGAAAAACTTCTTTTAGATGTATCCTCTGCACGCAAGCTGCATCAAAATCTAACAATGCAGGCAGAAAAAAAATATCATATCCTCTTCATGCACGAAGCAGCACAATCTAACAATGTAGGCAGCAACAAGCAGCAAAATCTCCAACACAACAGCAAAATCTAACAACGGAAGCAGCAGAAAAATCTCCTGCAGTTAGTTCCTCTTGCCCAAGAAGAACCCAAAGGCTCTGATACGATGACAAAATGACAGAGAGAACACACAACATACATTTTATTAAAGGAGATATATATATATACAACTAAGAAACAATTATAACCAATAAATGGTTCTTCTAACTAATCCTACAACAAATAATTGTTAACTAAAGATTAATTCTTTAACATAAACTCCTCCATTCTGAATGTCTCCATTTTCTGGAAATTGGATATGTCCAAGATTCAGAGGTGCAACATTTTTTTTGCTCCATATTATACTCTCTAACCTTTCTATGTCCCTCAGTTCAAATTTCTACAATATCAGAAAATCCCCACGTGCAGCCTCACTTCCAATTTAGGTCCTTGAAACTCTTCAAATGTAAGGTCTTCAATTTTTGAAGCTAAAAAATACACTTCGGTAGAATTACCCCTGGATAATAGAAAAACTCAAGACTCTGCAACTTCTTCATACTCTGTATGTGTTGGGGTAGAATATTAAGTGTCACATCATCTCTATTATCATCTTTGCTCTCGTGGAACCATAAACTTAGTTTTCTCATATTTGACCAGGGACTCATTGAACTTTCTTTGATTTATGGCTTTACTTTGACATCCAACTCAATCAAATTTGAGAGATTTGTGAGATCCTCCAAGCCCATTGTATTTGAGCTAAAAGGAAAGACCAGTAGTTTGTACAATGAAGTGATTTGAGAAATCTGATGCAGAATCACCCTAACACCTTTCACATATGCCGAGAATCTGAGATATTTTAGATTTTTCAGCGCTCCTATAATATCATGTAAAAACTCTAGCCTTCCAGACTCTTCGAGATTAAAAATTTGAAGATGTGAAAGATTGCATCAACTATTAGGCAAGTACTTCACTTTTCCACACCCTCTCAAGTTAAGAAATTCAAGTTATCGAATTTTCCCCACTGATGTTTGTAATTCTTGTCTAGAGGTAAATGATAAATGAGTTGTTTGACCTCTTGAAGGGAAATTTTCATACTTTCCAAACTATTTTGGAGGAGTGGTGGGAGGTATTTTATCAGAAATTGGAGGTTCTTCTCTGACTTGGTAGAACTCTTCAAGCATTTAACTAGTTCAATAATGGAAAAACCTCAAACAAAACAAAATCCCGTGCAAAACCTTAAACAAAAAAAATTTCATTCCAAATGTCCAGCACATACAATGGATGATTCACCTTGTCGTAATCTGCCAATTCAGACGATCTTTAAACATGAGAATTTTCTCTTACATAATCCTCAGGTGCTACCGTCCACTAAAATTTTGGTTGAGCTTTGTAAAATTACAACATTATGGGAGCTCGTAGTACTTGAAAAAAAAATAGAGAGAAAATATTTATGTCGGCCGGGTTGCAACCCTAAGTCTTAATTTCAATTCCCCCGAAATATATAGATAAATTTTGGGTTTCTATTAGTTTTATCTTTTAGAGAGTTATGAACATTTAAAAGGAAAACAAAGCTTTTGAAAAATTTGAATGCATTTTATGGGTGTTGTTTAATTGGGAAGTTTGGACGTAGACACTGCACGAGTTGGGGGGTGCAGAGGATTATGGTGATGGGTGTCAAGCCCATCGGATGTTCTCTTCTAGATCAATCCACTAGAAGTCACAATGATAAGTGTGATCCCAGTTTAAATTATGCCTCGACCTTTTTTAACTCGTAGTTAAGGAATACAGTGAATCAACTCAATACCCAATACCCAATTTGGTGGCCACATTTATACATTTATCGCTAG
Source organism: Pinus albicaulis (assembly GCA_034641835.2). Classification (NCBI taxonomy): domain Eukaryota; kingdom Viridiplantae; phylum Streptophyta; class Pinopsida; order Pinales; family Pinaceae; genus Pinus; species Pinus albicaulis. The sequence goes on along the minus strand of CM076581.1, from coordinate 238,588,978 downwards.
CTTCTCAGCCAGCATGGAATTGTATCTAACCCATAAGCACACAGTAATATATAAATTTATTTGTCTGATGCTTATTTTCCATCTCATGATCGTGTGTTGATTTCTATAATACTTTCCAGGATTTGAGAACACAAGAGACACTTTATTATATATATGATCGACGGTGACGATGCCTCCAATGGTGTCACCTGCATCCATGCCGATTATACTGTCACCTTCTAAACATCATTAGTTGCCTGTTAGAATATATCAGTTCCTCTGGTTTTCTTCATCAAAGTCTTCTCGGAGGTATAATTGTCCTTATTAGTTAGTTAGTATGGCAATATTTTGATCTCAATTTCAGATGAAGAAGAGCAACTTCCAATTATCCACATGTTTGACAAATCTCAATGTATTGTATATCGCTTGTATTAACCCGATCTCTACATAGAAGTTTGGAGTTTTGGAGTGGAACCGTTTTAAAATATTTAATTAATGAAGAATATCTTAATTAAGATTGATCTGGCCAGGTTAGAAGGGAAAGCCCTCATGTTATAAATTCAATGGTCACACCAACATCAATAGGATAAATCTACGCTCATGTGATGAACTCAAAATCCAACGCCACTTATTCAAGCACTAACGTGATTCCACATATTTCGCAAAAATAAAAATGAGAATATGGATTGAGCTTTCCACATTCCCCACTCCTCTTGTCAATGTTATTTGCATTTATAGGCATTCCTTTACACCTTTCGTTGCAATTGTTAGTTTAATAATGGATGGAGGAACCTTACACTTACACTTACCTTCAACAATAGTGTTGGAATAGTAGTACAAAGTGCATTAATTTTGAATATATATATATATATATATATATATATATATATATATATGACATATAATAAATACCAAAAAAGTGAAACCAACGACTGATAAGACTCTATTTCTGATATATTTGAGAGAACATAGACTTTTTTTTTTGTTCTATCTGGTTCTAATAATCCTCCCCATAATCAATCCTATATCACCTATGATTTTTTGTATTCGATCATCCTTAATGATAAAGGAGCCTTAAGCAAAGGCAACACCAAGCATGGAGATTGATAAGGTAAGGAGGGCTATCCATCATCATGTGATTGTGTTTCCATCTCTGGGTCACAATCACCTAATTCCCTTCTTGCACCTCACCAAGAAACTCGTCATTGTGGGCTTCATGATCACCTTCGTCATCACATTCCATCACAAGTCTTCTCTATAGAAGAAGGTGGAGGACAGAAGGGAGACTGGATTGGACATCCACTTGGTGTAAATTGAGGTCACTAGAGATGACTTGGCCATTGGCATGGTCAACAACGATAGCACCCATCTGAGGCATGACATACCTCCTTTACTTGCAGCCAACGAGCTGATGGAATTCCCCTTCGAACGCTTCATACAATGTTTTATGGGCGGAGAAATGAGCTCCAACAACCCTCTACACATTTGCCTCATTGTTGATTTCCTCCTGGGTTGGGCCTCCACTGTGGCCAAAAAGTTTAACATACTGCCTGTGTCCTTCATTCTCGGTGGCATGTACACAAGTGATGTCTCATTGATTATGTGTGAGGTTTTTCCTTATAATCCCTCACACACACTTTCAAGTGTACCGAGACTTCCAACAAATGTGTGTCTCACCTGCCTTCACATGCTATTGGACGCAACCTACTTGAAAACGAAGAGCGTGATTCATAAATTCAATATTTGCTTGATAGAAGGAAATAATTTGATTTGGACGTTCAACATCAATACCTTCTATAATGTGGACGTGGATTTTATGGAGTATTTCCAGAAGTGTGGCAATAATATGCAAACAATACACCCCCTTCTCCCTCTTGAGGCTTTCCAAGACCCACCCATTAGAATCCCTATGTTGGTGGAAATTAGATTAAATACGAAATCAGATGAGTGCTTAGATTGACTCGAAAAAAAGAAGGAGAAGTTTATTCTTTACATTTTTTTTGGCAGCGAGAACTCCATTTCGAGCTCTCAAATTGTATTGATGGCCACGGGTTTGTTTACCAATAGGGTGAATTTTGTTTGGGTTCTTTTTTTTTTCAGTAGAAAAAAATGTTGTTATAAACAATTCATATTCATCAAGATCATGAAGATAAAGTACATAATACAAAAATATCATGAGATCAATCAAGACAGCCACTGAACAACTTGTGTCCAAGCAGCGTGATAACAGTCCCATCCAAATAAAACAGAGAAATACAATCCATCAATGATAATACTATACTGTACATGGCCCAAAACCTGATGATGACAAGATTAACAGTATAAAGAATAACCAGAGAGAATCACATTTCCCAAATCAGCAACCCTCAGTCGGCGGAATATATGTACAAAGGATACAAAAAAAACAATATAGGGAATATCGATGAGAAAAAACGGCCATGATAAGCAAAAACACGCATAAAAAATAACACAGTGACAGCGCAATATGGGAAAATGAATCCCCGCATAAATCTGTTCTGGCTCGCCTAAAGAATACAATTAAAAAAGCACCTACAAAAAGAGAAAAGAAGTACATCACTCTCTTAATGAATACTAAGGAATAGGATATTCCTAGTAATCCAAGAGAGAATCCAGCCTATAGTGCGATATCTGAATGGATCCAAAAGGAACACGCAACCCCCTTTTTGATAAATCATCAGCACGAGTATTGAGCTCCCTGTAAATATTCTAGATGGAAAATTCTTGGAATTTCCCACGTAGATAGGAAATCCGGTCTAGCCATCCAGAGCCATCATGGATAGAAATAGAAATCCTATTAGAAATCCCTTCAACTGCATACTGGGAGTCACCATATACATGAATATATGGTAGCTTGAGTAAATATGCCACCATTATACCACTCCAAGCAGCCATAATCTCAGCCTTGTTGTTTGTGCCAACTCCACCATTCCAAACAATATGATAATGGTCCATATTATCAAGTCTGATCCATGCTCCACACCCAAAATATCCGCCAACATTAGCACCATCAAAATAAATAGCTGGAAGCTGCACCTCAAATGAACAAATCCTGTGAGATAGATCCATTTTGACCAAATCCACCCCAGGAGTAGTTGACAGCCATTTCACAATGTTCCCAACAATGACAGAAAAGACTATAGGAATCTCATAAAAAATGAAGCGGTTCCTTGCACCTCAAAGTTCCTAGAAAACAAAAAACGGGAGCTGCTTGTATGTACATTTTGAGGCAGTCCATGTGATCATAGTTTGAGTACAGCCGATTGGTAGCCAAGATGGATCTCCAGATAGGTGAGAAAAGTGCTTCCATATAGTGAGTGAGAAGGAACAAGAGAAAAAAAGGTGTTGGGTCGTTTCCTCATATAAAAGACAGAAAGGGCATATGCTTGGCCCAAAAAACCCCTTTTACACAGATTCTCCCTTGTTAATAGTTTGTTTTCCAAAGTAACCAACCCAAAATAACAATATTAATTGGAATGCCAATCTTCCAAACGACATAGAACTGAGATCTGTTGCCATTAGAGAAGAGTCTAAGCACCTCATGTTCATATATATCCTTGACCATTAGACCACCTCCCTTCCATTTGCCACACCACAAAATAGAGTCACCCTTGCCATTGAAAATGAATCCCAACATTTGAAGCCTGGATTTGAGCCTGTCCCGGCTTGCTGCATCCTCATCCCTAAGGAGCAGTGTCTCTGATGATTTCCAAATTGGTGCATCAATACTCCAACATGATATCAGATCAAATAATGAGTGAAACCCGCGTTAGTGCAGTCTATGAAGGAGACGGTGATCGATCTCTGTGGCTGTATGAAAACCATTTATTCTGTCAACTCCTAAAATAATTATTTTCCCCGTACCAAAGCACCAAGCCATCCTGGAACCCAAAATGTGTCTAACTCGCATAAAACTTCTCCATATAGAAGATGCATTTTTTACATCCCAGTTTCCACCTTTATATAGAAGTAAGAGGGGGTTCCCCACATCATATTTATGAAGAATTATCGATGACCACACCTCACCTCCCATCAGAGCATGCCAAAAGGATTTAATGAGCAGCGCCATGTTAAAAATTCTTATATTGGTTAAGCCCCAGCCCCCATGAGATTTAGGAACATAGATCGATTCAAGCTTGCATAAATGAATTTTCCTGTTATCCTTTGAGTCACCCCATAGAAAATTAGCAATGATTGAATTTATACTGTTAACTATGAGAGAAAGAAGAAAAAATAAATGCGCCCAATATACCACCATTTGTGATAGAACTGCTTGTATCAATATAAGTCTACCCCCCATAGATAAGAATTTAGAGGACCAGTTTGATATCTTGTTTTTAAATTTCTCAATGATCCATAACCAGTCAGCGTTGGAATAAGAACATGGTTTAAGCTGGAAACCCAAATATGATATTCCATTCATAATATGTTTCACTTCCACCTCCAAAAACTCAGCAATGAACTTAATCTCACCCAAATCACTCAAGTCATATAATAAGAAATATTTGAGCTTGTTGACATATAACCCAGATGCAGCACCAAATCGCACGAGAATAAAATTAAGGTAAAACCATTGACTCCTGTTAAGAATTCCAAAGACTAATAAATCATACACAAATAGAGAATGTGAAATTCTTACCGTAGGAGAGAAAGGTAGACCTTCAAATAAATATTTATCCTTTTCCATTCTCATCAAGGTAGAGAAACCCTCCATAATAAGTATAAAAATAAGTGGGGAAAGTGCACATCCTTGGCGCAGACATCTTTCAGCTTGAAAGAAATCCGACGACATCCCATTTATCAAGACAACAAAACGGACCGATGATATGCAAGCCATTATCCAGCGAATCGACCGCATAGATAAACCAATCCTCATAAGAATTAATCTGATAGAGGACCAATCCGCCGAATCATATGGTTTATGTATATCAACTTTCATAATCAGTGCCTCATATTTTTGCATCTGGATAGAGTGTAATGCTTCCTGGGAAATTGCATCAGCGTCATGAATGGATCTTCCTTTTAAGAAGCCATATTGTTCCTTTGAAATGAACGAAGATAGGACACCACTCATTCTATTTGAAATAATTTTAGAGGTGATATTATAAATTATGTTACACAACGCAAGAGGTCTAAAATCTAAAAACAGAATGGGATTCTATTTTTTAGGAATAATAGTTAGAAACATGGAGTTCATATCCCCAGGGAAAAATCCCAAAATGCGAATATGTTCCACCACCAAAATCAGTTCTTCTTTCATATAATCAAAGAAATGGATATAAAACTTCGTCGGCCATTCATCCGGCTCGGGGCTTTTATCAGAAGCAAAAGAATTGAGAGTTTCTTTTAACTCCTTTATAGTCACCTCCGCCTCCATACGCTCATTAGCCTCATGATCAAACATTATATCCATATGTTCAAGGACCCAAGATTGACACGTATGGTCAATACGTGGATTAGCCTTATAAAAGTCAGAAAAATACTTGAGAGCCTCATTTTGTATTCCGGTCAAATCATGAACCATCTGGCCATCAGCAGCTTTTATCTTCCATATAGAATTAATATTCTTTCGTTCATTTTGCATAGCTATGAAAATAATTTGTGTTGCGATATCCCTCCTTAAGCCACTGAACCCTACTTTTTAGCTTCCAGGATATTTCCTGAATCTTTAATATCTCCAGCTTTTGTGCCTCCAGAGATTCAATCTTTTAATACTTATGTGAATCAGGAGGATAGTCCACCATTTCTTTATAAATCTCTGCTTATTCCAAATTAATACTATCAAGCTCCCTTTGAATTTTTTCATATTTTTCTTTCTGCCATATCTTTACAATTTTCTTCAATCTTGAAAATTTTCCAGCAATCCTCTGCCAGCCACCCTCTCCGTTGTCATGTTCATCTTCCTGCCATAAATCAATCACTAACTTATTTAATGATGGGTCTTGAAGCCAAACTCGATTAAACTTAAAATGCATTCCAGGTAAAACAAGTTCCTTCCTCCAAGATAGTATAACAGTGAGATGATCTGAAATGTTGGAACTATAAATCGATGATCTTCAACGTTTGATGTTGAATCAAAGTCTTTCTCGTTGGCCCTCGATTTTCTCCCCAGGGGATTGAACAGTCGTATGATGGAGGAGGGACAGTGGTTCATAATTCTTGGGCGGGCACTGTAGTTGAGCATTCTAGCACATCCTACCACTGCTAGCTTGATGTCCCATAGCTATGAATGGAATGTTGTGCTGGAAATGATGACGATGGGAATTCCTATGATCTTGTGGCCGCTCTTCATAGATCAGCACTACAACTCTAATTTTTTTGTCAATGAGATCTAGATCGCACTGGAGATGCCAAATAGAGATGAACAGAATTGGATGGTCCCTAGAGACGATATTGAAATGATTGTTAAAGTGTTAATGTTGAAAGAAAGTGGAAGGGAATTTAATATTTAATATTTAATATTGTTTGGATAAGACAAGAACCGAATCTAATATTAAAGAGTATTTTTTTAATGGATAGAACATTTCTTCGATGAGAAGAAACTTTCCTTTATAACAAATATAAAGGGGTGAAGAATGAATTTTTTAATTGGATGGTCCCTAGAGACAATATTGAAATAATTGTTAAAGTGTTAATGTTAGAAGAAAATGGAAGGGAATTTATTATTTAATATTTAATATTGATTGGATAAGACAAGGACCGAATCTAATATTAAAATGCATTTTTTATGGATAGAACATTTCTTCGATGGGAATAAAATTTTCTTTATAACAAATATAAGGGGGTGAAGAATGATTTTTTTTTGTAAAAGATAAAAAATGAGAAATTATGGGAGAGGAGACTTTGTGACTGGAAATAATTTGAGGGATGAGACTTGGGGCTCAGGATTTGACTGTAAACCTACAAGACTTGGGTGTTTGTTCTTGGATTTTTTGGCATAAGGGTTGAACAACTTCAACATCGAAGTCTTTTGGGTCTGGGAGTCAGAGAGGTTGATCCCATATAGGCAAGGAGGAACTGGTTGGTTTGGTAACATAAGCACATGAATCAGATTTGGCTAGGGAGCGATGTCATCAGGGATTTACATCAGTGGGGAAATCCAGGTATATGCATACATTTAAATTGGTATGTCAATTATAAATTTGACCCAAATATTTATATTGTTAGAAATCAAATTATAATGTTAGGCATTATAACTGTGATGAAGGATAGGTATAAAAACCTGTAATAACCTCTACCCCATCCTTACTAATGGAAAAAAAAATTTCTATTTTTCCTTCCATGTTATTTCTCCCCATCCCATAATGTTTGTATGGTTTCTCCAATATTTCCATCATGAAGATAAAGAGTAAGGAGGGGGATAATGGAAAAAATATATTTATTTTTCTTTCAATATTATTTCTCCCCATCCCATAATGTGTGTATGGTTTCTCCAATATTTCCATAATCAAGATACGGAGGGAAAATAATGGAGAAAACATTTTAAAAAAATGGTTGTGGGTTCTTTTTAATGTTTTCTCCATTATTTTCTAAACTCCATAACGTTTTTACATTTTCTTCATTAGTTCCCCCACTGTTGTAATTTTTTTATGTTTACCAAATAACGGATAAAACATAAAAATATTGTAAAATTTAAAAACATTGTTGAGGTGTGGAATAATGGAGAGCACATAGAAACATTATGGGGAAGGGGTGAATAATGGTGAAAACATAAATACATCATCGTATGTTTTTTCCATTATTTCATCCTACCTAAAACATAATAACATTTGTGTGTTTTAACTATTATTTCCTCTTACTCCCACCCTCATATGGGTGGGGGAAAGGAAATAATGAAAGAACATAAAATATTGTCATTATGTCTTCTCCATTATCTCCCCAACCCCTTATGATGTTTTTATGTTTTATCCATTGTTTCCCTCCACTGCGCCCCATTATGAGAGTAGGGACGGGGGAAATAATGGAGAAAACATAAAAATAATTATAGGCCCTATAATGGTTTTTTTGTTTTCTCCATTATTTCTCTTCCCCTCAAAATTTTCATAATTTTTTTATGTTCTATTTATTACTTCCCTCACCCTCACCCTCACCTTTATAGGATATTTGAGGTCCATAATGTTTTTATTTTTTATCTCAATTATTTCCCCCAACCCCACCTTCAAGGTAAAAGAGGTGAAATAATATAGTGATACAATGTCTAAGAACCATAAAGATGTATTTAGAGTTGAAAACACATGGAAGCTCCCTTTCAATTCCAAAATATACACACCTATCCACATAATAATCAAGATCAATGTGGTATGGATGCTACGGTTTAGATACACAGCTATGTTCATTAATTGTTTATAGGTTTCCTTTTAAATATTTGGAATAAAATCTCTTAGTGTAGAGGAATCGATGATCATGAGACTAGCCATGGATAACTTTGGATTTTTATTATTACTAATACTAGCACGACTATATAGATTAAATGGTTGATAAATGCTTATAGGCATCAAAGTACTTATTTCATGATACATCTCACATTGGAAATTATTAATATATAACTTAAATATATATACATTTAAAAAAACATTTAACAAGATTCTAACAATGGAGATTCACCTTCATTTTAACATAGATATTTTTAACCTATAAGTAGGTTTTGTTACAATACCATGTTCCAATATCATGGATTTATAATATTAGATGCCCCACCCCTTATGATGTTTTCATGTTTTATCCATTATTTCCCTCCAACCCACCTCATTATGAGAGTAGGGATGGGGGAAATAATGGAGAAAACATAAAAATACTATAGGCCCTATAACGATTTTATGTTTTCTCCATTATTCTCTTCTCCTCAAAAATTTCATAATTTTTTTATGTTCTATCTATTATTTCCCTCACCCTCACCCTCACCTTCACCTTCATAGGATATTTGAGGTCCATAATGTTTTTATTTTTTATCCCCCTTCTTTCCTCAACACCTGCTTTAAGGTCAAAGTGGAGAAATAATATAGTGACACAATGTCTAAGCACCATAAAGATGGATTTAGAGTTGAAGACACATGGAAGCTCCCTTCCAATTCCAAAATATACACACCTATCCACATAATAATCAAGATCGTTGTGGTATGGATTTTATGGTCTAGGTACATGTCTATGTGCATTAATTGTCAACAGGTTTCCTTTTAAATATTTGGAAGAAATTTTCTTAGTGTAGAGGAATCAATGATCATGAGACTACCCATGGATAAGTTTTCTTTTTTTTTATTACTAATACTAACACGACCATATAAATTAAATGGTTGATAAATTCTTATATGCATCAAAGTACTTATCTTGTGATACATCTCACATTGGAAATTATTATTATTATTATTATAAAAATTAATATGAGTTAAACATATATACATTTAAAAAACATTTAACATGATTCTTAATAATGGAGATTCAACTTCATTTTAACATAGATATTTTTAACCTATACATAGATTTTGTTACAATAGTATTATTGAAAGATTTTTGTGGATTTATAATATTAGATGCCCAAAAAACTGTCAATATCATGGATTTATAATATTAGATGCCCAAAAAAACATAACTCATGGTCAGATGACACATGTTCATATGGCATTTTTTTTATTAAATTAATCATTTTAATTCAAAGGTAAAAGAAGGGCATGGCAACTTTTGAGATAGATCTCAATTTCTCTACTAAGAATGTTCTAAAATATTTCATAAAGGTTAAATAACTAATATCCACCTAATAATTAATGATAATTAAATTAAAAATTTGGATCTCTATTTCAAAATAAACAAAAAGTTATTTTTGTAATAGTAAAGTTAATTAGATATAAAATGAAAAGTCAAAATCTCTTTTATTTTAATTATAACATTATAAGAAATTATATTATAAATGAGTATAGATTCATTTTAACCTTTGGTAAGCTAATGAGAAAGAACAAATTTCTCCAAATACAAGTCTTTTTTCATAGGTTACACTTATAAAAAAATTTGTACTGGAAACATTTAATTTTTTCAATAATTAATATAATTATAAATTAAAATGAATACAAATTAATATAAATTTATAATCATATTAATATAATTATAAATTAAAATGAATATAAACTAATATAAATTAGAAATAAATTTGCAATATAACACTTATTTATAATTGAAAAATAAAAAGTACATTATAATGGCTTTTATGACACCGCACCTAATATCTAATGTGTCCAAAATATTATGACACCCCACCTAATATCTAATATGTCCAAAATGTCATGTATGGTGCTACTCACTTTATACCATGAAAACTTTCACCAATCTTTCATTAAAAAACATAAATATAATACGAAATGACATTACACCCAAAATAATTATGACACCGCACCTAATATCTAATGTGTCCAAAATGTCATGTATGGTGCTACTCACTTTATACCATGAAAACTTTCACCAATCTTTCATTAAAAAACATAAATATAATACGAAATGACATTACAACCAAAATAATTAAACATCCACGTAATTAGATATCATCCATACAACATTGAAAGGCACGGTTACACAATAGCTTCTCAATATGTGACCCATACATATAAATAAATCAAGTAAATCCATAAGCCATGTGGAAAGTATGGAGAAATTTTAGAATTTATGCTTTGTGGAGCTCAATTGTGATCCACACTTTTCGTAACATCAAATCAAATTAACGAAGACATTAATTAGTATTTACTTTAATATGTGAGTCTACTTTGAGGGAATACTGAACACGGTTAAAGATTTCAAATTTATAATTTTTAGAGCATAATTTCAAATATTTATAATAATGATTCCATGTATTCGTAGTATTAGTTCTTATATTCATTCATATTGATCGTTTGTAATTAAATATTATATATGAATTAAAGCTCTCAAAAATAATTTATGAAGTTAAATAACAATCTAGAATATCTATAATATTTATTGATATTAATTACGTATTTTTGTTTATTAAGATTTATATATAAACTGATATTTTGATAAATACATGTGTTGAAAATATTTATGTAATTTAGATATCTAATATTTGTCATATCTGAAACTTAATTATCATCAATATTTTATATTCTATTCTAATATTTAAAGATAATGATTTTGTATTAATATTATAGGTTTTCAAAATATTAAATATTTGTTATAGGAAAATATAAAAAGAAATTATATATATTTTTAAAACTTCTTGCGATTATATTTTATTGATAATGATTTTGTATTAATATTATAGGTTTTCAAAATATTAAATATTTGTTATAGGAAAATATAAAAAGAAATTATATATATTTTTAAAACTTCTTGCGATTATATTTTATTAATTATATTAATAAAATATAAAATGTTAGATGTGAATAATTATATTTCATTTTCATATACATCTTTTCTAGGTGAACTTCAATTCAATTATATGATTAAATTATTAGAAATGTATCTATGTTTTGTCAATTTTAACTTCATGGTAGGATAAAGTTTATGTTAATAATCATTGGATTAAATAGATTTATTGAACTTCAATTTATTCTTTAATTATAGATTAGCATTCTTTCTTATGTAAGTCGGTATAAAAAATTTCCATTAATAATAAAATGTTTACATTGAAACAATGTTTATCAAAAATTTGAGAGGAGTGATTTAACTAGATATTTCAAGAGAGCATCTTAGCTGCCAAAAATAAGAGAGAACTAAACTAAATCATCATCATTGTTTTACAAAAACATCATCCAAATCATAACAGATATGTTCCCTTAAAGTAAGATTTTGCTTTCAAAATGTAAAAAAGTTGAACGGGGGATGCCATCCAATACACACACAAAAAAAATAAGAAAGTTGGCCTTCAAGCAACCAAGTTGATATCATGTTGTCCATAGAAGCCACTAGTACGTCATTGAGGCTTAGACAAAAAAAAACTAAACTTTGCAGAAACAATCATCTCCCTAATATAAAATGACCATCAGAGAAAGGGAAGCCCCATTAGCTGGTGGATCAATGCTGGGAGGTGGAGCTATGTTTATGGGTTGAACATGAATTACTACAGGAGTATCGGCAAGGTCATCAGAATCAGAGTCAGAATCAAATACTACATACTTTTCCACTCGATGTAGTAGTATGGGTATATCATCCAAATAGTAACAAACACTCTTGAGGATTCGTTTAATGTATTTTTGACATGCAAAAAGTTTATAGTTGTCCACATGTTTGTCACAGAGCACTAGGAAAAATAAGGTGTCCAATTGTTAATGACTTGCAACAAAGTGCAGAAACTGAAATCTTCGTCGTCAAAATTTCCCAGGGTTCGGAATCCATTTGAAATGTTGATTACCCACATTTGAATTTGAGAAATAGGATTTATCGCCAAATTATCGGGATTTAAGGTGTTGAAACTCTCTTCTGATCTTTGGAGGAACTGATTCAAACAAGGTTGCAAACAAGTTCCAACCAAATAGACATCCAGACTGGGTAATGGAACTACTACTAGAATCTCCTCATCGGTTCACCATTCTTTGATGAGGTGGCATAATGAGGCATAAATGTACAAGATTTTCACTTTGTTGACTAAACTTTAAATAAACTTGAAGCTTTAGAAACATACTAATAGAGACATAACTTGTAGGGCTACGAACAAGGATTATATCGTCGCCAACACTCACAAAGCATAGTAATAATTAATACTTATAACAGTTGAAACCCTTATAGGATCCAAATACAAGCACGTCTAAAACTTCTACTAAGTATGAAGAGAAATGAACAGTGTGGGAAATAGCTCTAAGAACCTTGGAGAACCAGTGTCCTTTACCCTCATAGAAATAAATTGAAAAAACAAGACTACCCACCCAGTACCCTAACTGAGCTTCCTTACCTAAATACCAAGTTTTTCTACCAGCCTAGAGAGAAGGAAATTGGTAGCAACAATTTGACTTAGAAAAAGGAATGACTTGATACAAAGACATAGACTTAACGACATGAATTTGGTAACAAACAATAGAATTACATCATGTTGCCAAAAATTTAGCATATGAAGTCATAAAATTCCCCATTGTAACATGTTAGACACCAAAAATAATCCTTTGAAAGCGTGGTAAAGAACATTTTTAAAACTAGATTGAAAAGTTCCCCAAATACCACACTCCACATACCAAAATCGAGCAATTAAAAGAGACACCTGGAAATTCCAGAACGTGGAGCATCGAGGAAGGAATCATGAACACCAACTCACATATGGACCCTGGGGTTGAACTATGTAGGAAGAGGATGAAAAGCATTTACGTCATTTAAAGCTTCGAAATCCCTTGAAACATGAATGGCATAAAACCCCAATTATGTCCTTCGAGTGATAGTATACCAGTCCACTTAGAGATGGCTTTGAACACACCCAATACATTGTACCAAACATCACATGATAAACTCCAGCGCAAGCAACATAAATCCTTTTTGTTGCTCTCAAAAACCCAACGGACGCTCACCACCCTATGCATAATCCATCCATCTTATAACAACCAGAGGAGGAGAAATGACATAAAATCAGCATACCTTTGATCTTCCACTGAAGGACGAAAAAAATATGTAATTTTTATGTGTGGCACACTTGTTAAGGAAAGCGTTCCCTCTACAGTGTTGTAGGCCATCATTAATGAACTAAGAGTGTGCATACTTCCTTCCAACAATGGAGTGGGTCAGAGCCATTATGACAACCCCACTGAATACTAAATGAAGCATACCAATGCAATGAAAAAAACCAAAAAGTTGTAAAGTTATTTACCCATCACCTTCGTAGATTGATACAAGCCCGCCGAAGATTGTTGATATTCCTTGTTCACACTATATTTTCTTCATGTTTGCCGCTCATGCCAACACTTGTCAATTGCATCACACATTCCAACAAGGAGATAATGGTGGGCTTGTTCCCACCCCCATTGGGAAAATAATAATTAATTCTAATCGTAGGTTAGTATTAATTATATATTAGAATTTATTTTTAAGGTATAAAAGGAATATCACTATAAATTGAAAGAGTTGAATTATTTTATTTTAAAATTTTATTTGAATATGAAATGATGTGAAAATGTTCCTCTACATATTGTGGATTAATTTGTTACATATAATTATAGATAGTTTGCAAAAAAATTGAAAATGAATACACTGAATATGGAATCCATTTAATTTTTTTTTAATGGCATATAAATTAAACAAATATCCCTTGAAATCATTCATGACTTTCTTTATGTAGGATTGACCTCCTTCCTTTAGATAAATTTCTAGGTTTGGTTAGATAAGCCAGGACATTGTATACATATTAATCATTCATCAAATGACTCAAAGACAAATCTACTTATGTGTCCCCATCCACAAATATCCCCCATTGAGATAGTTGATTCTCAAATTGCCATTCTTCGATTTGAAAGCTTGGTTTCTGGTCATGTAAAAAGGAAATGTGAAGAAGAGACACAAGAAAATATCAGAGAATGACCGATCATAATTCCCAGCTCAAGCCTGCGTCTCCTTTCTCAGTATGCACATTGGTCTTAGTACTTGTGCTTTCCTTTTTTGTCTGAGCTATAGATTGCTGATCAATATGTACATTGAGTTTATCATTAGTATTCTCTTTTTGCACATTTGGTTTGCCGCTAGTGCTTTCTTTCTGCACAACAGGATTATTTCCTGTGACTTCCTTCTGTGTCTGTACATTGGCCCCACTGGTAAATGTTTCTTTAGCTACTTTATCAGATGCATCCTCTTTTTCCTTTTGCTGTGTTTCAGATTCTTGTACAGGAATTCGTAATTGATCTAGAGGAGCTTTGAGCCGTCTTTGGCTTCTAAATAACATGAATTTATTCATCTCTTCAGTCTTTAATTTAGACTTGGCTAAGTTATAGACTTGGGACAAATTATCAACAGAAACAAACAAATCATCAAACTCATCTGGTTCCTGCTCAAATCGAGCGATTGAAACAGAAGTGGTGAAATCAAACGCCACCTTCTTTGGATCATTTTGCCTTCCCGGGACTGTTGAGAGCTTGAGATTTCTTATTTTGATAACCTTCTTCTCAGCATGTGTGAAGTTATTAAGATTAAAATATCCACAATTAAATGGAAAAGTAGGCCACATCAAATTTTTATTATTCTTCAAAGACCTAGACATGCCTTCTACTGTTAACTGATACGAAATCTCTTGTGCTAACAGTTTATCGGGAACATACAGAGGCAAAATATGGGGTTCTAAAATGCTCCCGAAGACTCTGATATAAGTAAATCTTTCTTCTCCGAACTAGTCTCCAATCAAGGATATGTGAATTTTAGCTTTTTTAGAAAGCCTGGGAGGGAATCGGTTAAAAATGGTTTGATAAACAGGGATGAGGAAACCATGACAAATTCTAGAAACATAGTTTTTAAAATGAAATTTCCACAATAATTTATGATATATATGAATAGGAGCAGGATATTTGGGGGTCCATTTCCATCCTAACATGGGAAATTCAGAGTTGAAACATAAGGCATCTAGAATATAGGCACAAAAGTAAAATGGGGTTGTATTTCCTGTGTCCTTGTCCTTTCTATACTAGAAAATTCTATTGGCTATCTTATCTGAAAGAATGACAACCCAGTCCATGATTTCGAAATTTACAGCAGAATGAATTAAAGGTACCATTTGTATAGAAAACCTAGCTGAATTATCATTTCCAAATAGCCTGCACATAATTGCGGTGGCATAACAGTATGGAGGCAAAAGGTACCCCACAGAGTATATACCTGATGCCTTGTTTTTGTGCTTCTCTGGAGCTCTTCTCCATTCTCTGATTGGCTCAGACTGATTTTCATTATTTGTAGCAAATTCCTTGATGAAGGTGGTACATCGCTTTAATGTCCTCTACTTTAAATGACCCAAATGTTGTCCCAACAGCTGAAACGAACGTCCTGTTCTGGATGGTGACATTATCTATCACCCACCGAATTACATCATAGTAAGGGAAAATGTTTGCCCGAGCTAGAATTCGGTGCAGGAATGAATTTGCAAGTGCTTGAAGAGAATTTTCTAAATCGGACTCTGAGTCATCTTCGTCAGGAACTGATGCCTTCGCCACAATGACCTTAGGTTTTTCCCTTTCAATCAGATTATATACCTCTTCCCAAGAGAGTTTTCCAAGACCTTGGCATGATGTGTCTGTAACCAGCTTATTCCTAGCTGGTTTCTCTTTAGGTACCATGGTGAAAGTAGGGGCCTTTGCAGTGACAGTGGAATTTGTTTTCCTATATCTTTTAGACATTTCATTGTCTGTTAATGTTTCTCTTGCTCAGCGAATGAAAGGATTGGATGTTCTGTTGTTCTGAAATGGAGAAAAAGCTTTCAGACGTGGTGAAAATAATATGGAGAATAGCTATACAAAAGGATTTATTCGTTGTTTTCAAATTATTAACTCCATGTTAAAACTTAAATGCCTTCTAGAAAAGTCACACTCATGCATTCAAAACAAAATCAATCGTGATTATTCATTTGATCTTCTATTAGTGGTAAACGTAAAATCAGAGATCGGGGTTTTTGAAATAAGAATATAAAATTTCCCTTTTGAATTCTTGCGATTGCGATGAATAAATAGTGTATGTGCAGTGTAAAAACAAACAAAAAGACTAAGTATTGATCGCATCAGGGATTTTCAAAGGGACAAAAAATAACATATTATGATCTCCACCGATTTCCAATTGTGATGATGGTTTATCACATAGGCTCTTTTCAAAGGGAGTAATTCTGTCAATGATATTCGCCGATTTGCGATTGCGATGACGATGGGGTCCATCGCATCGGAGATTTTAGTATCATGAGTGAATATAATGTTTGTTCCTCCGAAATGCGGTTGTGATCAATCTCATCACATCGGAGTTTTGCAAATGACCGAAAGAATAGTTTGCATTTTTGTTTTTCAATTTGGATTTATGATGGGGCCCATCGCATCAGATATTATAAAACAAGAGCATATTACATTGCTCTTCCAAAAATGCGATTGCGATCAATCGCATCGCATCAAAGTTTTATAAATCAAATGTGAAAGCTTAAACTTTTGCGATTTTGCGATTGTGATTGGTTCAATAACATCGAAGTTTTTCAAAAATAAATATACAACTTAAGGATATCTGCGATTTGTGATTGCGATTACTGTATCACATCAGACTTTGTTCCAATTGAATACTTTCATGTATTATGTTAATGTGATAAAGTCTTTATATCTCATCAGATCAGAAATTTTTCAATGTTGCATTTGTTTATATACACTTGCTATTAAAGATATGAAATATATGCCCTTTTAATGAACTTTTCTTGTTTTATTTCAAAATGATCAGATTTCCTCTAAGTCTTTATTCCTATCTAAGGAAAAAGGGGACCTATTTCTAAATGAAATTTATTCTAAAAATTTAGAAATGGGGAGGGTTGTTGTATCGTACAATAGGATCATAAGAAGAAATTGGCTTTGGTATTTGAGGCACTGAGGAAGAATCAGTTGTTCTTGAAGAAGTCGAAGTGTATGCTTACTCAAACCGATATTTTTTTCCTTAGATACATAGCAGGTCAAGGTCACATACGGATGGAGTCGAGCAAGGTGCAGGTGTTAAATTTTGGGATTTTTGAGGTCTAAAATGGGCCTCCTAAGGAAATTATAAAATAATAGTGGAAATAATAAAATAATATTAGATTGCATCATCAAAGTTTAAAGGGAAAAAAAAAAAAAAAAAAACTTTTTCAACTCGTATTTTGAACTTATCTCCTTATGGGTTTTCTCAAATTTCAAGCAGGAACACTTGTTGGATGCATAGTTTGATTACTCATCCAATGAGTACTAATGTTGCATACTTTCGATGGACCGTTCTACACGAAAAATGAGAAATACATGAAAAACACGATTGCAATCACGTTGTTTCATGTATTTCTCATTTTTTGTATAGCAAGGTGCATCAATGTATCAAACATGGGTACTCCTTGGATGAGGAATTAAATTTTGCATCCAACGAGTACTCTCGCTTGAAATTTGAGTAAAACCCTAGGGAGATAAGTTGAAAATACAAGTTAAAAAAGTAGTTTTATTATTTTATTATTTAGTAATATTTTTACTTTTTTACCCCAATTAATGGTGAATCATCCCCCATGGTTGACATTATCATTTTGAATCCTATTGGTTCTTATAAATCTTATTTAACGTAAGGGCGTGTTGAACATGGCGACCAGGTCGGTCAACGGGTCATCTTATCCAACACCAAATAGACATAACAGTTCGAAATGAATTACGAGGAGTTGTACATAAATAAAATGAAGGGATTTCAGTTGGAAGGCATCACCAGAACGCAATTGATATAGCATGGCAACTGAAGGAAGGTCATAGTGTGAGGAGCCACAAGCAAATGTTTGACAACAGGGTAGTGGGAAGAGTTTAGACAACATGTAGGCCGAGTTAGGTCGTGTAGAGCGACTCGAGTATGCACCCACTCTACAGGAAGAGGCATACGTAATGCGTACACATTTGAGCATATTATAACAATTTTGCATAAATTCAAGTAGATTTTTTTTAATTGATATTATAATAATAACATTAATAACAATATTATGGATTATGAGGAGCTATGAGTCGCAAGTAGATCCCTCTATCAACTCTTAAAAACCATTGAAGAATTGTGCTTTAGCATGATGTTCTCTCATGAATATTGGAGGCTTGGGAAAACACCCCAATGAAAGTTTTGGAAATTTCATTAAGTTTTCTCCCGCATCTCAAGTGTTAGGTCAACAACCTGGAAAACAACATCAACATGTTAGAGAATAAGTTGACATTGATGGCCACCCAACACCAACCAACAAGGATGCTCTCAAAATATGACAAAATATTCTCTATTCTTATCCTAGCCACCATCCTCACAACCCACTCAGGCACTCCAAAAAAAATCTCTTGTTCCTCCATCAAACTGTTTTTTTCTTTGTCATAGGTCTCTTTTTTTTCACTATAATTCTTAGAATTTTTTTGGTTCTCTAGTCCTAAGTTGTACTCATGTCTTCACTATGGTGACTTGGTTTTACTAGCACTCACAATTTATGATAGCTACAATAAAGAAATATTGTAACATTGAGAATGTTAGCTATTTAATTTGGTTCTCTTTGGTCATGTAGGCTCGCTCTATATCTTTTTTGTTTGTATGTAAATTTGAGTTGAAAAGAGTGTTTTTGCAGTAGAAAGACAATCCAAAAATCAGTAGTATAATGTATCTTCATAAAAAAATCACTCCATTGCCCTCTCATGGAGAATTTTTTAATTCCTCTATAAGCTTGGGCCATAATTTTTTCCTTGTGGCCCAAGCTCATAGAGGAATTACACAATTCTCAAATAAATTAATATTATTATGTTTCCTTGTGCCGAGGAAAATTTATGTGAGGGAGAGTTGGGGCCCTTTGCATGGTGACTGATGTGATACTGATGAACGATATGGTAATTGATACGATTTCTTTGTATGGAAGGTTTATTGTGCGAAGGACGAAATATGTCTAAGAGAACCAGAGTATTTTGCATAGATGGCATGTAAAATAAATTGTGTAACAAATATGCAAAAGGAATTGTCTTTTGTAATTATTATTTAGGAACATTCTTCACATCTACGGATGTAGTTGCGTGAAGGTGGTTGTGCGAAGCTAACTGTTGATGCAGTTGTAGGACACTTCCATGTTAATTCTTTGTTCAATGATATGATAATTCATGCAGTCACATGTTGTTTACATAGGCCTTGAGGGTGGTGGGTGGGGCTGAAAAAATGTCAAATTAATTTTATTATGTTTTCTTATGTAGAGTACAGAGTATGTACGGGAGAGTTGAGGTCCTTTGCGTAGTGATTATTGGGGTTGTTATGTGGAAAATTTACTGTGAAAAGGATGGAGTATGTGCGAAATCTATGCAGAATGAGGGAAGTGAAAAGGGGTCTTTTAATTGTAATTTGTGTTTTGATATTAGTTTTATTATTAATAGATTATGCGGGATGCGTAAGTGCATACAATGAAATCTTGAAATATTTTTCCACACAACTGACCATGATGTTTGGAGGTAGTATATGCAAAGAAAAAATGCTTCTTGGCCATGATATCTAGGACCCACGTTTATTAATATCAGTTTCAAATGCCAATGATTGATGAAAGGGCAGTGTTGAGTCATTGTTTTAGGAACTTCACTTCAACTTGATATTTCCAAGCTCACTTATGATTATTGGTACCTACACAACATAGTCTTCGGCATTCACATTGTCATTGTGCAGAAGTTCATTGTGCGCAAATCATTGTGTTGACCTCCCTGCATCAATATTTCATACAATGATTCAAATTTTATAATGTTCCACTTATCTCATTTTTACCTATTATATCATTACAAGGAAGAGAATAAATGGATGTATAGTCCTAATGCTTGTAATGGTTAACCATTAATACATATTAACTATATTATTTTGTTATAATATTATTAGACTATGCATTTTAGCAAAAGCAATGGATTGAGTGAATTTATAAGCATAATTGATGCCACTGTAAAATAGTCACAATAGTTACAATAAGAGCACTGATGTTTTAGCCTATCCGAATAAAAGGATAGGATGTATCATAGCTACTTGCACTGGTTGAGTCTAGCACACAATGCCTCTAGAGGATGCCTATCTAGACATAGCGTGTACTAAGGAAGTTGTGAAAATGTCATTGTGTGGAGCAAGTAGTGAAGAGCAAGCATGACTTGAGATATAAGTGTGGGAAAAATGTGGACCCTACTTAATTAGTTCTATAGAGAGGGAGATACACATTATTTATGACTAAAGTATTAGCGATAATCATATGAGTTCATCGCTTTCTTCGGTGGTACTCAGAACAACAAATGTGCATTATTTAATACTAAAATATTGATAATAAAATCCTTTAGTACCAAGTGCAACGATTCACACATTGAAAGCTTCCTCTACATAATGGACTTTCTCTGCACTTCTGCATATATACTAATTTAAAACACATTCGAAACCACGAACATATGCATTATTAACAATTCAAATATTATCAATAATATAAGCATAGGCTTGTAACACAAAGTGCGAACATCCACAAAATGAAGGCTTCAAAGCTTTCTCCATACAATGAATCCGTTAAACAACAATAAAATTTTGAAACTAAAACATTATCATTGATATAGAAAATCTGAATTATGTTTTGATATTAAAACATTAGCAATGAAAACGTTCAATGCCAATTGCAAATATCCACACAATAAAATCCTAAACTCTTCCTCCGCAGATCCCATAAGCAAATTTTTTTTTAAATGAGATGTTGTTTAATTAAATAGAAATAGTATACATTATTTACAATTAAAGTAGTATCAATAATATGATGTTCATAAACAACATTATTATCCACACAATGCAAACTTGAAAGCTTCTTCCACACAATGAACATTTTTTGCACTTATGCATGTCTTATAAATAAACTTTCTGCTCAAATGAATGTGGTTTTGTATTAGCAATAAAAGTGTTTAGTGCCAAGTGCGTACATCTGCACAAAAAACACTTTCACACAATAGCATAAATATACAAATATTGGAAACATTATTTTAATTTAGAATAAAAAAATATAAACATAAACAATGTTATTATCTGTACAATGAAAACTTGAAAGATTCATATGCACAATTAACATTTTCCACACTATTGCATGTCCTATAAATAGATCTTATGCTCAAGCAAGTGTGATTGTGTACACAACTTTGTTTTCCACACTCTTGCATGTCCTATAAACAAAGCTTATGCTCAATCAAATGTGTTTGTGTACACAACTTTGTGTGCACTACACACAACTTTTTCTCAATTGACTACTAATATGCATTATTTATAGCTAAAATATGAGCAATAATATTAGCACTTAGTGTAAAGTGCCAAGATATGCATAAACAACACTTCCACACAAGAGACTAAACAAGTAGATGTTTGATATTTTAAAAATATTAGCAATAACTTTGTATATGTCAACCATTTACTAAAATCTCTACTCTCTCCCATGGAGTCTCCACATATAGTGTGTACGGAAGAATTTGTGCAAACGTCATTGTGTAGACCAAGTAGTGAAGAACAACCATGTGCTGGGACAGAAATGAGGACAAAATGTAGACCTCTCTACTCAATAGAGTTACATGTCAAGATATAACGTGTACAAAAAAAGTTGTGCACTCATCATTGTGTGGAGCAAGCAATGGGAAACAAGCATGGAAATATGGACCTCTCCCCACAATAGAGTTCTTTTGCACATGTATCTAATTTCCTAATTGAAACACGGACTTCTGCACATATGGCTAATTTGAAATGTAAAAATTTTAATACAAATTATGTATTGATGGATTCTCCTGATCTAAAAATTATATGCCAGTGTTAAATACAAAATCCTTCTACTTAAATCTTTGCAGAAATTTAATCACCAATTGCAAACACATGAAGAAAGATCAATCACACATAACATAGATGTTTTTTACTAGGAAAGCATAAAGCTAAAAACCCCACTATCATATATTATGTATATATCATGGATCATGAAACAATCTCATACAAAACTCTAATCCAAGAGCTCTCAAGCACAATATACAATCGTCTCACAATGTCATACAAAAATTGGCATAAACATGCACCAATTTATTGCCTCTGACGTACTCTCGCCTCCACTCGCGCAATTCTCGCCGATCACAATCCTCTGAATGAATTCGATTTTTCCTTGACTTTTACTTATGCAATCCTCATTGGCATCTCCAATGTGTGTTTGGTTAGCAAGTCCGCACTCACTATAGTCACAACCGATAGTCTAACTATCCCTTTCACCTATCTCTCAATTGGGTCTCCACCGGATCCGACATGCATGTAGTTAACAATAGTAAATCTTCGCTGCATGTGAGATCACTCCATGTGAATTAATTTAATATCTAATTCACCGATCTCTCACTAGTGTAACTTTATTTACAACTAGTTACAACTAGCACTAACCGAGTTTAACTCACTTAATTGAGTTAAACTACTTTACGACTCACATAGCTACACATACAACTCGTTACAACTTTGTATCACTCAGCTTACAACAAAGTCCACTTGCATGTCCCACCAACCAACCTTAGAACGCGAAAATTCCTTCAATCAATCGGTTTTCCACATCAGTTAACTGAAATCAAGTGCTCAATGAGAATAGATTATTATTTTTGTCTAATTATTGTTAAGAGATAACAACAATCGACATGCATTATATTTTTAGACATGCGATCGACGAACCGTCTTCACACATGAATTCTAAAAATAGACGTTCATCCATCCATATAATTTGATCAACCATTTATAAATAGATTATTGCTAAAAATAGACTTTGACCTAAATTCTAAAAATAGACATATCACCTAAAAATAATCTGTGAGCCCCACCTATTGTAGGTGCTTAATTTTCACTAGGATCATCATCTTGTTGAATCTCAACATGAAAGATATATGAAATTACAAAAAAATATTAGGAAATACAAAAATAAGCATAATTTACACTTAAATTATCATCAATAATATTGTCACTTACTAGAATATTAATAAAAAATTGGACTTTCAAATGTGTGTTGGCCAAGGCTTTGCTCAATTTACAGGACAATGAAGGAAATCCCAATGTGGTTTATATTCTGCAAGAAATCAAAAAAGAAATTCAAGATATTAGAGTATCTCAAAGATCATGTTACAGCTTGAATTGGAAGAATCAAACGACAACTTCAATATATGCAGCAAGTTGACATGCGAGGCTCTAGTGCAAAAGACCCGGCACCTATTGACTCTTCACACAGTTAAACAATGATTTTCTAAGTTTCAATTAATTTTGTGGCTAGCTTTTACTTTTTCTCTGTTTTCAATTATACTTTTTCATTTTACAAGAAATGGAATATGGGCTAGTAAACTAAAGAAATTGTTTTAAGATGGCGTTTAACACTTGAAGGTGGCCAAGAGCCCTACTTTCCTTCGGGCACATTGAGGCTACCATATTTGTATATGTTACAACTTGCTCTCTTTTTTTTATAAATAGAAAATGGTAAAGCACTAGGAAATTTACAAAAAATAAAAAAAATAAAAATCTTTAATGCAAAAGATTTTTTTTTTTAAATAACGATAAAGCCATAGATTGTGTAGCATTAGAGCTATTCCAAATTATTCCCCTCCTTTTAAATTAATATTTGTTCATATTTACCTATTCTCCTCATTATAAATTAATATTGGTTCATATTTACCAACAATTTAGTAATTACTTCGCTAGTTATAAAATATTGTAACTTAACCTTACGGAAATTCCTAAGGTGTGTATGGCTTCTCATTGGTAGGATTCGAGAGTAAATTATGTAAAATATTTAAATTATAAGGATTTCGTCCAGATAAAAGTACAACGTAAGGAGATATTTTTAAATCTAATTTTTGACAGAGAACAAAATTCCGGACAAACTTGTCACTGTTCTTGGTCACTTTCATGGTAAAGGTGAGACATGGAAAGTGGATGTTGTCGCTTGTTCAACGCAAGCGCAGGATTTTTTCTAGATGCCAAAATGGATGGAGGTGGAGGATTTTTCTAGATTCCAAAATGGATGGAGGTGGAGGATCTTACACTTTGCTTCACACACGGTAGAAGAAAACCTAAAATTGAAACCACGGAGTTATGGAGTCTATATGTTGCATATATTTTATATACAGAAGATCACTTTTCTTTTAATTTCAGGGCGTTTCTGCCAATCCTCGCGTTTGTGTATCTTTGCAGTCGGCCATCAAACGAGCCCAACATGGAGAATAAAAATGGAAGGAGGGCTACTCATCATCACCACCATGTGATGATGCTGCCGTCTCTGGGTCACGGCCACCTAATTCCCTTCATGCACCTCGCCAAGAAACTCGCCACCCGGGGCTTCACGGTCACCTTCGTGGTCACATTTCATCACAAGTCTTCACTGCTAAAGATGGAGGAGACGGGGCTGGACATCCACTTGGTGGAAATGGAGGTCCCCAGAGACGATTTAGCCATTGGCAAGGTCAACAGCAACAGCACCCGGCTGGGGCATGAGCTACCTCCTTTACTCGCAGCCAACGAACTGATGGAACGCCCCTTCCAACGCTTCCTACAACGATTTATGGGCGGAGAAATCGGCTCCACCGGCCCTCCCCTTAGCTGCCTCATCGCCGATTTTCTCTTCTGCTGGGCCTCTGCTGTGGCGAAAAGATTTAATATACCCTCAGTGTGCTTCATTCCCGGCGGCATGTACTCCAGTGCTGTCTCGATGATCATGTACGAGGTTCTGCCTCGTAATCTTGAGCGCACACTTTCAGGTCGATATATTGTACCGGGACTTCCAAAGGAAGTGCGTCTCACGGGTCTTCAGATGCTGCCGGAGTTAACCGAGTTGACGACGGAGAGCGCGATTCATCATTTCAATACGCGCTTGATAGAAGGCAACAATCAAAGCTGGAGGTTCATCGCCAATACTTTCTACGATCTGGAGGCGGATTTCGTGGAGTATTTCCAGAAGCGTGGCAGCTGTATAATGCGAACAATAGGCCCCTTGCTCCCTGCCGAGGCTTTCAGAGACCCACCCAGCAGAATCGCTCCGCTGGTGGAAATCGGAGTAAATACGGAATCAGACGAGTGCTTGGACTGGCTCGACAAGCAAGAGGAGGAGTCTGTGCTTTACATTTCTTTCGGCAGCGAGAACTCCATTTCAAGCGCTCAGACTGAAGAGTTGGCCATGGGTTTGGAGGCCAGCAAGGTGAAATTCGTCTGGGTTCTCCGGATACCGTCTGATGCGGGATCGGAGTCGTTCTCGTCGGCCCTCGATTTTCTGCCCAAGGGATTCAGCAGTCGTATGGTGGACGAGGAGCGGCAGGGGTTCATCATTGTGGGGTGGGCACCGCAGTTGAGCATTCTGGCACATCCTGCCACCGGTGGGTTCGTGTCCCACTCTGGATGGAACGCCGTGGTGGAAACAATGACGATGGGCGTTCCCATGATCTCCTGGCCGTTGTTCGCAGATCAGCACTACAACTCTAAATTTGTGGTTGACGAGATCCAGATCGCTCTGGAGGCGCCAAAGAGAGCCGAACAGAACTGGCTGGTCCCCAGAGATGACGTTGAAAGAATTGTTAAAGTGTTAATGATGGAAGAAAAGGGCAGGGAATTGAGAAAAAGAGCGAGGGAAATGAAGATGGCTGCGAGGGCAGCAGTGGCTGAGGGAGGGTCTTCCCTACAGCAATTTCTGACCTACTTGTCTCTGAAATCATGTCCCCTGCAGTCTCTGTAGTAGTTTGAGATACTGTGTTATGCATTACAGCGCCTGTCATCTCATCACTTAGTGTACTACTTGTAATCCTTGTCTGTGCCACTGTGCTGAAATAAAAAAGAAATGGATTGTAGCTATGATTGATTGCTCGAGTGTAACTGCACCTGCTAACTCATCCATTAGTATAGTAGTTGTAATTTTTGGGTGTGTCATAATTCAGAATTCAGATTTGTCCTTAGTCTTTCAGTGGATGCTTGATGCTCCGGTGGATATCACATGTAGCTTTGCATGTAGGGAAGTGGAAACTCCAGCAATCCCAACAAAACGGTATTACATATTTCTTTGGCTATGCCGATGTAAATTTAAAGGTGGGTACTATATGCTCAGTTCATTTAATAACGTGTATGTATAGCACAGAAAATAAAGCTTGCCCAACTCAACACACATTTACTGGCACATGGTAAACATAATTCATATATATAGTCACATTAACTGTTTTCTAATTGATGCCGGATAGGTTAGACATATTATCTTCAACTAATTACTAATTAATATTCTAAAATAATATTATAATTAATATCTTAAAAATAATGTTATAATGTTATAATGTGTGGTTGAGATATTTCTTCAATATTTAAATAATTAATTAATATTCTCAAATAATGTGTTGTTAAGTTATTTTTTTTAATTTTTCAATAATAATGTAATAATGTGTGGTTGAGATATTTCTTCAAATATTACATTATATTCATTTAATAACATATAGCCCAAAAAATAAGACTTATCCAATACTGTGACACATGGTAAACATAATTCATATATAGTTATATCAATAAATCTTAAATTGATTAAGATAGGTTAATGAGGACTGATAGGCTAGACATATTATGTTCAACTAATTACTAATTAATATTTTAAAATAATGTTATAATATGTGGTTGAAATATTACTTCCATCTTCAAATAATTAATTAATATTCTAAAATAATGTTAATGTAATAATGTGTGGTTGAGATTTTTCTTCAACTATTAAATTATATTTTCAAAATAATTTATACATCTTCACACAACATTTTCTATATTAATTTGAATAGAAAATTTCTCCATACATTTGTTGTAATGCAATAATTTTATTCCCATCTTAACATGGTACTAAGTTAGTCTGGTTCTTGACGAATGGAGATGCCTTAATAGATAAGTTGTTGCCATCGTCAAAGAAGCTATTGTTAAGGAATTACGAGTGACCTCATCTAGTGTGTTGATTTGAAAACCACCAAAGACTCAAACCCCCTTTCTAATAGCATGTGAGCTGCTATTATGAATGCTACACAAAGGTACTTGAAGATAGACAAGACTATTCAATGCACGTATAGAAGATGGCCAATACTGCGAGGGGATCGTGTATATTTTCTTTCGTAAAAATAAAGACAATTTAGAATTGGAAAAGGTGCTAGAGACATTAAAGATTGGGCCACGGTTAATTCAAGACAACGTCCTTGTGCACTAAGAGATCAACATGGTTTTTGGTCAAAGTTGTTCTAGACATCACAGCGATGCAAAGCATATGGTAGCCATTAAAAATTAAAAAATAAAAGATCGGACAATTAAAAGAAAATAATAAATTATATATATTAATAATAATATATTATTATTAATTATATTAATAATATTATTATTCATATTATTTTGAATAAGTTGATGTTTGGAATCATTTAATGTGGTCTATTTTCAGGATAAGGTGAAAAAAGTCTTAATCAAATTCAAAATAAATAGTAATGATGTACCAAAAACTTGGATATAGTTATTAAAAACTAGTTGCTATTTAGTTAGTTCATTAATAGGTTAATTAGCTAATTATAAAATGACTTCTAATGACTAATTAACTAGCTAATTTATTAATGAACTAACTAAATAACAACTAGTTTTTTAACAGCTCTATCCGGTTTCTATGCATCTTTATTATTTATTTTGAGTTTCGATTAAGATTTTTTACCACAATAGATGGTTCGAAACGTCAAGCTATAATCCAAAAGGAATTTATAAAAACTACTGGATCACAAAAAGTCTTAGATCTAACAAACCACATTATATGGATTACAAAAAAGTCTTAGATCTAACAAACCACATTAAATGGCCTTATTAGATGGTTTGAAACGCTCGAGCTATTCAAAGTAATGTGATTAATTTGTAAGGAATTTATGTAAACTATGGATTACAAAAAAAGTATTAGATCTAACAATAATATTATTGTCATTTATTTTAATGTATAATATTAATTTAATAGCAATATAGTATTGTAATAGTAATAGAGTAATGCATTTATAGTATGATTATTATTATATTAATAATGTAATATTTTTTAATAACATTACAAAAATAATAACACGTTTAATATGTAGTATTGTTACTTAGTACTTATATTCTATGTAAAAAAGTAATTGATAACTATTTTAGATTAATTTAAATGGTTATAGAATTAAAAATCTCCAAAACCATTTGTATATAAAATATGTTATATAGTAATCATAAAACTCTCATTTTAGGTAGCTTTGAATTTATGACTTTTCTTATAGTTAAATTATTATGCATAAATTATATAAAATATGTTACAAAGTAATCATAAACCTTAGTTTAAGGTATCTACCTATAAAGTATGCTACATAATAATCATAAACCTCAATTTAAGGTAGCTTTAGGATTTATAACTTTTCTTATGGTGAAATTGTTATATATTAATTGTACATGATATGTTACATGATAATCATAATCCCTAATTTAAAGTACACTTAAAATTTATAACTTTTTTAATTAGTATTAACTAAAATAAAAAATATGGAATTTTTTATTTATCGATTAAAACTTAGATTAATTTAAATTGTTATCAACTAAAATTACATATAAATCAATTGAGTTAAATAATTAATTTGTATATAGATATGAAAATAATATATAACAAATAAAATATGTTACATCATTTAATAAAATTCTATACCTAAATTTTAATTATTTTCTTCCAAAAATCATTTTCAACACATAAGAAAAATCCCTAGTGAAGAATTTAAGAAAAACTAAATATATATTAATATTTAATTAGCTAATCAATATGTTTACTCCTTTGTGATCATGTGACTTACAATCATTAAAATATAATTTTCAAACCACAATATTTAAGCTTAAAAATTGATTTTTTTTTATAGAACTAGTTAATTTTTTTTTCACGATGGTTATTTCAGTTCATTGTTTTTTAAAAACATAAATGGAAAACCGTTATAGTCCTAATATAACGAATTCATTTAAATAAAAAAATTTATAGATAAAAATATATTGAATTTTCATTATTCAATCCATATGCAACTTAATTCATATCATTTCATGCAACTTATTCTTATATTAAAAAACAATATTTGAATTTTGATATTTAAATTTAAATTAGAATAAGTTTTATTTTATATATATATATATATATATATATATATATATATATATTTCAAATTCTAAGTTTAATAGTGTGTGTAATACCTACTAGTTATTATGGATTACTCTTCAGCACTTCAGTTTTAGCTTTTTGATGTTGGCCAGAGAGCCAATGATTTGGCTGTATTTGTCTTAGAAAACTTGAAAATTGATCAAATGATATTTATTCTTTACAAAATTGATAATAGATTGAAGTTTCACAGCTACTAGAATTTCACTTTAGTAAAAACATATTTATGAAATTCATTACGGTATTAACGATGCTATGTAATAATTTAATGTGAAAGAGTGACATTTGGATGATGCAACATTCATTTGTTGGAGAAAAGGAAATATGTTCTTCAGAAGATTAGTAGCCATGTCTCAAACACTTGGCAATTGAGATTGAAATAACATTGTACTCGGCCATGTTTCAAACACTTGGCAATCGAGATTGAAATAACATTGTACTCCAAAATAACTATTGTTCAAGAGAATCAAATTCTTCTATCATGCTTCTATGAACTGTAGTCCATGCAAGTGTCACATTTATTTATTTTTGGATAATTATTTTTCCTCGACACTTAGTGCTTTGAGATTTTTTTTAGTTGTAAATTTTTAAAATATTTTTTTTTCTAAAAATATATTTTTTAAACCCAATAAAATTAGTCAAATCAAAGACTTACACCAATGAAAAAATTATAAATTTAAATTTTAAAAATTAAAAAAATTAAATTTTAATTTTCAAAAAAATAAATTTAATATTTAATTTTACAATAACTTTATTAAATTTTGCAAATATTTTTTAAAATTTTGCAAATTAATTACGAGTCAATGAATTTTGAGTCATTATAATATATATAACCTGCCTAAGGCAATTATAATAAGGGAATCTAAGAAATTTAAGGGATGCTATAACGATAAAATTAATAATAATATTACGGATTATGAGGAGCTAATAGTCGCAAGTATATTCCTCTATCAACGTTCCCAAAACCATTGAAGAATTGTGCTTTGGCATGATGTTCTCTCAAGAAGATTGGAGGCTTTGGAAACACCCCAATGAAAATTTTTGACATTTCATTAACTCGTTCCCCCACATCTCAAGTGTTGGGTAAACAACCCGGAAAGAAACATGTTAGAGAAGAAGCAAACATCTATGGCCACACAACACCAACCAACGGGATGTTCCCAAAAGATGGAAAATGATCATGTATTCTTATCATAACCAACCTCCTGAAAACCCAATCTCTCACTCCAAAACGACTCCCTTGTTCCATCAAACTAATTTTTTCTCTATCATAAGTCTCCTTGTTTTGACTATAAATCTTAGATTTTTTTTGGTTTTTTGGTCCTAAATTGTACTCATGTCTTCACTATGGTGAATCAGTTTTACCATCACTCACAATTTATGATATCTACAATAAAGAAACATTGTCACATTGAGCGTGTTAGTTATTTAATTTTGTTCTCTTGGGTCTTGTAGACTAACTCTATTTTTTTTTTTTTTTGTATCTCAATTTGAGTTGAAAAGAGTGCTTTTGCAGTAGGAAGACAATCCAGAAATCAGTAGTATGATGTATCTTGAGAAAACATCACTCCATTGTCCTCTCATGGAGAATTTTGTAATTCCTCTATGAGCTTGGGCCACAATTTTTTCTTCTACAAAATCTACTAGTGTTTGCTAAAATAAACATTAATAATATTATATATTGAAGGTATACCTATAGTATTAAATTAATAATATAGTAATTATATTAACTAAAGTGCCACATGAAAAGGGGAATAATAATTATTATAATAAATATTAATAATGAGATAAAAAAGACAAGAAAATGATAGTAATGATAATAAATCTTAAATGGAAAAAGGTAAAATGAAATAAAAACTTTAGCCAAAGGAAAAAAAAATGAGTAGAAAGAGTAAACCTAGAGGGAGAAGAGTAACATAATAACCAAGTCAAAACAAATGAAAGAATAGAGAAGAGAAAGAAGGGGTTATTTAGACATGTACCTAGATTTCCATGGAAGGATCCAAATTTCATTGATTTTCCACCCATCATCTCTATTGAAGATATAAGGGAACTTTTCTATTTCACTTGATTCATTGAGTTTTATATGATGATAATGATTAACTCGGCTAGAATATTGGCATACTTGATACAAATATGATGTTTTGTATTTTCAAAGTGTCCTTCCAAGGCGCAGGTATGGGATCAATTATGCTTGATGTTAGTGGAGTTCCCTTGAATCATGATCTTAGTGGAATGGATTATTTCTCCCACATACGTATTACCACAAGAGCAAGGAATCAAGTAGACACATTTATGATTGGTAGTGTCTATTGGATCTTGGACCAATAAAGAGAGCTCTAAAAAGGTGTTGAGAGTTTTGAAGGTGTTGAAGGTGGTCACAATATTATTTTTTCTTCAAAATACAATCATGTTTGTCTATAGTTCCCCGAATATAGGGGAATAAAACCTTGGTAACTTCATTACTCATTGTCTTCTTTCCTTTAGGTCCCTATTGTCACTACTACAACACCCTCCAAAAAATTCACTACATTCGAGTTTTGGAGCCTACTATCACCATCATATCTAATGTGTCGCCTTCATCATCAAATGTCATCTCATGCTATTCTATGTGTTTCAAGTGTTATTGAGTGGTTCCAAGTGTCTTCACATTGATTAGAACATATTTATGCGCATTTAATGGTAGTAACATCTTTTTTGTTGTAAAACAACACTTTTGCGTTACATTTGCATACACTTCACTTGTTGTACCTGGGAAAAGCATGAAAAGTGGTGTTTCGATGTGTCATTTCATTGTAGTAACATCTTTGTTGTTGTAAAACAACACTTTTGTGTTACGAAACTTGCATACACTTCACTTGTTGTACTTTGGAAATGCATGAAAAGTGGTGTTTTGAGGTATAATTATCATTTTTCAATCTTTTCTAAGTTTTTTCGATGATTTGGTATGTGACACACATGGTAATTCATCATGTTAGCCTATGTTCATATATCCAAAACTTACATAAATATCTGGTTTCAAATAAAACCCATTGAGGCCAAGATCGCATGAGCGCACTATGAAGCCTTGATCGGGGATCCTTATTTGTTCGAAAAATGTGCCATGCACCCTCCAATAGCACAAAGAACACTCCTTAATCCATCCGTCCCCTTCCTTGCTCTCGAATTGTGCCCTTCAAAAACCAAGCCTTCCTTTGAGCATAGGAATAGGTATCGTGTTTTTTATATTAAATTCAAAAAATCAAAAGCATGTCCAAAACCCATACAAAATGTAATCAGTTTCTAGGCCTTGTCAAAGCCATACATGTCAAAAAAATCAAAGTTTTTTACATTTATATAATCTTTTAAATTCATATCTAATAACAATTATGCTATAATACCTATAAAATACCCTTTTAAAAAAGCACATATTTGTAGTACATTGACAAAAATGAAAGAGGGAGAGCCACATAATCAGTGGAGTTTAAGCTCCACCTTCCATTGTTTCTTTCCACACCTCGACTTCATCATCCTTTGCTTTCCTAACTCCGTGATTTGTGCTCATTTCCTCGAGTTTCCCACATGGAGTTCCAAATGGGCCTTCCATCCCATGCCCACATTCCATTTCTCATTTTTCAACATTATATTTGGGTTTCCATCTTGTCCATATCTCTTTCAAACGTGAGCTTTATGTTTTCAAACTTTAGTTGCAGTAGCTCGTATTTCTTTTCTACTATCACCATGAGATCCAAGGCATCCAGCTTCCTTTAACATGTTCCTATGTTTTGACACTTCAAAGCGTGTCCAACATTTGCTCAAAATAAACTCGCCATCTTCTCCAACGGATAATTCATGTGAGCTTAATCCTCCTCAATATATTAAGGTTTCAAGATATTTAGTTGTAGGAGCTCATATTTCTTTTCCAATATTACCACGTGAGAATGTGCTTCCAATTCCTTTAACATGTTACTTTTTTTTCGTGATGTTTCATTGTGTCCAACATTTTCTCCACGAGAATTGCCATCCTCTCCAACAAATCATGTATGCGAGATTAAGCCTCCTCAATGGATTAAGGTTGCAAGAAATTCTCCACCATCATGAAATCCCAAGGATCCAAGCTATAAATAGAGCTACAAAATACATGTTGAATTCTCTCCACAATGTCCAAAGTGTATTCATGTTGTCTTCCATCCCATTTTCCTCCAACTTATAAACACAAAGAAACATCCTCCGCCATTTATTTCAAGGCCATGAGCCTTGTGCATTAATTATCGTCTCCCGCAAATCCATGCCATATCCTAATCAATCCTCTTTAACTCACCACATGAAAAAATATATATACAAATAAGGATATCGAAGGAATATCTCTATATCCTAAGAGAAACCTATGTTGATCTTTAATTGTCCCTCCTTCTAACTCCCACGTAGCTTTATTTGTTGGGTCCTCATAATAACACTAAAAACCCAAGTTCTTGTCATTCCTAATATATTTATGGTCATTGACTTGTCAGGAATGCCTCTGTGGAATCATATGTTGTTGACACTTTTATGAAACTGCCACCATCCTTGTCGAAGAAGGTGAAGGCCACATAATACTCTAATGTTAATATTCATGGAAACAAATAATGAATAATAGATTCATTCCTTATTTCCAAAATTCCTTATTCTAACAAAGCACCTCGATTTTCTTCCACATCGACCAAATAGTTCATATACCGATATACGTGAAAGATGGAAATCACCTTAAACTATTGAATATGGAGAGTGATACATTGGATAATTGATGAGAGGTTTATAGAGATGGAATCCCTATCCTTTCTTACATACATAATCACCAACATTGACTATCCAATGGCTGTGATATTTCTTATTTTTCTAGTTATGGATAGCTCAAGACCTTGCCAAAGAGCCAAATATTCTGGTCAAGGTTGTTCTTCGCGACGTCAATATTCCATGTAAATTGAATCTCCATTTGTTCATCGGGTTGAAGGATATTCCTTCCTCTCCTTCTCGACCCCGGATTTACTTTTAAGGAATCATCAAATAATATAAAATAAATTTTTGTTATCCATTCACCATTTCTTAGATGGAAATATTCTCGATACATAAGATGAATGTTGAAGCTATGAGCATGATTTGAAGGCTTGACCACCGTTATTCATTCCTTTTCCTCTAGAGCGAGTTCATCCATATCTAAATCTTTGAATCCTCCTCGCCGATATCACTTAAAATAATAGCCTCGAAATGATTTATTTGCAGCTTGTAGCCACAGCTTTGAAGTTATCTTTAAATATGGCATTGTTTCAAGTTAACCACACCACCCAACAAATGTATTTGGGGAGTTCCATAAAAAATCTAGAAATTAAGGAAGACTAGTTTCCTAGCCATGGCATCTAATTTTTCTAAGCATCAAACATATCACCCCAACTATTCTTAACATCCTCTATTTGAATCACCTTTCTAAGTGCATCTTACCACACCTTCAAAGTAAACAAACATTGATAAAAAAAATATGTTGGATATCATACTCATTGTTTTACACAAAACGCACCATGAAGGGCCTTAAATATTTCTCTTTTTTCAGATTTTCGTAGTTAAAATTTTTCTTTGCACCAATGTCCAAAAAAAATTTGTTCACCTTCAAGAGTCCATCATTCTTCCAAATGTTACACCACAAGGAGGAACGAGCAAGATGTGGCCTTGTTTTAACTAACTTCTCATACCCTACCTTGAATGAATAATTTAGATGTAGGTTTTCCAACCAATATATTTGATCCCCCTTTATGCGATCAACCAGAGCTATTCCTTTAAGGCTACAAAGAAAAGTCTCCCATTGATTCTCAAGGTTTTGCGGTAGGTCATCACAACTCCACTTTTTTCTAGATTCCCCTAATCATTCCAATGGGAAATATCTCGAAGTTTAAGGTGATTTCAATCTCTCATCCAATTAGATAGCTCTTAGAAGTTTGGGTGCTCTCCCAGTGGCACCACCTCGGTGAGATTGTCTTTCCATATGTTTATTTGACTCCCATTTATAGCTTTCCAACTTAAATTGCCAATGATTATGTATACATATGCTTTACATAGCTTCCAAATTTTAGAACCCACTCTTGTGCAAATGGCCTTCTCAATGGGACAAAGGTTATTCTAGTGGAATTATTTAAGAATAAAGGCATATTTGTGGCATTATTTTTTATCTTAGAGAAATTGCCACAATATTTTATTACCAAGAGCTAGATTCAGAAAATGTGGACTTTTAATAACCAAACCTTCAATATCTTTAGGAAGTTGAAGGATATTATAATTCACAAAATGAAACTTCTTCTCATTACTCTTACCAACCTAGCAAATAATTTTTTGAATTAGGCACCCAATTTGTGTGATCGCTCTTCTGGGAGTTAGAAGACCAGATAAAATATAAATACGCAAAAAAGAGAGAACATATTTTATTAATTCTCTTTACCAACTAAGGATAAATCAACCAAATCACATATCGATACTCGATACTCTTTATTTAAGATAGATTTAAACATGATGTATCAACACGTCAAATGGCCAACTACTCAACGTAAAGGAAATTTAACACATCAAGGATTTTATAGGATTACATCCTTCACGTTCATTTTTATAAATTCATATGATAATAAATAAATAATATCTTGAACAAAAGTGTTCCATCAAAGTTTACATATGCGTAGCAGCTAGCGTTTGAATAATTATATGTGCCATAAATTGTGAGTACGAGAGAGAGCCTTTCCTGTTACGTATATAGTGTCTTCCTTCAACCCAAATGGTTCGGAACACACTCAACGTTTTGCTTTTATTTTTATCAAAGTTAATTCCTTTTCCTTGATTGATTAATGCAACTTCCACGCCTTAAACTCTCTAGTAGGTGGTGGTGCAATGACGTCAACACTTTGGGAAACCACAAACTCAAATGTTGACATTAGAAACCCAAAAAATATTTTAGTGTCAGAGTCAAATTAATACCTAAACTTGAAAACTATATGTCATTTGGGAGTGACATAATGAACAAAAACATAATTAATTAAAAAGTAACTAGCAATTGCACCAGGAGGTGCAAAGGAATGCCGAGAGGAGGTGCAATGAATATGGAAGGAAATTTTATCATTGTGCTACATGTAAGGGTACATAATCAATGTCAACCTATGGGGTGCAAAATCTCACATTAAAGGGGAAAGCATATGAAATGGACATGTTATTGATTACATGGATTATTGGCTTTTAAGCTATGAAACATAATAATCTGAAGTTATTATGCCGTAAATATGAGTCTTAGTTCCTATTTATCCATTTTGGATCACAACACACCCATTTGGGAAACTTTTAGGTCCCACAATAGGTCAGTGGTGAGAAAAGGTGGGAGGTCATAACTCATAACCTTTCTTTCAAGGCCACGTTTACATCATATTTGAAATAATAGTCTTTGGGTTAATGGAAATTAGTGTTGTTAGATGGCATTCCACCTTATTAACAAAAATAACATCTATGTCAAATTGTATTATCAAAATTAAGATTTTTTTTTTAAACTAATTTTATATTGCATTATGATTCTCCAAAAGCAAATCTTCTCTAAACAAACCTCAAATGTTCTCTGAAGAACCCAATGAACATGGATGTGGATGTTCATATGTTTCCAATCCAAATCCATCAACTAAATATGTAAAAACTAGATTGCAATGAGAATTTCTATGAAAAAAAAATTAACTTTTTTATTATTCACTTGAATCTTCATCTAGAAGAGTGCATGTCTTTCCGCACTTCCCCTTGGATCTTGCACTACAATATAAATAAGTCTTTCATTTACATGAGAGATCTCTTATATATTTATACTCTCTATTTGACCTCTTATCATTTGCGAGTTATTAAACTTTAACCATTTTTGACACAATTGTGGAGGAAGTATTCAATACTTATCGAAACCATTTTTTTACCATGTATATCACAATGTTTACATTGTTTTTAGAAATATGTCCTAACAAAGATGGCTGCAATTTATTTCTTTGGTTTGGGCTATCTCTTTGTATTATGTTGTTGCTCTCTTTTTATGCCCTGCTTGATATAAAAAGCTTATTTGTTAATTGGATTAAAGAAAAGAAATATTGTATGTAATTGTATGCAAGTTTATACTTATAACTTATTTAAAAAACAGTTCTAGATGAAGTATTCAATACTTATCATTTGATTGTCCATGCATATGACAATGGTTACATTATTTTTAGAAATATGTCCTATCAGTATGGCTGCAATTTTCTTGCTTTGGTTTGGGCTATCTCTGCTGGATTATTGTGTTGCTCAATTTTTATGCCCAACTTCATATAAAGAGCTTCTTTGTTAATTGGATGAAAGAAAATAAATGTTGTATCTCATTGTATGCAAATTTAAATATGCTTATAACTTCTTTTAAAAAACTATTGAGTTTTTTAGGATAGTTGTCTAATGCTCACCCAATGAATATAGGACCAATCCCAAAAGAGACAACACACAAAGTAATTGAGATCAATAAGTGATGCACATAAAAAAATGGCTCGCTATGCTACATTCTTAAAATATAAAAGTAATATTTCAATGGAAAAAATAAATAATTCACACTTTGCAACCACTCCTTGTTAATATTCACCATTAGAAAGAATTTTTTGAGAATCAACAATAACAAGTTGTGCATTACTTAGTGAATTCCATACAACTATCCAGCACCCACAAAAATAAATAACCATACACCTAATAGGGCTTGTTCGGACTTCGAATCTTGTTGACTATGAAGATGAACCCTTATCCCCTTTAACTCACAAGATATGTTTATCCTAGAATTTAAATTATAATACGTAAGGAATATGGTACATATCAAGCTTATACAATGCAATAATTTGCAAAGCATCTTAAGTTTACATCTTTCTCATGTTGACATCTGTTTCTATCAAGTTTTCAAGGAAATTGTTCTTCAAAACCATGGTAATGCACTCATGTGGTTTCCTTGATTCAGACTTTGAGGTCAACGTTTCTCTTGATGTTGCCTTCATTAGAGTTCTCGACTTTTCCAAAATAATTTCTATAAACCTTCGAAACGAGTCAAATGGAATCTTCAATGCCCTTATTTTCTCTCGTAGCAATTTCAATCATATCTAGCATGGTATTTGAAATTCCGTGTGTTGCAAAGCACTGCACCATGAAGGTGAGCAATCCCATGGATTTCGTCGAGAGTTAATTACCATCTCCAAGGAGACATAAACTCTAAAATGATTGTCTCTATTTTGCATAATCCAATTTTAACTAAATATTTCCACGTGATTAATAGGTTTTTTCACTGCACAGTCCCTTATTTTTTTTGTTGAAAAGCCAAGTTTCAATCGACTATAAGGAAAATGGCATCCTACTCCAAAAAGTGAATCAAATTTCTAGTCAAATTCAAAAGGTCCATGCTATGTTGACTTGTTACAAGCCGGTGCATTTTTCCCTATGTATGCATGTCTTTGTTGTACCCTTAGAACCGGTATCTCCATATTTGAAAATGTTAAAATACAACAATGTAGATGGGCTCACGCATTGATAAATGTTTTTTGATGTGCCATATGAGCATTCTCGCTAGATTTTGACATGTAAAACCAAATGTTGAACATGGAGATAAAAGGCACCAATAAACAACAAGAGCTACGGAATGGTGGACTAAGCCAATTTCAATCCCGAGTTGGTCAAATTGTGCCTCATCTAGCAACATGCAACTACTTTCTAGTTTTTTTAGGTTTAAATACAACTACATCAAAGCGTCATCTAGGTAGTTCCTTATATAGTTTGGTCAAGGTGCTTTCAATTAGAAGACATATATATGCCAAGTGAAGCCGCAAAAAATTCCTTGTTTCATTTGAAAGAGTGCCATGTAAGCAATAATCTAACACTTTATGGTAAAAGCCCACATTATTATAATCCTTCGTGAGACTTATCATAAATGCTTATTAATGTATTGCCTTCCATCCTAGAAGCCGGAAAATGAAGTTGCAGCTTAGCACCCATCTCTCGTTTGTACTCGGACAAAGAAGCATCTACCCCTTTGCATTTGCATAGTAGTTTTACTGCAAAAGGATGCTACTAGAGGAACCAAGAGTTTCCTCCTTGTCTTTTAAGTTGGCTACAATATTAATGCATGGGGAAGTCAAAACAACAACACTTTAAATGGGTGATATTTATTGGCTACCTCTTCCTTTACCCTTTCTCGACGCCTTTGGCTCCTTGATAATTTTCTTTTGTATTTTCCTTCACCAATTATCAACTAATCTAGTAATATTCTTTCTTATCTCATTGGAAATATTAGCAAGTCTTATTTTACTAACTACAATAGCAGACTTCCTCGAAGCTAAATTCTTGAGGATGTCATCGAGAAAGAAGAAATTTAGAGAATTGTACGAGGGTCTAAGTACGAGAAAAAATGAAAGCATGCTCATTTACAAGGAGAAGGGTTTAAAATTATTTAAGATATTTAATTTCCATAAAATATCATGTTCCAATACACAAGAGTATTTAAATTCCTACGTATCCCTACTCGCACCATGCTCAACCAGGGGAGAGGGTTGCATCGCAGAGGACCGAAGGGGGCGTATTGATTCAAGGTATGTTATCCAATTGTTTTATGCATTTGGATAGTTAGGACCAAACGCAGGGAGGACCAAGAGAGGAGACGAGGCACAGGAACGCGTAAACAACAAGGTTTGACCCCCCACCCCCCCAAGAGAGGACTTCGATGGGGGTCATGGAAACCAACTAAAAGCGAGGATCAAGAGAAAAGGCACACAAGATCGTGGGAGAAGAGGTGGGAGCATTAATCTTCTAACAATGACTAATTATTATCAAATATGCAGACATCCTATAAAAATAATTTCAGCAAAATGGCCATCCTATAATAATTCTACAAAAGGATGGCTCTGACACTAGTTAATATGAACCTAACAAATCGTGCTTTAATCACATGAGATATACATCGCTATATATAATGGTTCAAAATAAATCACCACAAAAACATCAAACCATATAACACTACTGCAACTCCTTAGCAATGTACGGTACACTCTATTGGATGCTACAACTACTTATAATTGTATGGTATATTTTTTTGGATGCACATATCTTCTTGTTAAAACATGAAACCATATAACACCACTGGAACTCCTTTCAATATATGGTGTACTTAAATGGATTCACATATCTAGTTGTAAATAGATGATCACCCTTAAGATTTAATGATCAATCTGCAAAAGCTAGAGTGTGGTTTATCAACCATATGTTGACAACCACTAAGAAGGAAACTAAAATATGAAAGGGAGGTGATGAAGATGAATTTGATTCTCAAAAAACTTGCAATTGAGGCAAAATGGGTTGGAGGAAAATGAAAATGATGTGCAACAAAGCATGGTGTTGATAAAGGAGAAGCCCCTAAAAATAGATTCAGATTTTAACAATCGTGGAAGATCCAGATTAGTCTCTCGAGTAGCATGAAATCAACAAAAAACTTGGATAATTCATAGTCTTGTAACATAAGAAACAAAGTCACAGATATGAACATAGAAAGCCAATTTTTTGTAAAGAATCGGTGCCCCCATTATATACTTTTTGATTTTTTGTAATATAAATTTTGTTCTCTTTTAAAAGATGCATCACAATCCTACCGGTTGTTTAAAAGATGCATAACAATCATATTGGTCCATCTCGGTATTTATATTGAGAGATATGGCTTCCATTTTCTTACCCAACGATACCAT
The DNA here is from genome assembly GCA_034641835.2 of Pinus albicaulis. Taxonomy (NCBI): domain Eukaryota; kingdom Viridiplantae; phylum Streptophyta; class Pinopsida; order Pinales; family Pinaceae; genus Pinus; species Pinus albicaulis. Next base: position 238,547,425 of record CM076581.1, on the reverse strand, counting down.
AGATCCATTTTAAAATAAGATTAATCAAATCCATAATATGGATTTATGTGTGTTTTATTTTATTAATATAAGTTTATATACATGTATATATTATTTTTTAAATTTAATGGAACCGTGTTCTTATATGATTTTATTAATATATGATTCTTTTAATTTTATATATGTATAAATAGAAAATAAAAAATAGAGCAACTTAATAGTTATGCTCTCATATACGACTAATATATTTTTCTCTTTTATATCATAGATTTATGCTCTTTTATTAATCAACTTTCATCTCTCGTCATAGCCACTCAATAGATGAATCACCCCTCCACATGAAATTGATTCCTTTCTCCTTTAGGAGAAGAAACGTGATCTTTAATAGTAAGGTCGACATGAAAACAAAGAGACCTATCCTACCTGGTTTATGGAAAACCCTACTTTAGAAGAAAAACTCGAGCATTCTCCTTCAAAGGGAAACATGATGCTTAATAGTAAGGTCAATCGTAAAGTGGATACAACAAATGGAATGTACAGTAATCCTTTCCCAAAGCAAATTATACAAAGTATCCTCTCTACAAAACCCACCTCTGCATCGATGTAAATCCTTTCTTACTACACCTTCTCAAAATTAGACCCGACAAGTTACAACAACCCCGCTATCAAGAACATCGATCGCCTCTACAAGCTAGCCTTACATGTCGATCTAAGGACAATGATAAAATGGGTAGACACAATGTTTGGGGGGAAGAATTTAAAACCATTGTCCTTGCAATCGTAAGATCTTTTTTTGAAAATCGTAAACAAATATTAACTATGGACAATATACATTGTTTGGCATGTTAAATAAAATATGAACATAAAATGGAGATACAAAACAATATAAATGAGGAATCCCACTAATATAACTTGATAAAATAGACAATGAAATATCCAATAGAAATTTCGCAATCAACAATATACATTATTTGAGCACCCCGCTTGAAATGTACGTAAGCCTTTTCCCAAACCAACTTATGCACAATATTTTAAATTACAACTTCTAGGAGATTTCTTTTTCATCCACATGTGAGTCCTCTCTACTATATCCACCGTGCCACTCGTCCAAATATTTTCTTACAACACCTCCTTAGAATTAAATGGCTTGCATAAACATATAACTTCTTACGTGAGCGAGTCTAAAATTTCACCCTATTCTCCTATCGTCAGTGAGTTTCTTAGGGAACTTTCACATCTCCCTAGCCATACATGAATAAAAAAGGACCATGGACCCGAAAATTTACGAGTAGTCATGATGTCAAGAACGTCAAATACCCCTACAAGATGGTTAATAAGAGCAAGATCTCCAATTCGCTTTAGATCCATCTCTGCCAATGATCGGCCATGTAAACATTTACCAATAAGGAGTATTTCTCAAATTACAGATCATACAACAGTTGACACCCTCACAAAAATCACATCATTAGTAGACAAAATCCTCCTCAAAATACTTGTCATCATCTCTTGGTTAGCTTCATCAGTTTCCCCAAATGGCAAGAAAAGCTGAGACAAAAATTCACCAATATGATGAATGCTTATAGCAGGATTACTGAGGAGGTCATTCAGTTGCTTATTTGCACCATGGAGGATAGTTTCATTCTTTTCTCACTGAACTCCCTTTGTAGCAAGTGCATGTCTCACCAATAGCATGCTCCATATTGAAGCATAACATATAATATTAACTAGTAATAGAATTTACAAAATAATTAAAATAAAAGTAGACGAGTAAATCGCAATTCACTAACCTAGTTGCAAACACAATAATATGTCGAAAACCATTTTGTTCCTCGTGCAACCTTCTAATGTTCAGCTTTAATGTTTCTGTGTTGTCTCCTCATTTGTAGCATCCGGTTTACTTGCCAATTGCAGTATGCCCAACCTTACTATTGTTTCTATCAAGTTCCACTTAATCTCATGGGGAGTCTCACTTGAAGAACTTGCAATCGGGAAAACTAAAATGTAAGCCACAACAACATATTTCTATAATGCAGCTTTTTGCACAAAGTGATCCATAAAAAGTTTCATTAGGACAATGTATCGAACAAACCTGTTCAAAAAAGAGATGTCAAGCCATTTATAGAAGTGATTGGTGAGATTTTTTCCGAAATCTAATCGGCCCCGTGTTCGGAGTGATGTCACTGGAGGTAAACCCAAGGCCAAGGCATGTGTACCCGATCCACTAGGTCGGCTATTTATAAAATCAGCTTGATACATATTCAAATTAAACTTCTTTCCCCGCTCCACGTATTTCCACACCAATGTAATCCATTGTACAGACTTTGAGGCAAATGACCTTGTAGCCCCCTGAAGAAGAGCCATAGAAAGTAGTGAATGCTTGCTCGCAAGTAACTAACACCCGCAGATCCTCTGGACCAGATGGCTCTAGCGCTCTAATTCATGCAACACTAATATGTTGCTTAAGAACCTAGGTAACATAACAAAATAAAAATTTTAACCGATGGTACCAACCAATAATTCATCACTAATTTAACAAATTCATCCCTTATTATTTGCCTAATTATAGATTTGGAACTTTGCAAGTAAAATGCCTTTCAAGAAAGAGATCTAACAACTTTTAGATAAGATTTGGCTATGTATCTCTTAATCAAGTCGCTATATTTAGGAAGGCATAGATTCTCCTAAGTTGTAACCTTCGACCCAAAGCAAATATGTGCACCCTACACTTTTATTGAGAGGGCACACCTTTGTGACAATTTTTATCATTCTTGTGTACAATATATTATTTATTAATTAAATATACAAATCATTTTCAAAAAAAGAAAAAATTAAATAAGCATGAGATATTAAGAAAGAAAATCACCATTAATATAAACCAGAAATTCCTCTACGAAGGTGTTGACACCAAAGACATCCATATCTAAAAAACACCATAAGACCATCCATGCCCCATTTTCCATTTTGTAGGTGTGTAAAAAAAACATGACATGAAAGCATTAGTTACTAAACTCGAATATTATGTGCATCAATGACATGCGATAGTGATACCTGTATTTGTTCTAAAATAAAGCGAAGGCCTTTCACCAATTCATGTGCAAAGGAACGGTTTGAATTTTCGTCTATTCCAACCACTATCTCATATAATTTATGAAATAATTTTTCACAAGCTTCTTTTGACTCCTTATCATCCGATGGAATAGCAAGCTTTAATACAACACCTAATAAATAATACGAGAGCTTGTTGAGATACTCAATGTCTTGGCTTCTCGACTCCAATATTTGGATAAAAAAAAGAAAATATGAAAGTAAATCGAATCCACATCAATACAATGCCACAAAAGAACTATCACTTACAAAGAAATAATACCCGAGAGAAGAGCTCCACATCAATGCTTTCAAGGAGTTATTGTTTCCAACTTTCATGAATCAATGAAGGAATCTCACCCGACTTCTTTCATAAGTCCGACAACCCAACCGTAATCAAGATGATCCCGTGCAAGAGTCTCTTGAACACCATTCTAAAAAAGCTTTCTCCATTGTCGATTTAACCTATGCCTCGCAAAACGTATGTGAAGGAACTAAATTATATGCTTACTTCATCCAAACGAAGACAAATTCTTATCCTTTCAGCTGCATTCTAATTATCCTCACCTTAATTTTATCATAACCTTTATTTACTCCACAAAGAATATCAACTAATGATATATCTTTGTCATGAAGAATATCATTAACCATAATTTCATTGTCATTTAACAATTTGCCTCAAGTTCATCTCCCAATCTATTTCCGGAGTTAGACATGGTGTTTGAGGAAGTTTTTGGTTCTCAAGTGATTTTAAATAATGACCAAGCAACCTTCTTCGGTTTTCCATTATCACTATTTTGGACATCGTAGGGACTATGAGATGGGAAAATGATGCAGGGGTAAAAAGGTGACATTGGTAGATCTCCATTCTCCTTTGATTCCATAAATTTAGCTCGTGCACTCGATAGTGCCATTTTCATTCATGTTGCTCCATCACTACCACTCAAATGAAGAACCCTTTCACGCAGAGTTGTTGATCTTCGAGAACCTATAAAATGCATGTAATGATGAGAATTTAGACTCAAATGGGTTTATAGAATTAAACCCAGCTTTAATTTCTCATTAGCTACCTCTTGAATTTCTCACGGTATTGCAATTAGTCCACTGCAATTGAAGCCCATCAGTTTTTGTTTTAAATTTGATAGTTGATCTCACGATTCCAATTTGCAGTGGTGAATTATTACATTACACATGCCTCGCCAAACCCTAGTTTTTATTCACTAGTTGGCTTATAACAATGCTACAATGCATCTTTATTATTCATTATTTTCTGAGCTCTCACAATTGTGCATTTCGATTTTGGGCCCATATATCTTATTCAAACACCGTAAAGTAAAATCCCTTATATGTGTATCCTTGTTCGCTTGTTTGTGTTATAATGTAAAAAATATAAAAATATTTCCTTGATATTTTTGATAGAATGCTTCCTTAAACTAATAATATCAACAGGGAATGCGCATTTGACATTTTATTAAAAAAAATCACCGCAAATGGAGCCATGACAAGTGGTAGTTAAAATCAAAACCCGCCTCGGTTTCAAAACCGAAATCGCTCATTGACCTAGGGTCTGCCCCATAGGCGCACACAGAACTAAATAAAAATGCGAGTGGCCCAAGGACTTGCATTAAAACAAGCAACATGAGTTAACAACAGTTGTGATCAGCCTCGGTGTTTGGTGGAGAATCATTGTGGTCCTCGGGGTTGGTCCCCGACCATCTCCATCGTGGGTTTTGATTGGTGACAAAGCATTTTGTCGTGCCCGGGAGGATTTTCGAGTCCAAAGTAGAGATGGCAAGAGATAGTATGAGGAACCGAGCATTATTATGCATTGCGTAGGTGGCCACAATTTTTTTTGATCTTATATTGTATGGAAACCGAAGAATTATATTTGCCAATGGAGCCTTGGTTCATTTCCAAGGTTGAGGGAGGTATTAAGCTCGTCCACCAGGGGTCCCGTTTTGCAGTGGTTTGTGGTATGCCCCACTTAATGGCATGTTTCGGAAAGGACAAGGCCCGGGTACAAATCTTAGGTCATTCTGTGGAAATTATTTATTCAAACCTCTCGCTTACCCGTACTTTGGGGTGTGTACTTCAGAGAGAATTGGTCTTTTGATCACCACAGATTGTCAAATGGAAGGAAGCAGTACATTGACCTTAATTGTATCTTTATTCCTTGTTTAAATTTGGGATTGCAATTTTTTTTTCTATGTTAGGGCTTTTGTTTTTTTTGTATAAGATCATGAATTGGAGTGAAAATACAATTACAATTGATATCTCAACTGGTTTTGGAAAATACTATTTGATAATTATTATAACAAACATAATGTGTCAAAACTGTAATCTATATATTTTTCTTGGGTTTTTTTTGTGCAGGAACTACAAACGGTTCTTCAGACGGGTTGTACTCGAGACATCCGATTACCTCAAGGATGATTGCCGGAAATTAAATTGCACAGTGGGTGTTGTGGTCTCTGCCATTGAATACACTAGGTTTCATTCGATAATAGTCCCTGAATCAGATTTACGTTTACACTTTGGTACTCTTTTGGAAAATCAAGAAGCCTCAGATGTAACTTTTGTTGTCGCTAGGGAAAAATTTCATGCTCATAAACTTGTTTTGGCTGCATGATCCCCGATTTTCAAAGTTTTTTTTTTTTAATTCTTCAGAGCAGAGTAATGAAGTAACTCTGAGCAACATATTATTGAACTAGATGGTTCATAATGAGGTATGTATCAATTCCTTGATACTTAGAATTGAGTTTTCACAGGATTTGTCAAAAGGGTTTTATTGGAAGTGGTTGGCATAATTAGTCAAGACAGTGCTTACTGCTAACTTGAGATTGTCAATCCAGTTTGTTTTCTCTGAAACATTATATAGTTTTATCTATAAGAAATCACTCACTGACAACATTCTAACAAAATGTAAAAAATACACAATACAAATGAAACAGAATCCATGAGCATAAGTGAATCGGGACAATTCATTCAAATAAGGGATTTATTGGAAATGGTTGGCATAAATGGTCAAGAGAGTGCTTTCTGCTAACTTGAGATTTTCAATCCAATTTTTTTTCTCTGAAACAATATATAATTTTATCTATAAGCAATCACTCATAACATTCTAACAAAATGGAAAAAATACAATACAAATGAAACATAATCTGTGAGCATAAGTGTACTTTGAGAATTCATTCACATGCTAGCATGGGTTGTTGTAGAATTTCATATGGTAGTCTATGGAGCCTGTTATATCTACTTAGAGAAAACCAACATCATCTACAAGAGAAATGCAATGCCTCTTTTTCATAGCAAATACATTGTTGGCACAAGACATGCCGTGCAACTGCCCCTCATGTACATGAGCGAGTGAGCAGTCTTACATATTTAAATGAAATGTATTTTTTGTCAAAATAAAATAAAATATATTTCTAGTCAAAAACAAATATTCTGATATGCTACAGGTATGATGATCTCAAGATAGGGGCTTCTGTAGGCGAAAAATGCATAAGCAATAAAAAAATAAATCCTCTGCTCTGTAATGAATAATTTAAAAATCAATTTTTACCATAATCATAGTTTATACCTAACCCTCTTTCCCAATTCCAATCCAAAAGAAAATCTTAACCGAAACCTAATCAATGGATACATCAGAAGCTTCACGGTGATTGAATCTGAGAACATGTGTGCCTAATAAGCATGGAGCAACTACCTTTAAGCCAAAGCTTCGCTGGCTGAAAATTCACGCACAGAAAAAATAAAGAAAATCTTCCCAAACTGCCACACAAACACTGAAATCCAATCTATGAAAAATGAACAGAGGGATAGAAAGATGTTGTTGTTCAAATTTCCCAGTCATGACCACCTTACGCAAAATTGAAGTTTTTCCTTGAACCAATTAGGTGTTAAAGTTAGACTTCAGGAACAACAAAATGATATCATCAGGACGATATCTCACATCTCACTTATTGCAGAGAGATGAAGAGTAGTAACTCATACTAAACCCTTCAAATACTCAATAACATATAGAGCACCTTATGAAGCGTTTTTCATTGCAGTTAGGGCACCTTATTAGTTCATCTTCATCAGTATAAATCTTACAACTCCCATGAAAACTACGGCATGGAACAAACCTCAAATCCCCACAGCCATCACAAAACCTAATGCAACTCATAACCGGAAAACCCTCCAAATACTTCTCCAACTCACTTTATTCGTGCAGTTGTATAACCCTAGCTATTCCATCGATGCATTCCTCTCTTGTAAACAACATGGGCACACTAATACACTCACTCTCCATCAATATCTAACCCTCATGGCAATACTTGGCACACAGAGACACGTCCCTTCATAAAAAAAAATCCTGAAAGCCTGAAAAATTAACCTAACATAACAATAATTCTCATAGGTCTTCCTGGTTGTCGTCAAGCTGGTAAAATACAAAACCACCCGGTATTCGCCTCTAGGGGAGCTCTTAGCTTCCCAAAACCCCAGTTTTCAAAATCTGGTGTTCTGGAGGCCTCAGGTAAAATCAATGGCATTTTGTTCATAAGCCTCTGAAAACTGGTACACTAAGCCTGCTACTACAGGCAGAGTCGAGAGTCTTGGGCTCATTGATACTCTAAAGGGTTTTGGAAACCAAAACCGCCGAACAGGGTGAAAAATCGTTCAAGGATCAGGTTCAAATTTTTTTTGAGCTTTGGCTTGAAATTTGATAACCTGGACAGATGGAAAGATTCTATTTGTTAGAGGGACACTAAAATCTGATTGGTTGGAAGGGCGATATCCAAAGCTTTTCATTGGCTGTAGTGAATAGTGCTCATCCCAAGCCAAGCTAGCAAAGAAAATGCCTTTCTGCGTAATTAAACAAATCCTTTAGCTTAAAGATGATAATTTGTTAACGCACAAAAAAAGAGAACATACAAATGGCATCCCCCTCCTTTGCCAAAAAAATGACTTGGGAACATCAAATGTGATCTCTTGATTCGTTGGAGGGAAAATAAGCTCCCTCTACCAATCATGATGTCTATTAAAGATGTAACAATCGAGAGCAATTGACCTAGAGGAAAATGCCTAGGCTAATTTTTTTACATGGTTTTTGGGTATATTTTTTTCTTTCAAATTTATATGAAATTTGGTAGAGATTTTTTTAACTATTTATCATGGTTTTGGGGTATAGTTTATTTTTCAAATTTATATTAAATTTTATAGAGATTCTTTAAAATTACATGAGTAGTAAACTTTGCACAATATAATTACTTTTATCATTTTTCAAAGTATTGATTCTATTTATATATTTAAAAATACATTTTAAATCATAATAAAAATCATAATATTGTAAAAAATTATTTTATGAAATTCCATGAAAAATTTGAAAACATAAAATAACTAGCGGTTGCCCCTAAAGGTGAAAAGATACACCGAAGGTAGTTCATCTCATCAAGATTTGGGAAGATTTGTCTTTTATTGTTGTGCTTGAAGTACCAATTTTGTCTTGTGGTTATGCATACAACATCTTAAATGAATTATCACCAAAATATGTCAATTGGGTGCGTACATTTCAAGATTAAATATAAAATATGTCAATATGTAAATATTTAAAATATCTCAAGCATTTCAAGATTTGAAAACAAAAGAAGAAATTATTTTGCATTTGTGTTATTTGAAAATGTTTGGAAGCAATTAAATATTTAAAATATGGCAAGCATTTCAAGATTGGAAAAAAAAAGAATTATGTTAAGGAACAATTTTAATGAAACTTCCTTCATATAACCAGTTTACTTTACTTGTTAATAGAATTTGGTTGGTTGGTAAAGTAGGGTCATTATTAGTTTTTTTCTTAACATAAAAATAATCTTTTATAATATATATTTTCTTTTGAATAATATTTACGAACATTAACTATATTGCATAGGGCTTGACTATAAAAATTGGTTTACTTGGTCCAATTATTATTACAGTTAGGATGCGGTTCATGCATAGTTCGATTGTATTGACTATATTGAGCTAAATTAAGTGATCAAAACAAAAAATTTCACTTTAAAAGAGATTTGCAAGTCAAGAAATTTACAAAAACTCTTCAAATTTAAAATTTTAAAGTGCACTAATTTTTTTTCAAATTTTATATCTTAAAATAATATATTATATAAAATTTGAATAAAACAAATTACAAAACTTAAATTATATATATATATATATATATATATATATATATATATATATATAATACAAACTTTAAATAATAGCAAATCCATAAATGAAGAATTGCATATGAAATGAATTTAGTGATCCGTGAGAGGGTTATTCTTCTTCAAAGTTATATATATATATATTCAAATTTGATAAATGAAAGTGTTCGATCGTGAGAGTTAGGTTTGAGATATGATCGTTTTCGCTATAAAATATTAATTCCACGTAATTATGAATTCCATGTACAATAAAATCCATTTCTACCAACAACAACCTAAATCCCTATCCATGAACCAATTTTCTTCCACAACGAGTTGTTTCATTATTTTAGAAATCAGTAGGGTTTACTGCAAATAGTAGTGACTTAAATCCTTGTCAAGACAGTTTGAGTTGTTTCATTACCAAAATACAATAGAAACTGTTACTAGAGTAAGAATTTAAGAATTTAAAAACTCCTATAAAACCCTAATAATCCAATTTAACTCCGAAAGAGCTGCTTCATTTATTAAAAGATAAAAAAAGTAAAGCTAACCGCTAATGGGAACAATTTAGAACCCTGCCCATTGCCCCTAAAGAATCAATTTACCCAAGAAAAGAGCCACATCATTCTCCCACCATAAAAAAAGAAAAAGAAACACACTACTAGCAGCAACAATTTAAATCCCATAGCATTGCACCTAACTAGTCAGTTTACGTTCACATGAAGCCGTTTCATTAGAAGAAAAAAAAACAATAGAGTTCGCTAGTATCGACAACAATTTTTTAAAGCACCTAGAGTTATTAAGATCCTGCAGATCTTGGATACTCACATCGGCAGGATGTGGTGCACTTTGCACCACAGTCGGCAAAACATGCGATGTGTGAGAAGTTTTTGGGTCGTTGTTCAGGGCATTCATCAGGGCATTCTATAATTTTTTGAAAGCATGTGGGTGCGTCCATTTCTTGATCATCACACAGAATACGTTGTCCTTCCAATCTCGGCTCTGATGCAGATGCCATGCCAATTGCAATGTTAATGTACTGAAGAAAACAAGCTATAACCAGGACGACCATTTCTTCCTTGGGGTAAACCATGGCCATCCTTATCTTTGATAAGTTATGAAATCGAAATGGAAGTATCCAAGAACTGCCTTATCCTCGTCCATTTGAAACCCTTGGAGAGTATCCAAGAGAAAGTAACTGTAAGTTATTTTTTTAGTAAGTGGGGAAATTGCAGATATTCCCCGATTTCTAAGTTTGCAACAGAGAGAGTAATTGTAAAGTTTCTAGTTTTAGTGAGAAATATCATGACATTCTCTGACTCCCCATCTCCATTCTTATAGAGATCGTCAAAAATATTATTAGATTAAGTTTCGGATGGAATACATATCTATTCATGGAGGAATGTTATTAGATAATGGCATCTTATTAAACATATTTTCAATATCGACTTTGTAATTTTCAAACTCTTTATGATACACTGTATCCCAAGGCACCCACGCCTTCCATTGAAAAATGGTTCTAAGCATTTTCAGATCATTTTAGAAATCTATCATGTATTATTCTTTTGATTACAAAATCGCTCGTGACATCTGATTAAATTAGTATAGTACTGAATTATATTAATTGGAAAAAACATGACAACTAAAAAGAATCATATTATCATCAATGTGGAACTACCTATCCAATTACAAATATTGCTTAAAAAAGAATATATTATTTTCAATGGGCAACCTCCCATCTGATTTCAACAACACACTTAACAAAATAAGATAGTAATTCATTTAAACAATTGGAACAAAATTTAGACCAGTGATGTTATCACACTCTCAACACAAGTGATGATGTCCATCATGATGATTCATTCATGGTGATTCCACATGGCTAGCATGCATATATATATGAGGTTGGAATTTTTTAATATGGTGTGTTGTATAATAATTTTTTTATTAGAAATTATCACAATGGTATTATTAAAAGGGTTGAAATATTTCAATAAGTATTATTTTTTATTTTTATTGATGTTGACAATAGTATGGAAAGTGGAAAATTATGTTGATTTGTGTATTTCAATGTGGTTGTGCTAGTTGACATTAGACATGTGTGGAGAGAATTAGTAGGGCATGGTTAACAATGGCTAAACAAGTTTAAGATATGGTTAAGGAGGGTTTATTATGGTCAACATATAGTTGACTATGGATGACTATGATATATTATGATTCACTATGTTCATAGTTGTTCATGTTTGATCATGGTTGACCATGGTTAATTATGGTTGACCTACTAATCCTAGTAAACATAGATCAACACCCAAGGAAACTTAGGTCAAACTAGTCAACCTCATTAACATAGGTCAACCTAGTAAATCTAGTAAACCTAGGTAAAATCAGTAAACTTAAGCCTACCTTATAATCTAATAAACATATGTCTACCTAGTAAATCTACTTAACCTATTAATCTTAGTAGACCTAGGTCAACCTAGTAGACCAAGGTCAACTAGTAAGTCTAGTAAACGTAGTGAGCTTAAGTCAACCTACTAAACCTATGTAAACCTAGATCAACCTAAGTCAGCCTAATAAAGCTAGGTTAACTTGATAAACCTAGTAAACCATGATAAGGCTAGTAAATATAATAAGTATGATAAACCTAATAAATGTTAATCAAACTAGCAAACATAGGTCAACCAAGTCAACATAATAACCATAGTGACCATAGTTGACTATTTTTGACCATGGTTGAGAATGATTGACAAAATAAAATAAAGTAAATTTGTATCAACCTAAGTCAACCTAGTAAATCTAAGTCAACTTGGTAAACCTAGTAAGCTTCTATAAACCTAGACAACCATGGTTAAGCTAGTAAAATAAGGTCAACCTATTAAATCTAGTAAACCTAGTAGATGTAAGTCAACCTAATAAGCCTAGTTCAACCTAGTAAATATAGTAAACCTTATAAACCTTAGTCAACCTAGTAAACCTAGGAAAATCTAGAAAATATAATAAACCTAGTAAATGTAGGCCAACCTAGTAAACCTAGGTGAAATTAATATACTTGTAAGCCTAGTAAGCCTAGTATACCTAGGTCAAACAATTGAAACTAGGTCAAATTATTAATTCCAAGTCAACCTACTAAACCCTAGGTCAAACTATTAAACCTAGGTTAAATTATTAATTCTAGATCAACCTAGGAAACCTATTTATCCTAGTAAAAACTATTGAACCTAGTAAATCTAGTTATCGTATTAGAGCTAGGACAACTTAGGTCAAATTGTTGAACTTAGGTCAAACTATTTACCCTAGCTTTACTGAGTCTATTATTGACTTAGGTTTACTAAGTTTACCTAAATCTATTATGTTTATTAGGTTAAACACATGTTAATATATATATATATATATATATATATATATATGTATAGTTAATATGTTATCAATGTATTTGTATAAGTTTATGTATTATTAATGTCTTGAAAATGTGTTATTGTGTAGGGTGATGTGTAGATTAATGTGTTATCAATATCCATGATTATTTGTTTTTCCACATTTTAAGATTGTGCTTTATAAAAGGGCACATGGTTATGCATGCAACCTTTGCCCTTTTCTCTTTTCATAGATTGAAAATTCTTTGATTTCCTTAATGCTATCTATTTTGTGACATTTTGGCAATATATATTTACATAAGTATTCATTAATTATCTTTGACATTTTGATTTTCTTTTACATGAAATGTTTTTATTTCAAAGCGACTTCAACAAGCCAAAAAAATAATCGAAAAATCACTTTAACAAAAAATAGATTAATCTAACAAAAAAATTCAAACAAATTGATGATTAAAAATTATTACTTCATAGCTATCATAATCATTATAATCTATGCTAAAATTAAAAATATTTTTACTTCTTCACCTTACATACACCTATTGGCTAATAAATAATAATTTAAAAATAATAATGGTGTAGTTTGTATTTATTAATAATTTCCTCGGGGGCATTGTTGTTTGTCAATGGTTAGAGATGGATATTTCAACTACTATAGATGGGTATGAATTGTAACATTATGCCACTCCAACCTATTTCTTTTTAAATAATAATCATAAAATATTAATATATAGCTTTTAGATTGAGTATTTCGAGTGATTTTTGGTTTGAAAGGGTGTGATACAATATGGTGTAACGTTGGCTTTGTTTAAATAATTTAGTGTCTATTTAAATCTGGATTGAATTAAACTTTTCAACAAAGATATAATATATTATTTAGGTGGTTGTTTTTAGGTGGTTATTTAGATTAATTTTGACAATGGAGAAATTTATATTAATCCATCAATTTTCATATATGTTCTATATTTTTCTTCCATGGCCAATAAACAGAGTGAGCAAAAACTTTAAGGCTCTTCGACAACTAAATTAATGTGTATAGTAATAAGGAAACTAGCGTAGCGGTAGTCCCTAACGACTTGTCGTTTTTTTTTAATATTGATGTTCAACTAAACATATCGATGTGCATCTATTTTTTGGTTTCCACGTATCAGGACCAGAGGAAAATATCCTAGACACCCGAACAATTTTATACAACTCGTTTTTTGATGGAGCCACATTATTAACTTAAATATTCAAACCACGCGTCTATTTATTAAAATAGGTGTTCACAGTTGATGTTGGAAGGTTTTAATGAGGGAATGACTGATAATATGGGATTATTTATATTGTACTCTAATCCCAACTGCAAGCTCTGTAAGACAACCATGAAAACAATCTCCTTGGTCTGTAAGATTGTTCTAAGTGGATCACTGCTTTGTGAGGAAATTCATAGCATTATTCATTCTATGACTCACCACATTCATTACTTGTATGACCACGAGAAAATTCAGTACTATATGCGCTGCATGGCCAACTCCCCATGGCTTCGATGGGCTCCGATTCAGATCAGACAATGTGCCCCCTCCCTGAGCTGTGTTGTAATACGCGTTGGAAGGGCAGCTCCCCATAGATTCAATGGGCTTTGATTCAATGTGCTCTGATTCAAATCAGATAATGTACCCCCTCCCTGAGTTGTGCTACATCCAAGCAGCGATGCTACAACCTAAGGCTATACATGGAACATTGATGCTCGTGCCTACCTTGAGTGATAATGGGGTGGTAACCAGGTACTCGGTCTTTATAAGTTGGGTCTCGATCTATTTTTGGATAAAAAAAAGGCAGAGGCACATCCAAGGAGGGAGGCAGTACTATAAGGGTATATCTAGGCTTAAGCATTTTGATATGCCTCTCTTTTAAAAGAGCCAACGATCCTAGAGGAACAAGCCAACGATCCTTGAGGAATTAATCCAGACTAAGGTCTTTCCCACCTCTCGGTATTGATGTAATTTTTATAGAACTCTTAATTCTACAATGAATATGGAAATTATATGTTTGAATCAGTGTTTGTGTCCAGAGGCACCAAGAAATGATCCATGGTTTCAAAAACATGTAAGAAGAGTTGACTCCTAGAATTACCTCGTTGAGTACAAAAATCCAATGGATTACCTCTCTTAGCTTTTGACCACCACCTGAATTGACTCTTGTATCAAGTACTATGTTCTATACCTTCCCATTCCTAGTCCAGCCAAATTCCCACCCGTGCTAGAGGTTGTGGATCAATGAGGTCTGCTACCATAGCTTATCTTGCTACCGAGGAAGATATGACTAGCTAATAAGATAGTTCTGTTGATTTTCCTCTTGGCCAGAGGGACATGTTGAATTTTAGGAAAAGAAATGCAAAATTATATAACAAAACTCAATACAAACACATAGAAAACACATAGAAAGAGTGACAGATATTGTTTGCATGCCTAGTAAAATGTTTGAATTACATACTTTAGCATGGCAATGAAGGGTAAAGGATAAGGCTATCCATGCAAAGATATGTAGAGATATGAAATTTTGCATTCTTTACAGTGAAAATTTGCCATAAAAAATAGAGTTACAAAGTAAAATTTTGTAAATTTATCAAAAATTTCTATACGTAGTTGTTTGATTTTGTTTGAATGATGTACATGTTGTTTGTTCAGACTAGGATTTCCCTCATAGTCGCATTGGAGTTTTTCAATAACGTGAAGAACTTTACCGCAATATTTTTCCACACCTGTATGCAAAAACTGAAATGCAATGATACCTATATTTATGCTATTATGGTGGGCTAAAGGGCCATGAAAGATATCTTTCTGCTAATTCAAGCCTTCATTGAATAGTGAAAGATGAAAACCCATAAGAAAATCAATAGAGGGATATCAAGTCTTCATTGAATTCACTGAAATTGAGAAAATGCAAGTAACACAACAATGGGTATGTAAATTAATACACACATAGATGTTGATGAATTTTGTTGATGGGTGTGAAGCCCTAAATGAGCCCTATTCCTTTTTCTAGCATAATGGTGTTGGTTTTACTTGGTTCCCCCGAAACATCAATGGAGGAAGATAATGGTCCAGGTCCCGCTGCTACCATATTTCTCTGCAACCTCTGAAAAAATTTCTTCTTCTACTTTGATATGGAAAATATTGCAATCTCTACTAATGTGATGTCTTGTACTGTTAATAGTTATATATCACATTCCAACATATTTTTTCTTGGAAATAAAATATTTTGAATGCAGAGAGGGAAGAACACTTGTTGTTGATTGAAACATATTTGTTCACGGCAATAAAAGGTTTTGAATGTAGCAAGGGCATAACACTTGTTGTTGCTGCTTATTGATGTCGTGATGAGATTTTGGGTGGCGAGCATGGAGCTGCCACTTCCTTTCCTACCATCTTAGGTAATTATACTCTTGCTCACATAGTCGAGCCTTCATAGGAAAAGGGTTATAGAGTCTGCAAACAATATAGTCAAGCATTCATAGGCAGAGGGTTATATAGTCTGCAAACAATAAGCAACCAGAGGGAGCTTGTGTTGTTTTAGCAGCCGGAGGGAGCTTTTGTTGTAATCTTGTGAAGCATCTGTGGGAAGCCTAACATATGGCTAAAATGCCTCACAACTGGCTGGTTACATGACACTGGTTGACACCTTTTTGGTTACTGGATGATAGAGAAGTTTGGACTTTTGATGCGAAAAAATTTGGTTATTAGAACACCTTGCCTCACAGTATTAGAACACATTTCCCCAACCTTAATTTTACTTTGGATAAAATAGCCTTACCTCAACCTTACTTTGGACAAACTAAACTTGCCTCAACCTTGCTGCATGAGGCCACGCGAAGTTTTCAATAATAGGTGGAATGTTTTATAGGCAAAAAACTTTCGTTAAAATTGAATTCAATGAAACTGCATAAATCAAACTTTACTTAGAATTACATAACCTGGAAAAAAATCCGGTCAAAAGATAAAATAATTGACAGTCAACGATCAATCGATCACTATAGTCCTGCAGAGGCAGGGACTAATAATTGGAATAACTAGTCTTGATTTGAGAAATTAAAGAAAATTATGGAGACATTTATTTTAAAATTTATAGGAAGTTAGCGATGATTATTTTGAATATAGGAAAAGCTTGTTGATAAAATTTATGGGGAAAGGATGGTGACACATTACAAAGGCTATAGTTATGATATGATTAAACTTGTTCATCTGGCACATGAAATCAATGACATAGGTTTGGAGGTGATAATTGAAGCCCCCAACTCTAAGATAAAATGGGTTTTATTGAATCCGTGAAGGCAAAAGCAGTAGGTCGTGAATTGAAATGGCCATGCCTAATCACCCCTCTCACCCATGTCAAGTAAACCGAATGATATTGCCACACTAGCCAAATCAACACTATACAGTAACCACATTAGTATTAAATGAAAATTATTAAATAATACAGAACATGCAAAATTAAGGTTTTAGTCACATATTGTCCCTTCATCTTCAACAATGACAAAAAATATTCACTCAATATCAAGTCCTAAAATTATGATAATTAATTATATATATATATATATATATATATATATTCTAAATTTTTGATAAGAATTATTTATTTATAGATTTTATTTTTATAATTAAAATAATTTATAATATAACAATAATATTGTAATTCCATAACAAATATAATTTAATGATGTCAAAAGAAAGAACTTGTTCTTTAATATCTTAATTCCAAAATAAATACATCTATAAATAAACAAAAAATTATTAAAAAATACTTATTCTCTAATACGTTAACTTTTGGAAATAGTGACACCCAATAAAGGATCGAATGGGACCCATAAACACTGTATGTTCTTTTACAGATAATGATGCATCTCCTTTTTCAAGATCATGATATTTCTGCTCATCATTTGTAGCTTCTGTGTGTGTTTGCAGTCTACTTGCAATTAATATGAATGGAATGTATTAGTTTTGCTATGCTAAGTATCCAAAGAGTAATTAAAATTTGTGCATAAGGTTCTCTAAAGTTTGCAGGTGAAACAAATGGTTTTAACTTAATTAAATAGATTTCTGTGTGAGATTAAAGCATGTTAATTTCTTATAAAACATTGTACAATAGTAAATAACAGAGAATTAAGCATCACATGTAATAGTACTCAACAAATTTGATGAAGCAGTTCACCCCTCCTAGGCTACATCTGCTGGTCCAGCTGCCAATGGCATGTCCCTCATATCTTATTGCTCAAGAATGGTAAGTACTTCTCTCTATAAAAAAAGCTTTAGAATGCTTGAATTAGCTAGGAATGACTATTCATTTGCAGAAAACAGTGAATGGATGCTCAATACACTAAAAAAACCCCAGTGGCCCTTATGGCTCCTTTATGTTTCCCCAAGCTAAACCTACACAAGATGACCTCTGATGGCTCTGAAACCTATGCCAACGTGTTCACAAAGTCGAGAATACCCAAAATTGACTATCCATGCATCAAAATTGGTCGAAAATCCAAAGAGTTATGACCAAAACCAGATTTTTCCCAGCATCCCTTAAAAAACTCCACTAAATGTGGAGACACTTCAGTGAAGGCCGCTAATTTAGAAATCCTGCCGCATTTGAGGGCTCCGCTAGTGGAACCGCGAGAGGCACTGGGGGTTAAATTTAATGTTGGAGGGTGTGGTCACATGTGAAATGGAACTGTCGGCCTTATCCGCGCAGATTAACCATTGATGAAACCTCCACAATAAATGTTAAATGTGTGCTGGCCACATGGCACGAACTCATCAGAAACTTAATCGTTAACATCGTGGAGTTAAGGCCTTAATGCCACAGTTCTGGGCACTAGTCACGTGCTGTCAGGGCTAGCCCTTTTCTTTTTCCGCCATATATAATTTTAACCTTCAAATAGGTTTCGCGGCATATGGTTTATAAGAACCGCTGCACAGCCCAGTTGTTAGAATGTGGGTGTGCTAGCCCGGAGGTCGTGGGATCGATCCCCCGGACCTCCAAATAAAATTTTGCCATTACATTTGACTTCGGCCACGTGCCGCCCACTGATAGGCCTAAAAATCATATAATAAAATAAAATTTTCCAAATATATTTTTTTTGAAATTTTTTTAGACAAAGTCCAAAATAGGTCAAAATGTCATTTTTTGGAGTTTATTGGGCTTGTTCAAACCTTAATAACTTCTGCATATGACCTTTGTTTTTCAAACCGTTCGCAACACCAGAATCACAGTGATGAGAATTTTCCAGTTGTTTAGGTTGCAACCACTTCTGAGCAATTTCATTTTTGAGCATTTTTTAGCAATGGACGCGATCTCTTGGGTCAAAATGTCATTTTTTGGAGTTTATTGGGCTTTTTCAAACCTTAATAACTTCTGCATACGACCTTTGTTTTTCAAACCGTTCATGGTGCCAGAATCACAACGACGAGAGTTTTCTAGTTGTTTAGGTTGTAACCACTTCTGAGCACTTTCATTTTTGATCATTTTTGAGCAATGGATGTGATCTCCTGATCACACCTCCCCAATGGGAAGCTTTTGGACACCAAAAGCTCTCTGGACTACTAAACTTGAAGATGAGGAGACTGTGTCCCCACTCTTCCAATCTTAATCCACTGAAATTTCCCCGATTTCATTAATTGGAGCTTTTCTTGAAACGACAATTTTTTCCTTGATTCCATTGACCAAGTGTTGCTGACTTTGACCTTTTCATGCTGCACATTTTCGAAACTTGCAGAACAAAAACTTAAATTTGCAGTAAACACATTGTTTCTACATTGGTCTATAATTAAAGAAAACTAAAAATTACTTTCACCTTGCATTCTGTCCTTATGGCGGTCTTTTGCTGAATTAGCCTTATACTTATGTCGATTCATGACCAAGTTTCCTCGCCATTGTACCCTGCCTTTCTGAAACCATCAATGATAATTTCTAAACTTTGTGCCTTCTTTGCGCTCTCTTGGACCTTTGCACCTTCTTGCACTGAAACTTTGTTTTCCGCACCGATCGACACCAAAGACGATTGTTACAATTGCTTGTCATCTTCTTTCAAAGACAACCTGCTTTCAAACTGAAATAACTCATTATTTACATGAAAAGTATTATGTGAAACTTCTCTTTGCTTAATCATCATCAATGTCAAGTTTTGACTTACATTGACGAGCCTCTTCATCTGCCCTGCATTCACTAAAGAAGAGTCTAGTTTTTTGCGATGTACTCTCACAATGTACTCCTTGTCATCCCTGAATAAATGGTATTTGTTCTCATGGTGATGGAAGGTAGCTTTCCTGACATACAAGGAAGGAATGACCAACACCACACCTGTAATATCAAGCAGTACCACATCTAATTCAACCATGTCAATAAAATGTGTTGTTATTGCAAAGCACAACATGCACTTCTTTGAAACTTGCAAATTTTCATCCTTACAAATCCAACCAAGAGGATATGGTTTCAAGATTTAGTTTCTTTACTAAGTCTTCAGAAATAAGGTTCTCTTGTGACCCACTGTCAAATAGTATGTCAACCTTGGTATGTTTGGAAATGACCCACACATGAAACAATTCAATTATCTTTTCTTCACTTGGAGCTTATATGTGACAGTTAGAAATACTAGAATTGGGTTTAGTTTCATTCTCTTTCCCCTTCAAGTTCTTTAGTGCCATAGCCATGATTTTTGTTTCATCTCATGATTATGACCCTAGGACTTGTTCAGCTATTGCAACTATCTTGCCTTTCTCCTTGGCTTTATATTTGGCTTTAAAACTTTCTAGTGGCAACTCTGGATGAAGTTTCCAACAATGGTCCTCATCATGGCTTTTTTTAGAACAGTGTTTGTAGAAAAAATTTCCCTTCTCTTTTCTAGAATTTTCATTTCTCTTTTTCTTCCATTTTCCTTTAAACTCACTTTCCTCATTCCCATCTAAATTTTGTTTTCCCCTTGCCTCTAAATGTGTGGCTTGAACAAAAAACCCATCTAAGCTTGTAGGGTTAAACATGAGAATGGTATGTCTTAAGTAAGTACCCAAACCTCCTATATACTTGAGTAAAGTGTCTTCGCTATGAAAATCTATTCCTAGTAAAAGAGCTCTTCTTCTAAATTCTTGGGTATAAACTTGAACATTTTGTCCTTTCAATTGTTTAAAATTTTTCAAGTCCATTATGGATTTCTTCATTGTGATCTAATGGATAAAACTGTTGTTTTATTGCAGAAATGAAATCAAACCATGATAAGATAATATTACCATACTTTTTGATCTCCTCCTTTGTCTTGGCTTCCCACCAAACAAGAGTTGCACCTTCCATTCTCAATGAAGCTAGTTGAATTTTGGTTTCGTCATCATGAAAATTTTGAATTCTCAAATAGACCTCTAATTGCCTAATCCAATTATCTAGTTTTTCTTCATTAACTTCACCATCAAACCTTGGCAATTCAAACTTAACATCAAGTGTAAGAAAATGACTTTTACCCATGTTCTTGACTTTGTGAGAGTGATGTACTGAAGATGATCTAGAGGTTGATGAAGATGAATATGAGGGTGATGATGGCAATTTTCCACTATCTCTATTTCCTCCATTACCCTTCTTAGATTTATCCTAATCATTATGGCCTCTTGACGATCCCTCTCCTTCCTTATGAAGTTTGGATCCTTCTCTTTCTAGTCTTTGGCGTTCCTTTCTTGATAAAGGACTCTCACCATTTCAATCAAGAAAAGGAATTCTTTTATGAATACTATTTCTTTCTCTTTGGGATCAACTTCTTCATGGATTTCTCCTTCCCTTGAAGTCATGTTTATGGATTCTTCTGCTTCTCTTTGAGGTAAAATTGAAGGTGGAGATAATGGCACTCTTGCCCTCCTTGGATGAGGATTACTTAAAGTCTTTTCCAATTGACCTTCTCCTCTCTTAAGCTTCAGCCTAGTAAGCATGAAAAACCTTGCAAACTATTAAACAAACTTTGCACAATAACAATATTGAGAGTAAAAATCTGGCTCAACCTAATGCTCAACCCGAGCTCTAATACCAACTTGATATGAATGGAATGTATTAGTTTTGATGTGCTAAGTATCCAAACAGTAATTAAAATGTGTGCATAAGGTTCTTTGAAGTTTGCAGGTGAAACAAATGGTTTTAACTTAGTTAAACAGATCTCTATGTGAGGTTAAAGCATGTAAATAGCTTATAAAACATTGTACAACAGTAAATAATAGAGAATTAAGCATCACATGTAACAGTACTAAGCAAATTTGATGAAGCAGTTCACCCCTCCTGGGCTACATCTGTTGGTCCAGCTCCCAATGGCATGCCCCTCATATCTTATTGCTAAAAAATGGTAAGTACATGTGAAATAAAGCCTCAAATGGTTGTTTACTCTATAAAAAAAGCTTCATAATGCTTGAATTATCCAGGAATGAAAATTCATTTGTAGGAAACAGTGAATGGATGCTCAATACACTGAAAACACCCTAGTAGCCCTAGTGGCTCCTTGATCTTTCCCGAAGCTAAACCTGCACAAGATGACCTTTGATGGCTCTAAAACCTATGCCAATGTGTTCAAAAAGTGTAGAATACCCAAAATTGACTATCCATGCATCAAAATTGGTCGAAAATCCAAATATGTATGACCAAAAAAAGATTTTTCCCAATGTCCCTTAAAAAAATCCACTAAATGTGGAGACACTTTAGTTAAGGATGCCAATTTAGCAATCCTGTCGCATTTGAGGGCTCTACTAGTAGAACCACCAAAGGCACTGGGGGTTAAATTTAATGTTGGAGGGTGTGGTCACATGTGACACCTCCACCGGAACCCTCGGCCTTATCTGCGTGGATTAACCGTTGACGAAACCTATACAATAAATGTTAAATGTGTGTTGGCCACATGGCCCAAACCTGTCAGAAACTTCATCGTTAACACCGTGGAGTTAAGGCCTTAAGGCCACAGTTCTAGGCGTTGGTCACGTGCTCTCGGGGCTAGCCCTTTTCTTTTTTTCCATATACAATTTTAACCTTCAAATAGGTTTCGCCACCTATGATTTATAAGAACCGTCGCATAGCCGAGTTGGTAGAATGTGGGTGCGCTAGCCCGGAGGTCGCGGGTTCGACCCCCGGACCTCCAAATAAAATTTTTCCATTACATTTGACTTCAACCTGGGGCCACATGGCAGCCTCCGAGAAGGCCACGTGGTGCCCAATGATAGGCCTAAAAACCATATAATAAAATAAAATTTTCCAAATATATGTTTTTTAAATAATTTTTAGACAAAGTCCAAAATGGGTCAAAATGTCATCTTTTGGAGTTTATTAGGCTTTTTCAAACCTTAATAAATTCTGCATACGACCTTTATTTTGTGAACCGTTCACGGCACCAAAATCACAACGACAAGAACTTTACAGTTGTTTAGGTTACAACCACTTTTGAGAACTTTCCGTTTTGAGCATTTTTGAGCAATGGACATGATATTCTGATCAAAAATGCATTTGGAAGTTCACCACAGGCCTGATCATTCTTGCCATATCTTCCAATTCTGGCAGCTTGCACCAGCCTAAATTTGATTTAACACCCAATAATTCCCACAACAAACCCAACGAGGAGTCGAACAACCATCACCATTTCTTGCGAGTCAAGGAAATCCACACAAACCACTACGACTTTGACCCAGAAGATAATGAAATAATTCACAATGACTGTGAGGAAGTTGAAGTGGCTGAGATTGGATTCACGTCCCTTTTGTTGGAAGTGGAAAAATGCACGACTTCTTCAGAAGAAGCGGCATGAAAACCTATTGTGGGTATTGAAAATGTTGATGATCAGTCGAATAAATTGTTGGCTTCTGCTCGTTTTACTCGTCAAAAGGTGATTGTACATGGAAACACCTACAAATCTCTTCAGGTAAGCCAACAACACAAAAAGGAAACATTTGAGTCAGTGTAGAAAAGAAAATCACAGAGGTACGTCATCCCCTGCTTGCAAGGAACCTTCGTTCAACCCCCTCAACAACCCTGGTGAATCAAGAAATGATCGTTCTTCCACTTCTGTTAGGTGGGGTTATGAAGAATAATCTTCAGCACCCATATCATCATTATTTCCTCTAAATTAGGAAACTGACAAAATGATAGAGAGAACACACATCATACGTTTTATTAAAGGAGAAACATATATATATACAACTAGGAAATAATTATAACCAATAAACGGTTCTCCTAAATAATCCGACAACAACTGATTGCTAACTAAAGATTAATTCTTTAACATTCCCCTTAATCTTGGGGGTTACATTGTTTTATGTCTAAATTTTGACATTGAAATTCAAAATTACCTTTTCCTAGCGGTTTGGTGAAGATATCTGCTAATTGTTCCTTGGAATCAAAAAATTTCAGAACATTATCACCATTCTTGACGAGTTCACGAATGAAGTGAAAGAGAGTGTCAATATGTTTTCTCTTTTGATGAAAGACATTGTCCTTCGATAAGAAATGGCGGAAGTGTTGTCACAAAGGATTGAAATAGGTTCATTTTCTGTATATCCAAAGTCAAAGAGAAGTATCTTTAGCCACACTACTTGACATGATGTTGAATTCGCTGCAATTTACTCGGCCTTTGTTGAATATAAAGAAACTATGGACTTATTTTTAGATGACCACGAGATCAGGTTTCTTCCAAATAGAAAATCATAGCCAGAATTGATTTTCCGATCGTCAATACATCATGCATAATTATTGTTTGTATAACCAACAAGATTACTATCTGAAGAGGCTGCATACGATAAAAAATAATTAAATGTACCTGCAATGTATCTTAACACACTTTTTCCAGCTTTCCAATGACAATCTTTAGCAGATTCCATAAATATGGAAATATGACTAGCTGCAAATGCTATATCAAGTCTAGTAGCAGTAAGATACATAATACTACCAGCAAGTTTCTTATATAAAGTCGAATTAACAGCAGTACCCACATCATATTTACTTAACTATGTACAACCTCAATAAGAGTATCCATTGGTTTACACATGTCCATCTTAAACTTTTTCAAAATTTCAGTAGCATACTTTCGTTGACCCATAAATATACCATCATGTGATTTCTTTACTTCAATACCTAAGAAGTATCTCATTAATCCAAGATCTGTCATTTCAAATTCATTTTTCATTGTAGCTTTAAATTCATCTAACTGCATGTTACCTATATAAATTATGTCATCAACATAAAGACATAGTATCAACATATTAGCTTGATGATCATTCTTGATATACAAAGTGGGTTCATGGTCGCTTCTTCTAAAACCATTATTTAGCAAGTAATGGTCTATTCAGTTGTACCAAGCTCTTGGAGCTTGCTTCAAGCCATACAATTCTTTTTTCAACATGTATACCTTATGTTTTTTATTTTTTATTTCGAAACCAGGGGGTTGATCAACATACACTTCTTCATTCAAAACACCATCTAAAAAATCAGACTTTACATCCATTTGGTAAATTGGCCACTTTTTTTGTGTTGCAATAGCTAATACAAATTGAATACTATCAATTCTTGCTACAGGTGAAAATGTTTCACCATAATCTAGTCCAGGTTGCTGTGAAAAACCTTTGGCAACTAATCTTGATTTGTGCTTATCAACTTCACTTCTCTCATTTAATATAGTTTTAAAAACCCATTTGACATCTATACAATTTTTATCATCGGGTAGATCAACCAAATCCCAAGTTTGATTTCTTTCAATAGAATTGATTTCATTATTCATTGCATCTACCTATTTTTTGTCCTTTATAGACTCTTCAAAACAACTAGGTTGAAAGGAAAGAAATGCAAAATTTACAATATCATGAACATCTTCTTGTGCATAAATATCACTTAAGCTTCTCGTTTTAGGATTATCAGAATCAGACCCATTTAAAGATGATGAAATGCTACTGCTTGATGAACTACTATTGGTTTTGTCTTGAACCTATAATCTTTGAGTGCTTGTTGCAGGTGCTTGATGTTCGTCTAACATAATAAAAGGATTAGGACAAGTATTGTTCTCCATTTCATTCTAAGATGTGTCTTCCAGAAATTTCACATCTCGACTTACGACAAACTTCTTTGTTATAGAATTAAACAATATGTATGCTTTAGATTGATCACTATACCCTATAAAGATATACTTTTTGCTCCTATCATCAAGTTGTTTTCTTAATTTTTCTGGAACATGAGCAAAATCAATACAACCAAATACATGAAAGTGTGAAACAATTACCTTCTGTCCACTCTGTGCTTATTCAGGCATAAAACTTTGAACACTGGAAGTTGACGATCTATTCAAAACATATACTGAACATGCAACTGCTTTAGTCCATAAATATTTAGACAAATTTTGTGTTTTGAGAAAACTTCGGGCCATATTCATAATTATTTGATTCTTTCTTTCCGCGACTCCATTCTTTTGTGGAGTATAACTGGTTGTCATATGTTTTTTAATACCATGTTGTTTACAAAAATATATGAATTCATTAAATTCATGCTCACCTCCTTTATCAGACCTGAGAACTTTAATGAACTTTCCACTCTATTTTTCAGCCTCAGCTTTGAACTCCTTTAACTTGGAAAATGTTTTTGATTTGCATTTGATGAAATACACCCATATTTTCATGCTAAAGTCATCAATAAATGTAAGAAAATAGAGACTGCCAACAACTGATTTTTCTTGCATTGGACCACACAGATCTATATGCACAAACTCTAGTTGTTCTTTCGCTCTATAAGAAGTTGATGAAAAACTATATCGCTTATGTTTACTGACTATAAAACTTATACAGGAAGAGATGTGGTCAAACAGTGCAAACAAACTTTTCAACATAGATTGTCTTTGCAACAATGTCATACTTTTGATAGGTTAATAACCATATCGCAAATGCCACAGGTTAGAGTCATTTGGCATTGAAACATTATCTGGACAAAAATTCACACTTTTCACTTGTAATTGATACAACTTGTTCTTTGTCATAGGAATATTTGCAACAATAAACTTATAATTGTGCAAGTAGTATTTTGAAAAATAACATAATAACCATGTGCATATAACTATCCAACACTCAACAAATTAATGCCTGAAATTGGGTACATAATAAACATCATAGATATTCTTCACAACATTTTGTTTGGTTAAGACAGGTACAACACCCTTTCCTGAAGCTTTAACCTGGCGATCATCACCCAAAACAATAGAGGAACTGAAAGATGTATGAAGATGTGAAAAAAAATCACTATGACCAGTCATATGGTTACTACACCCGCTATCTACCAACCAAACATCTTTATTAGGTACTTGCACAGTCACTTGGCATGCCAGAAATAAAGCATCTAATGTTTCGCATTCAGTGCTTGTGACATTGGCTTTGTTTTTACTTAAAACATACTGTAATTTTCGACATTCAGACTTATAATGGCCATATTTTTTGCTATAGTGACCTTGAATTTTTTGTTTATCTATCCACCTACAACCATGATTAGTTTGAGACTGATCTGAATGTGTTTGAGTTACCTGTGATCTAACATCAGACTGAGACTGTCCTCTTCCTCCTCTTCCTTTTCCTCTCCTGCCATGAAAACCTCTGCCTCTACCTCTATCCATAGAAGCTTTAGATTTGAAAGCATGCTATAAAGTATTGAAATATAAATTAATTCTTGCTTCATGAGCCAATAAAGAACCAGTTAATTTTTCCACAGACAACTTTGTTAGTTCTCTCGACTAAAAAACAATAACTATCATGTCAAATTTTTTAGGCAAACATCTAAGAACCTTTTCAACAATTCTTTGATCTTCTAGTTCTTCACCATTCATTCGAATTTTATTAACAACACCCATAACTTTCGCCAATAACTCATCAATTGTTTATGATTCAGTCATTTTAAGTGTTTCAAATTGTGTTATGAGAGTTTGTAATCTCACCATCTTTACTTTGTCATTACCTTGAAAAGCAACTTCAAGTATATACCATATTGATTTAGAAGTCTTGGAAACAGTGATTTTAGGAAAAATATAATCATTTAACGAATTTAAAATGCAGGACTTCACTCTACCTTCTTTCTGTTTAATTTCATCAAATTGTAGCATCACTCATTGTAGCAATTATATTTGTGTTAGGTTCTGTGAACCCCATTTCTACAGTTTCCCAACAACATAAACCTTGTAAGCTTGCTTTCATTATAAGACTCTAAAATCATAGTTCTTTCCACTAAATAATGGCGTAGGGATTGCAAACGGACTTGTCGAAGCTATGTTTAAAACAATCAGAAATATGACACCTTTTACAACAAAACTTTGTACAAGAATACAATAACCACGAGATCTTTGTCAAAAAAATTTACATCTTAACTTGACATCTTTCTGGCATGATTATCATAAATAAATAATTTTACTTTGCAGAACACAGAAAAACACCTTAACCAGGAAAATCTTAGATAGGCTGAATATTTTTCCGGCAAATCAAGGCAGCGAAAAATATATTTAACAATATCCTTTATGGAAACTCACACTCAGCAAATATACGAGGGATGATAATCCTCAATTGAGATTTTTAATTTTTTTTAATTTTAAATTGGTCCCGCTTTAATATCACTGCATATTTTTTAAAAATATATTTCTGCAAACAAAAAGTCCAACAGACTTCCACAATAAAACTTCCTTTATGTCATTCTGCATAAACCTAATCTCAAAATAGAACAAAGGAATTGGTCCAACACTAAGCCACAAATTTAGACAACAGAAGACAGAAGAATAGAAAACCAATTTCTGAGACCACACTGTATCAAACTCACACAACTGCAACCTCATGTAGTAGCAAACTTCTATGCAATAGAAAAACTTCTTTTAGATGTATCCTCTGCACGCAAGCTGCATCAAAATCTAACAATGCAGGCAGAAAAAAAATATCATATCCTCTTCATGCACGAAGCAGCACAATCTAACAATGTAGGCAGCAACAAGCAGCAAAATCTCCAACACAACAGCAAAATCTAACAACGGAAGCAGCAGAAAAATCTCCTGCAGTTAGTTCCTCTTGCCCAAGAAGAACCCAAAGGCTCTGATACGATGACAAAATGACAGAGAGAACACACAACATACATTTTATTAAAGGAGATATATATATATACAACTAAGAAACAATTATAACCAATAAATGGTTCTTCTAACTAATCCTACAACAAATAATTGTTAACTAAAGATTAATTCTTTAACATAAACTCCTCCATTCTGAATGTCTCCATTTTCTGGAAATTGGATATGTCCAAGATTCAGAGGTGCAACATTTTTTTTGCTCCATATTATACTCTCTAACCTTTCTATGTCCCTCAGTTCAAATTTCTACAATATCAGAAAATCCCCACGTGCAGCCTCACTTCCAATTTAGGTCCTTGAAACTCTTCAAATGTAAGGTCTTCAATTTTTGAAGCTAAAAAATACACTTCGGTAGAATTACCCCTGGATAATAGAAAAACTCAAGACTCTGCAACTTCTTCATACTCTGTATGTGTTGGGGTAGAATATTAAGTGTCACATCATCTCTATTATCATCTTTGCTCTCGTGGAACCATAAACTTAGTTTTCTCATATTTGACCAGGGACTCATTGAACTTTCTTTGATTTATGGCTTTACTTTGACATCCAACTCAATCAAATTTGAGAGATTTGTGAGATCCTCCAAGCCCATTGTATTTGAGCTAAAAGGAAAGACCAGTAGTTTGTACAATGAAGTGATTTGAGAAATCTGATGCAGAATCACCCTAACACCTTTCACATATGCCGAGAATCTGAGATATTTTAGATTTTTCAGCGCTCCTATAATATCATGTAAAAACTCTAGCCTTCCAGACTCTTCGAGATTAAAAATTTGAAGATGTGAAAGATTGCATCAACTATTAGGCAAGTACTTCACTTTTCCACACCCTCTCAAGTTAAGAAATTCAAGTTATCGAATTTTCCCCACTGATGTTTGTAATTCTTGTCTAGAGGTAAATGATAAATGAGTTGTTTGACCTCTTGAAGGGAAATTTTCATACTTTCCAAACTATTTTGGAGGAGTGGTGGGAGGTATTTTATCAGAAATTGGAGGTTCTTCTCTGACTTGGTAGAACTCTTCAAGCATTTAACTAGTTCAATAATGGAAAAACCTCAAACAAAACAAAATCCCGTGCAAAACCTTAAACAAAAAAAATTTCATTCCAAATGTCCAGCACATACAATGGATGATTCACCTTGTCGTAATCTGCCAATTCAGACGATCTTTAAACATGAGAATTTTCTCTTACATAATCCTCAGGTGCTACCGTCCACTAAAATTTTGGTTGAGCTTTGTAAAATTACAACATTATGGGAGCTCGTAGTACTTGAAAAAAAAATAGAGAGAAAATATTTATGTCGGCCGGGTTGCAACCCTAAGTCTTAATTTCAATTCCCCCGAAATATATAGATAAATTTTGGGTTTCTATTAGTTTTATCTTTTAGAGAGTTATGAACATTTAAAAGGAAAACAAAGCTTTTGAAAAATTTGAATGCATTTTATGGGTGTTGTTTAATTGGGAAGTTTGGACGTAGACACTGCACGAGTTGGGGGGTGCAGAGGATTATGGTGATGGGTGTCAAGCCCATCGGATGTTCTCTTCTAGATCAATCCACTAGAAGTCACAATGATAAGTGTGATCCCAGTTTAAATTATGCCTCGACCTTTTTTAACTCGTAGTTAAGGAATACAGTGAATCAACTCAATACCCAATACCCAATTTGGTGGCCACATTTATACATTTATCGCTAGCTTCTCAGCCAGCATGGAATTGTATCTAACCCATAAGCACACAGTAATATATAAATTTATTTGTCTGATGCTTATTTTCCATCTCATGATCGTGTGTTGATTTCTATAATACTTTCCAGGATTTGAGAACACAAGAGACACTTTATTATATATATGATCGACGGTGACGATGCCTCCAATGGTGTCACCTGCATCCATGCCGATTATACTGTCACCTTCTAAACATCATTAGTTGCCTGTTAGAATATATCAGTTCCTCTGGTTTTCTTCATCAAAGTCTTCTCGGAGGTATAATTGTCCTTATTAGTTAGTTAGTATGGCAATATTTTGATCTCAATTTCAGATGAAGAAGAGCAACTTCCAATTATCCACATGTTTGACAAATCTCAATGTATTGTATATCGCTTGTATTAACCCGATCTCTACATAGAAGTTTGGAGTTTTGGAGTGGAACCGTTTTAAAATATTTAATTAATGAAGAATATCTTAATTAAGATTGATCTGGCCAGGTTAGAAGGGAAAGCCCTCATGTTATAAATTCAATGGTCACACCAACATCAATAGGATAAATCTACGCTCATGTGATGAACTCAAAATCCAACGCCACTTATTCAAGCACTAACGTGATTCCACATATTTCGCAAAAATAAAAATGAGAATATGGATTGAGCTTTCCACATTCCCCACTCCTCTTGTCAATGTTATTTGCATTTATAGGCATTCCTTTACACCTTTCGTTGCAATTGTTAGTTTAATAATGGATGGAGGAACCTTACACTTACACTTACCTTCAACAATAGTGTTGGAATAGTAGTACAAAGTGCATTAATTTTGAATATATATATATATATATATATATATATATATATATATATGACATATAATAAATACCAAAAAAGTGAAACCAACGACTGATAAGACTCTATTTCTGATATATTTGAGAGAACATAGACTTTTTTTTTTGTTCTATCTGGTTCTAATAATCCTCCCCATAATCAATCCTATATCACCTATGATTTTTTGTATTCGATCATCCTTAATGATAAAGGAGCCTTAAGCAAAGGCAACACCAAGCATGGAGATTGATAAGGTAAGGAGGGCTATCCATCATCATGTGATTGTGTTTCCATCTCTGGGTCACAATCACCTAATTCCCTTCTTGCACCTCACCAAGAAACTCGTCATTGTGGGCTTCATGATCACCTTCGTCATCACATTCCATCACAAGTCTTCTCTATAGAAGAAGGTGGAGGACAGAAGGGAGACTGGATTGGACATCCACTTGGTGTAAATTGAGGTCACTAGAGATGACTTGGCCATTGGCATGGTCAACAACGATAGCACCCATCTGAGGCATGACATACCTCCTTTACTTGCAGCCAACGAGCTGATGGAATTCCCCTTCGAACGCTTCATACAATGTTTTATGGGCGGAGAAATGAGCTCCAACAACCCTCTACACATTTGCCTCATTGTTGATTTCCTCCTGGGTTGGGCCTCCACTGTGGCCAAAAAGTTTAACATACTGCCTGTGTCCTTCATTCTCGGTGGCATGTACACAAGTGATGTCTCATTGATTATGTGTGAGGTTTTTCCTTATAATCCCTCACACACACTTTCAAGTGTACCGAGACTTCCAACAAATGTGTGTCTCACCTGCCTTCACATGCTATTGGACGCAACCTACTTGAAAACGAAGAGCGTGATTCATAAATTCAATATTTGCTTGATAGAAGGAAATAATTTGATTTGGACGTTCAACATCAATACCTTCTATAATGTGGACGTGGATTTTATGGAGTATTTCCAGAAGTGTGGCAATAATATGCAAACAATACACCCCCTTCTCCCTCTTGAGGCTTTCCAAGACCCACCCATTAGAATCCCTATGTTGGTGGAAATTAGATTAAATACGAAATCAGATGAGTGCTTAGATTGACTCGAAAAAAAGAAGGAGAAGTTTATTCTTTACATTTTTTTTGGCAGCGAGAACTCCATTTCGAGCTCTCAAATTGTATTGATGGCCACGGGTTTGTTTACCAATAGGGTGAATTTTGTTTGGGTTCTTTTTTTTTTCAGTAGAAAAAAATGTTGTTATAAACAATTCATATTCATCAAGATCATGAAGATAAAGTACATAATACAAAAATATCATGAGATCAATCAAGACAGCCACTGAACAACTTGTGTCCAAGCAGCGTGATAACAGTCCCATCCAAATAAAACAGAGAAATACAATCCATCAATGATAATACTATACTGTACATGGCCCAAAACCTGATGATGACAAGATTAACAGTATAAAGAATAACCAGAGAGAATCACATTTCCCAAATCAGCAACCCTCAGTCGGCGGAATATATGTACAAAGGATACAAAAAAAACAATATAGGGAATATCGATGAGAAAAAACGGCCATGATAAGCAAAAACACGCATAAAAAATAACACAGTGACAGCGCAATATGGGAAAATGAATCCCCGCATAAATCTGTTCTGGCTCGCCTAAAGAATACAATTAAAAAAGCACCTACAAAAAGAGAAAAGAAGTACATCACTCTCTTAATGAATACTAAGGAATAGGATATTCCTAGTAATCCAAGAGAGAATCCAGCCTATAGTGCGATATCTGAATGGATCCAAAAGGAACACGCAACCCCCTTTTTGATAAATCATCAGCACGAGTATTGAGCTCCCTGTAAATATTCTAGATGGAAAATTCTTGGAATTTCCCACGTAGATAGGAAATCCGGTCTAGCCATCCAGAGCCATCATGGATAGAAATAGAAATCCTATTAGAAATCCCTTCAACTGCATACTGGGAGTCACCATATACATGAATATATGGTAGCTTGAGTAAATATGCCACCATTATACCACTCCAAGCAGCCATAATCTCAGCCTTGTTGTTTGTGCCAACTCCACCATTCCAAACAATATGATAATGGTCCATATTATCAAGTCTGATCCATGCTCCACACCCAAAATATCCGCCAACATTAGCACCATCAAAATAAATAGCTGGAAGCTGCACCTCAAATGAACAAATCCTGTGAGATAGATCCATTTTGACCAAATCCACCCCAGGAGTAGTTGACAGCCATTTCACAATGTTCCCAACAATGACAGAAAAGACTATAGGAATCTCATAAAAAATGAAGCGGTTCCTTGCACCTCAAAGTTCCTAGAAAACAAAAAACGGGAGCTGCTTGTATGTACATTTTGAGGCAGTCCATGTGATCATAGTTTGAGTACAGCCGATTGGTAGCCAAGATGGATCTCCAGATAGGTGAGAAAAGTGCTTCCATATAGTGAGTGAGAAGGAACAAGAGAAAAAAAGGTGTTGGGTCGTTTCCTCATATAAAAGACAGAAAGGGCATATGCTTGGCCCAAAAAACCCCTTTTACACAGATTCTCCCTTGTTAATAGTTTGTTTTCCAAAGTAACCAACCCAAAATAACAATATTAATTGGAATGCCAATCTTCCAAACGACATAGAACTGAGATCTGTTGCCATTAGAG
Source organism: Pinus albicaulis (assembly GCA_034641835.2). Lineage (NCBI taxonomy): Eukaryota > Viridiplantae > Streptophyta > Pinopsida > Pinales > Pinaceae > Pinus > Pinus albicaulis. The sequence goes on along the minus strand of CM076581.1, from coordinate 238,513,505 downwards.
AAGAGTCTAAGCACCTCATGTTCATATATATCCTTGACCATTAGACCACCTCCCTTCCATTTGCCACACCACAAAATAGAGTCACCCTTGCCATTGAAAATGAATCCCAACATTTGAAGCCTGGATTTGAGCCTGTCCCGGCTTGCTGCATCCTCATCCCTAAGGAGCAGTGTCTCTGATGATTTCCAAATTGGTGCATCAATACTCCAACATGATATCAGATCAAATAATGAGTGAAACCCGCGTTAGTGCAGTCTATGAAGGAGACGGTGATCGATCTCTGTGGCTGTATGAAAACCATTTATTCTGTCAACTCCTAAAATAATTATTTTCCCCGTACCAAAGCACCAAGCCATCCTGGAACCCAAAATGTGTCTAACTCGCATAAAACTTCTCCATATAGAAGATGCATTTTTTACATCCCAGTTTCCACCTTTATATAGAAGTAAGAGGGGGTTCCCCACATCATATTTATGAAGAATTATCGATGACCACACCTCACCTCCCATCAGAGCATGCCAAAAGGATTTAATGAGCAGCGCCATGTTAAAAATTCTTATATTGGTTAAGCCCCAGCCCCCATGAGATTTAGGAACATAGATCGATTCAAGCTTGCATAAATGAATTTTCCTGTTATCCTTTGAGTCACCCCATAGAAAATTAGCAATGATTGAATTTATACTGTTAACTATGAGAGAAAGAAGAAAAAATAAATGCGCCCAATATACCACCATTTGTGATAGAACTGCTTGTATCAATATAAGTCTACCCCCCATAGATAAGAATTTAGAGGACCAGTTTGATATCTTGTTTTTAAATTTCTCAATGATCCATAACCAGTCAGCGTTGGAATAAGAACATGGTTTAAGCTGGAAACCCAAATATGATATTCCATTCATAATATGTTTCACTTCCACCTCCAAAAACTCAGCAATGAACTTAATCTCACCCAAATCACTCAAGTCATATAATAAGAAATATTTGAGCTTGTTGACATATAACCCAGATGCAGCACCAAATCGCACGAGAATAAAATTAAGGTAAAACCATTGACTCCTGTTAAGAATTCCAAAGACTAATAAATCATACACAAATAGAGAATGTGAAATTCTTACCGTAGGAGAGAAAGGTAGACCTTCAAATAAATATTTATCCTTTTCCATTCTCATCAAGGTAGAGAAACCCTCCATAATAAGTATAAAAATAAGTGGGGAAAGTGCACATCCTTGGCGCAGACATCTTTCAGCTTGAAAGAAATCCGACGACATCCCATTTATCAAGACAACAAAACGGACCGATGATATGCAAGCCATTATCCAGCGAATCGACCGCATAGATAAACCAATCCTCATAAGAATTAATCTGATAGAGGACCAATCCGCCGAATCATATGGTTTATGTATATCAACTTTCATAATCAGTGCCTCATATTTTTGCATCTGGATAGAGTGTAATGCTTCCTGGGAAATTGCATCAGCGTCATGAATGGATCTTCCTTTTAAGAAGCCATATTGTTCCTTTGAAATGAACGAAGATAGGACACCACTCATTCTATTTGAAATAATTTTAGAGGTGATATTATAAATTATGTTACACAACGCAAGAGGTCTAAAATCTAAAAACAGAATGGGATTCTATTTTTTAGGAATAATAGTTAGAAACATGGAGTTCATATCCCCAGGGAAAAATCCCAAAATGCGAATATGTTCCACCACCAAAATCAGTTCTTCTTTCATATAATCAAAGAAATGGATATAAAACTTCGTCGGCCATTCATCCGGCTCGGGGCTTTTATCAGAAGCAAAAGAATTGAGAGTTTCTTTTAACTCCTTTATAGTCACCTCCGCCTCCATACGCTCATTAGCCTCATGATCAAACATTATATCCATATGTTCAAGGACCCAAGATTGACACGTATGGTCAATACGTGGATTAGCCTTATAAAAGTCAGAAAAATACTTGAGAGCCTCATTTTGTATTCCGGTCAAATCATGAACCATCTGGCCATCAGCAGCTTTTATCTTCCATATAGAATTAATATTCTTTCGTTCATTTTGCATAGCTATGAAAATAATTTGTGTTGCGATATCCCTCCTTAAGCCACTGAACCCTACTTTTTAGCTTCCAGGATATTTCCTGAATCTTTAATATCTCCAGCTTTTGTGCCTCCAGAGATTCAATCTTTTAATACTTATGTGAATCAGGAGGATAGTCCACCATTTCTTTATAAATCTCTGCTTATTCCAAATTAATACTATCAAGCTCCCTTTGAATTTTTTCATATTTTTCTTTCTGCCATATCTTTACAATTTTCTTCAATCTTGAAAATTTTCCAGCAATCCTCTGCCAGCCACCCTCTCCGTTGTCATGTTCATCTTCCTGCCATAAATCAATCACTAACTTATTTAATGATGGGTCTTGAAGCCAAACTCGATTAAACTTAAAATGCATTCCAGGTAAAACAAGTTCCTTCCTCCAAGATAGTATAACAGTGAGATGATCTGAAATGTTGGAACTATAAATCGATGATCTTCAACGTTTGATGTTGAATCAAAGTCTTTCTCGTTGGCCCTCGATTTTCTCCCCAGGGGATTGAACAGTCGTATGATGGAGGAGGGACAGTGGTTCATAATTCTTGGGCGGGCACTGTAGTTGAGCATTCTAGCACATCCTACCACTGCTAGCTTGATGTCCCATAGCTATGAATGGAATGTTGTGCTGGAAATGATGACGATGGGAATTCCTATGATCTTGTGGCCGCTCTTCATAGATCAGCACTACAACTCTAATTTTTTTGTCAATGAGATCTAGATCGCACTGGAGATGCCAAATAGAGATGAACAGAATTGGATGGTCCCTAGAGACGATATTGAAATGATTGTTAAAGTGTTAATGTTGAAAGAAAGTGGAAGGGAATTTAATATTTAATATTTAATATTGTTTGGATAAGACAAGAACCGAATCTAATATTAAAGAGTATTTTTTTAATGGATAGAACATTTCTTCGATGAGAAGAAACTTTCCTTTATAACAAATATAAAGGGGTGAAGAATGAATTTTTTAATTGGATGGTCCCTAGAGACAATATTGAAATAATTGTTAAAGTGTTAATGTTAGAAGAAAATGGAAGGGAATTTATTATTTAATATTTAATATTGATTGGATAAGACAAGGACCGAATCTAATATTAAAATGCATTTTTTATGGATAGAACATTTCTTCGATGGGAATAAAATTTTCTTTATAACAAATATAAGGGGGTGAAGAATGATTTTTTTTTGTAAAAGATAAAAAATGAGAAATTATGGGAGAGGAGACTTTGTGACTGGAAATAATTTGAGGGATGAGACTTGGGGCTCAGGATTTGACTGTAAACCTACAAGACTTGGGTGTTTGTTCTTGGATTTTTTGGCATAAGGGTTGAACAACTTCAACATCGAAGTCTTTTGGGTCTGGGAGTCAGAGAGGTTGATCCCATATAGGCAAGGAGGAACTGGTTGGTTTGGTAACATAAGCACATGAATCAGATTTGGCTAGGGAGCGATGTCATCAGGGATTTACATCAGTGGGGAAATCCAGGTATATGCATACATTTAAATTGGTATGTCAATTATAAATTTGACCCAAATATTTATATTGTTAGAAATCAAATTATAATGTTAGGCATTATAACTGTGATGAAGGATAGGTATAAAAACCTGTAATAACCTCTACCCCATCCTTACTAATGGAAAAAAAAATTTCTATTTTTCCTTCCATGTTATTTCTCCCCATCCCATAATGTTTGTATGGTTTCTCCAATATTTCCATCATGAAGATAAAGAGTAAGGAGGGGGATAATGGAAAAAATATATTTATTTTTCTTTCAATATTATTTCTCCCCATCCCATAATGTGTGTATGGTTTCTCCAATATTTCCATAATCAAGATACGGAGGGAAAATAATGGAGAAAACATTTTAAAAAAATGGTTGTGGGTTCTTTTTAATGTTTTCTCCATTATTTTCTAAACTCCATAACGTTTTTACATTTTCTTCATTAGTTCCCCCACTGTTGTAATTTTTTTATGTTTACCAAATAACGGATAAAACATAAAAATATTGTAAAATTTAAAAACATTGTTGAGGTGTGGAATAATGGAGAGCACATAGAAACATTATGGGGAAGGGGTGAATAATGGTGAAAACATAAATACATCATCGTATGTTTTTTCCATTATTTCATCCTACCTAAAACATAATAACATTTGTGTGTTTTAACTATTATTTCCTCTTACTCCCACCCTCATATGGGTGGGGGAAAGGAAATAATGAAAGAACATAAAATATTGTCATTATGTCTTCTCCATTATCTCCCCAACCCCTTATGATGTTTTTATGTTTTATCCATTGTTTCCCTCCACTGCGCCCCATTATGAGAGTAGGGACGGGGGAAATAATGGAGAAAACATAAAAATAATTATAGGCCCTATAATGGTTTTTTTGTTTTCTCCATTATTTCTCTTCCCCTCAAAATTTTCATAATTTTTTTATGTTCTATTTATTACTTCCCTCACCCTCACCCTCACCTTTATAGGATATTTGAGGTCCATAATGTTTTTATTTTTTATCTCAATTATTTCCCCCAACCCCACCTTCAAGGTAAAAGAGGTGAAATAATATAGTGATACAATGTCTAAGAACCATAAAGATGTATTTAGAGTTGAAAACACATGGAAGCTCCCTTTCAATTCCAAAATATACACACCTATCCACATAATAATCAAGATCAATGTGGTATGGATGCTACGGTTTAGATACACAGCTATGTTCATTAATTGTTTATAGGTTTCCTTTTAAATATTTGGAATAAAATCTCTTAGTGTAGAGGAATCGATGATCATGAGACTAGCCATGGATAACTTTGGATTTTTATTATTACTAATACTAGCACGACTATATAGATTAAATGGTTGATAAATGCTTATAGGCATCAAAGTACTTATTTCATGATACATCTCACATTGGAAATTATTAATATATAACTTAAATATATATACATTTAAAAAAACATTTAACAAGATTCTAACAATGGAGATTCACCTTCATTTTAACATAGATATTTTTAACCTATAAGTAGGTTTTGTTACAATACCATGTTCCAATATCATGGATTTATAATATTAGATGCCCCACCCCTTATGATGTTTTCATGTTTTATCCATTATTTCCCTCCAACCCACCTCATTATGAGAGTAGGGATGGGGGAAATAATGGAGAAAACATAAAAATACTATAGGCCCTATAACGATTTTATGTTTTCTCCATTATTCTCTTCTCCTCAAAAATTTCATAATTTTTTTATGTTCTATCTATTATTTCCCTCACCCTCACCCTCACCTTCACCTTCATAGGATATTTGAGGTCCATAATGTTTTTATTTTTTATCCCCCTTCTTTCCTCAACACCTGCTTTAAGGTCAAAGTGGAGAAATAATATAGTGACACAATGTCTAAGCACCATAAAGATGGATTTAGAGTTGAAGACACATGGAAGCTCCCTTCCAATTCCAAAATATACACACCTATCCACATAATAATCAAGATCGTTGTGGTATGGATTTTATGGTCTAGGTACATGTCTATGTGCATTAATTGTCAACAGGTTTCCTTTTAAATATTTGGAAGAAATTTTCTTAGTGTAGAGGAATCAATGATCATGAGACTACCCATGGATAAGTTTTCTTTTTTTTTATTACTAATACTAACACGACCATATAAATTAAATGGTTGATAAATTCTTATATGCATCAAAGTACTTATCTTTTTTTTTTGTTAATTTCGTAGGACCTGAATTTTCTATTATTTAGAGCAAGTTGCTAAATAAATACAACAATAAAATTGTGCCTCAACCTGCCCAATGGGAAACCAGGTCTGCTGGCCATATTAAAAAGTTAAAGGCCAACCAAAAGTGGTACTGTTTCAGTCTATCAGTAGCAGCAATAACTACTCGGCTATGTCCATAGTACTTACATATGAAGAAACAACTATAAAGTCGATGAACAAAAAGCATACAAAAACAAGAAGAAACAAAGAAGCCTAGCCATCAAAAGAATGCACAGGTGTTGGATCTTTAGCAGAGGACCCAAGCAGCTCCACCTACTGCAAATCACGCAACTTCTCTTCAATGCGTCCAATTCTATCATTTTGCTGCATTTGAATCTTGGTCATGGAAGTCATGTCCTGTTTAATATGATTAAGATCAAAAAGCATGGAAGTATGAGCTTCCTGTTCCTTCATGCTCATTAGGGCTTTGGCAAGAACACATTTAAACTGCCAATACATCTTAACAGTTTGCTGGAAAAGAGACACCCTGCCCCTAGTACTACTAGGGTCAAGCAGGAAATCCATTATTGCTTGCTGTTGCTGGAGATCAACCTCTTCTTCCGAATTGTGCTTCTCCCAGTCCTGAATGTGCTTATGGATATGCAGGGGGGTCGTAGCAGTGCGAGAGTTAACCAAAGATTCAACAACCTACGCATTAGTTTTGCACCCTCGCTTGCAAGAGCGCGAAGATACATTAGTTTGCTTAACCTTGGCTCTTGTTTTGCGAGCTAGCGAGCTAGACTTAGTCATACTGGCTCCCGACAAGCCTGTGAGACACAAATAGAGAAACAGAGTTGAATGATAAGGAAGGTAAACTGAAATATACATCAGAGAAGTTTCGAGCAGTTGCATGTTGGAAAAATGCGAGAAGCCAACCCATTTGAAGGACAGGCGAAAAATTCCAGAGACTAACAAAAATGACTGCGACAAAAACTGAGTGCCAAGGGTCATATCCAGCAGAGAAGAGTAGCAATTGGGAGATGTCGGACAAGTTCTAGAGAAACCTAGAGAACCGGCATGCAAAAAGACAAACCCCTGTTGTGGTAAACTGCCAGGAGGAGGCTGAGAGATAAAGGCAGAAAGTCTTTGTATAGACCAGAAAAGACCCCACCCTCGAAAACAAAGCTTTCCACAAACAGGCCTTCCATAACCGCCATCAAAACGCATGCGATGAAAGAATGCAGAGCAGCCAAAGAAACCAATAGCGAAGACCTTAAAAACCAATATCAAAAAACAATAAAAAAGTAGGGGACTTTTGAAGCAAGGATCTACCTCAGCATCATCATGAAAACGACAGGAGGACAAAACTATAAACGAACCCATCACTGTTGACAAACCCAGTGCATATGGCAGATAATTAGCAGAGTTAAAAGTGGAAAAGTGAGACATTACATACCAAAACCCGCTTCTCCTACTCTGGAACCCTGTAAACAGCCGTTGTAACCAACCCAGATGACCACTGTAATGCCCACCTATGTTATGAAAAACAAAGGGAATAGACAACAGAACTATGCAGAGGAGCATAAAACCAGTATGCAATGTGCCATAAAGAGGCATCTCATCAACGGAAGGTGGTATAATGACAATAGATCGTGCCCGCATACGAAGTATGGTGGTCATGATTATGAGACTGACAACCATCTCACTCATTAAAGGCTGCTGACAACCGAGGTCCTGACCCACACCCCGATCAGGGGTTATCTCGTATATCTCTGTCTACAATGAGTTGCAAAGAGTGAAATTCAATATTCCAAGTCCTTGCAGAGGGTGTGATATCAAGATGCCTGTCAAGATTTTGACAGCCCCAATTTTCTAAATAATCAGCTGCTTCATTGCAAGCTTGTCGGGTATGAGACGGAATGATGTAGTCTAATTGATTAACCAAAGTCTTGATCTCTTGTAGCAAAGTGGTTGTGCACCAGCTTTTGCCAATTTTATCCCAGTGTGTACCTTCTTGAAGTTTAGTCAAAGCTCCAATAACCATATCAGAGTCCCCTTCAACAATAAGCCGGTGGAAATGTTCGCGCTTGGCTATGATTAATTCGTGTTGGAGGGAAGTTAGTTCATCCTCATTATTCGTCGCATAACCAAGATCCAGCGCATAAACTCAGCAGACTGCACCTTGGGAATTCCTAAAAACACCTCCTATGCCAGCTTTCCCAGGATTGCCTTTAGAGGCACCATTGAAATTAAGTTTTATGAAGCCGAGAGTAGGCGGTTGCCAACATTGAGGGAAATGTTGCGGAGGAGCTCTGAATTTCCAGAGATTGTAGGCTAAAAATTTTGGGTGGAGATTTAACTTATTCAGAATTTGTGCTTCAAACCCTTCTGCTTTCCAATCATCTTCGAGCCATTTTTCAACCAGTATAGTTTCTCTGATATTGTCAAGCACCTTCGCCCAGACCTGGTGATTGGGCTTGTCCTCACCCTGGAAAATTTGTTGATTGCGTTCCTTCCAAATATCCCAAATTAAAAAACCCAATACCAGCTGCCATACTTGATTTAAAACCACACATTTATAACCACCTTTTCTCCAATTGAAAAGTGTGGTAATAACGCTGCTGGGATCACGATCAGTGTGCCTGAAGGTAAATTCGAAATTTTTCCAAAGAGGTTCCACATAGCCACAACTATTGAAAATATGTTTAGTAGTTTCATTGGCTTGTCTGCAGAAAGAGCATACTGACGGGCCTATCATGCCTCGCTTTTGCAGATTGTCCCACGTTAGAATTTTCTTATGACTAATAATCCATAAGAAGTATGCCACTTTCGACCAATGGTGCATGGACCAAATTTTCTTCCAAATAGGGGAGCTAGGAGCATGGTGAATGTGGGCTTGTATTTGATAAGCCTCATTAATAGTAAACATTCCATTTGTTCGATAAACCCAATGAAGAATGTTTGTCCCTGTTTGTATCTTGATTTTCCTGGTCTGCATCTTGCGGTCATAGTTATGCTGTTGCAGAGTGTCTAGTGTGCCAGGCCATGTTGCTTTCTCTTTCCATCTCCGCCATTGAGTCATATGCTGAGTCCAATAAGTGGAGACCAATCGGTGATGTGGAGTATTGGTAAATAAGAAGAGTTTAGCAAGATCTAATTGAGTAAATAATTTCTCTCTTTGTTGCCACGAATCCTCCCAAAAAAGTGCAATAGTGTCATTCCTTACTTCCCAGAAACTATGCTGACGAATAAGAAATCGATTACCCGTTGCGAGATTCCAAATCACGGATCCTTTAGGAACAACATCAATTTTCAATTTTCCTGAAATAGAGTGCGACATTTCATACTTAGTTTCCTAGAGTTGCTTCCACAAGTCCTGTCCCCCCTGGAGCCATCGCCACCATAGTTTTGTGCCCATTACTTGATTAAGGATATAGGGATCACAAAGACCAAGCCCCCCTGAAGATTTAGACTTAATCATCGTCTCCCACGACACTAGAGCCCACTTCTAACTATTTTGCGCTCCTTGCCATAAAAATTTTGTAAACAGACTCACCAATTGATTACAGATACTCTTCAGGGCAGCTCTGCCAGAAATTTGATATATTGGAATAGATTGCAGGATTGATTTCAATAAAATTAATCAACCTGGAGCATTCAATACTCGAAACGCCCAATTTTGCAGTATTTTTCCATCTTTGTAATGAGATCACGCCAATCTGCAACTCTTAACTGGGTTTTACATAACGGAACGCCCACGTATCGCATGGGGAAGGAACCAATACGGAAGCCTAAGAGGCGAGCAAGATATAGCTGACAAGCATTCTTAACATTAAAGAAATAAACATGAGATTTATCATTGTTGACGAGAGTACCTGACGCTGCCATAAAGATATCAAGAATTTCAAGAATGATTCTGATCTCACGTACTGAAGTTTGGTAGAAGAGTAAAATGTCATCAGCAAATTGTTGATGAGTCAGAGCAAGAGCAGGACCCCAGAGTTTCAAACCTTGCAGCTTGCGCTCTGAGAGATAAGCTTTGAGTAACCGGCCAAGCCCTTCTGCTGCTATGATAAACAGAAATGGAGATAAGAGATCTCCCTGCTGAAGGCCTCTTGAGATATTAAAAGGCTGAGATGGAATGCCATTAAGGAGAATAGAGAAATTCGTTGTGGAAATGAAAGAAAAAATCCACTGCAACCATCGCTAATCAAACCCAAAACTCTTGAGCATTGCCAGAAGATAAGACCAACTTATCCTATCATAAGCTTTTGCTAAATCTAATTTTATCATCATGCCTTTCACCCGTTTAGACTGGAGCAAATGAATTGCTTCTTGAGCTGTAACTATTCCATCCAGAATTTGTCTGCCTGTGACAAATCCTGTTTCTCTGGGGAAATGAGCTGTGGAAGAAGGGGTTTAAGTCGATTCACCATAATGGTTGAAAGGATTTTATAGATAACATTACAAAGTGCAATAGGACAAAATCCCACTGGTGTATCACCATGCTCCTGCTTCGGAATAAGAGTAAGGAAAGTGGCGTTGAGAGCTGGATAGACCTTACGATGCCTTCGAGATTCATCAACCACATCTGTGATATCCTGACCCATAAACTTCCAGGCTGCCTTGAAAAATTCAGCAGTGAACCCGTCTGGTCCCGGAGCTTTATTCCTTGGCAGATGCATAATAGTTGCTTCAACTTCCTCCAGAGTTACTTCTCGTAGTAACTCTAAATTCTGTTCTCTGGTGATGACGGAGGGAATATGCCTTGTTATTTTAGCAATGGCATCTTCCATATTCATCATAGGCTCTGTTAGCAATTCTTTGAAGTGAGTGCACAATTCCTGTGCCATTTAGTCATGTTGAAAGAGACGATTTCCAGTCCGATCTTTTAAAGAAAAGATTTGATTATGTTGTTGTCACTGAATCATTGTTTTATGAAAAAAATGAGTATTACGTTCTCCTTCCCGTAACCATTGAATTCTATATTTTTGTTTCCACAAAATCTCTTCTTGTATTCTCCGTTCTTCTAGGCTACTAAGGGTAAGACCTTCTTCGATGCTCAAAGCTTTCGTGCGGCCATGCAGTATCATTTGTTGCTGCAAATCTTTCATTTTTTCTTGAAGGTGAAGCTGATCCTGATGTATATTACCAAATTGTTCTTTATTCCATCTTTTAATTTTAGTTTTTAGCTGCTTAAGTCTAAGCTGAAACAAATGCATCTTATTCTGTCCAAGAATTAAATTCTTTTCCCACCATTGTTTGGCTTTATCTAAAAAATGTGGATCACGGAGCCAAAAAAGTTCAAAGCAAAAAGGCCTATTCATGTGGCCAGCTTTAACATCAATATCAAGACGAATAGGCCAATGGTCCGATCCCAAAGATGGTAAAATTGCCACTTCATAATATACATCAAGGCTGACAAGCTCTTCAGATGCCAAAAACCTGTCCAAGCGAGATGTTATTTGATGTCGCTCTCCTCAGTGATTATTCCAAGTGAATTTACCATTTACTGTTGGAATGTCGACTAGATGAAGATCCGTAAGAAGGTCACGGAATAATGCCATATCTGGATCATCACGCCTAAGTCCTCCTTTATTTTCATCCAAATTTAAAATAATATTAAAGTCCCCACCCTGGAGCCAATACTTGGCAGGAAATAGCTGATTGAGGGTGCGAATGTCCTGAAGAAAATTCTGTCTCTCGCTTGGAATAGACGGGCCATACAATGCAGATATAAAGCGCTGATCTTGAGAGCCAATTTGTCGAAAATAACCTGATAAAATTCGAGGAAAGGAAAGCCAAACATCTATTGCAATTTCCGCCGAGTTCCAAAGCACTGCTATGCCTCCTGATGTACCACAAGAATCAATTTCCATGGACTCATAATGGGGATTAAAAGTGTTAAGGAGACTACTCAATTTACAGCCAGTTATCTTAGTTTCTTGAAGTAACATAACTTGAGGTTTTTCAGATCTCAATTTCTCTTTTAAAAATCTTTGCTTGCCTCGACTATTGAGGCCTCGGATATTCCATGAGAGGACTTTCATTGAGAAAACTTAGGAGTTTGTTGGAAGACCGTTGTTAACGGTACTATCTTACATGTATTGATCAGCATTTCCCCTACTAATTAGATGGATTCTTGCAAGGTTCTTCTACCACGCTTCTTAGGGGCTTTTGGAGGAGTAGGTGAGTTGGTTTAATGTTCAACAGCTTGAACCTCCTTATGTGCTTGCACTGTGAGATACCTTTCAAAGGTTTCTTTATATAATTGTTTCTCCTCGATAGGGATGAATCGGTCATCAATGTTTCTCCAATCATTCAGAAGACGCTTAAGAACCCTTTCTTCAGCAAAAAGTTCCTCTTTATGTTGTTCAACATCCACAGGGATTTGATCTGGTGGCAAATCAGTTTGCGGACTCGAGGCAGGCTTTGCTGTATCTTCGATTGCTTTTCGTTTCCCCGATTGACTTGGTTGGGTGCTGGGTTCTTCAACAGGACGGCCTCCTTCCAACTTTGGACTTGATGAGGCTATATTCGATGGTTCACCTTCAGTTTGTAGGACCTCATGTCGATTTACTTGTTGATGAATCAACTTTTTCTGTGTTGAGGTGTGCTGTTGTGTACCTGAAGAACGATTATTTCGTTTTTTAGCCAGGACTGGAATAAAACCTTCTTCCTCTGTTCAAATTTTCTCAGGGTTTATAGGGTTCAGAGGAGAAGGATTCTCAGCAGTATTCAAAGGGCAAGATTTATACAGATGGCCATATTCATGGCATCACCTACAACGAAAGGGAATGTGCTCATAATCCAGAAGTTGATTCCAGATTTTGCCCTCATATTCTAACTCAATCATTTCTGGCAAGGGCTCTGATATGTTCATATATACACAAATGCAAGCAAAAGAATTATATCGGCCTCGCCGAGTTGTGTCAGTTATCTAAACAAAATTTCCTAATGAATTTCCTATGCCCTCCAGAATATCCGGAGCCCAAAAATCAATCGGAAGACCAAACAGACGTACCCAAACAGGAGCATCAAGAAGATCAGGGTTGTAACATTCTTCCCATTTCCAAATAAAAAGACCTGCATTGCTATAGAAGTAAGGACTGCCTTCAAAAATGCGCTCTTTATCTAACAGATTAGTAAAAATAATAGTGAAAAAACCTCTGGCTCCAAATTTGAGGTCAATATGACCTTTGGGTTGCCACTTTATTTGAATCCATTTTAGTAAATCCTTTTCTGTAGGCCAGACACCTATGAACTTAAAAATTAAGGCATGATATTTCATATAGCCATGGTACTCATTCAGTGTTGTTGCTAGTATAGTGAATTTTGGCTTCTTAACGGATCTCGGAAGACATGGCCCTTTCGACCTGGCTTGCCAGTCGGCTCCCAAAACTGGCGAAGAGGTCTGAGTTCCATCTTGCGGTGGCTGCATGGAAGGTGTGTCTCCAGCAGTGACATTATGAAAGACGGGGGTTGCAACTCCCCCTCCTGAAACGGCCGCCATAAACAAAAACCAGCCGCACTGTTAAGAAAGACTGTAACTGCTTTGTGCAAAAACCTTAAGTGCTCTGGTTCGTAAGGCACATAACCCTAGCGTCTCTGGTTTTGGTTCTTGGAGCGTTCTCTAGTCTCAATTTCAATTATGCATTAAAGTACTTATCTTGTGATACATCTCACATTGGAAATTATTATTATTATTATTATTATAAAAATTAATATATGAGTTAAAGATATATACATTTAAAAAGTATTTAACATGATTCTTAATAATGGAGATTCAACTTCATTTTAACATAGATCTTTTTAACCTATAAATAGATTTTGTTGCAATACTGTTAGGGAAAATGTTAAGGATGGAAGTTTATCTTAAAGTTTAGAAACCTTGGCGAATATTACTAGTCCTTAATATGCAAATTGTAAAAAATTTGGCGATATTTTTGTAGAAATATTTATATTTCCAATGATTTTATATTATTCAATATAATATTTTGAAAATTTTTAAGGTGAAATAATGGTGTACTATAAAATTTGGGCGAAACATTTTAGAAAAAAAATGGAAATTGGAGAATCTTGTTTTTTGAAAAAGCATGGAAAATTAGCCCACCTGCAAATATTAGCCCCCAAAATTTTCCCTGAATACCGTTTGTCAATATCATGGATTTATAATATTAGATGCCCAAAAAAACATAACTCATGGTCAGATGACACATGTTCATATGGCATTTTTTTTATTAAATTAATCATTTTAATTCAAAGGTAAAAGAAGGGCATGGCAACTTTTGAGATAGATCTCAATTTCTCTACTAAGAATGTTCTAAAATATTTCATAAAGGTTAAATAACTAATATCCACCTAATAATTAATGATAATTAAATTAAAAATTTGGATCTCTATTTCAAAATAAACAAAAAGTTATTTTTGTAATAGTAAAGTTAATTAGATATAAAATGAAAAGTCAAAATCTCTTTTATTTTAATTATAACATTATAAGAAATTATATTATAAATGAGTATAGATTCATTTTAACCTTTGGTAAGCTAATGAGAAAGAACAAATTTCTCCAAATACAAGTCTTTTTTCATAGGTTACACTTATAAAAAAATTTGTACTGGAAACATTTAATTTTTTCAATAATTAATATAATTATAAATTAAAATGAATACAAATTAATATAAATTTATAATCATATTAATATAATTATAAATTAAAATGAATATAAACTAATATAAATTAGAAATAAATTTGCAATATAACACTTATTTATAATTGAAAAATAAAAAAATAATATTATATTAAAAAAGTCAATTGCTTTATGACACCCCACCTAATATCTAATATGTCCAAAATGTGGTGCTACTCACTTTATACCATGAAAACTTTCACCAATCTTTCATTAAAAAACATAACTAGCAGTTGCCCCAAAAGGTGCAAAGAGAGGCCGATAGAATTGTTAAATTGGAATTGTTGAATTAGAAAAATTGTACTTTGTTTTGAAATACTAATTGTAGTATTAGATTTAGGTTGTTTAGTGTATTTGTTTTAAGTTGGTATTACACAATTAAAATTATAATTAAAATATTGAGATAATGGAAGTTGAATGAGATAATTTATCACTTATTTTACGAATGAAAGATTTAAAACTGTTGTGAAGAAATATTGATTTTCTAGAATGGGCAATTTCTACTAAGAGGAACCGTAGATGCATATTATTTCTCTCTCATTTTAGGTTATTAAATTTATTTTATTTTTTATTTATTTATTTATTTTTTTCTGGTCACGTGGTGGCATTCAAAATGTATGTTTTATTCTT
The DNA here is from genome assembly GCA_034641835.2 of Pinus albicaulis. Lineage (NCBI taxonomy): Eukaryota > Viridiplantae > Streptophyta > Pinopsida > Pinales > Pinaceae > Pinus > Pinus albicaulis. The sequence goes on along the minus strand of CM076581.1, from coordinate 238,498,384 downwards.
ATTCTCATTTGTATTTTCTATTATCATGAAATTATCTATAATTGTTGTAAATCAAGACAATTTATTATTACTCTGCATCAAGTTGAAGTGGACCCAAAGGATGACAAATTAGAAGAACCATACTATTGTTGTATATTAGTTTCTTCAATAGTAGGTTTTGGATGACATTTTTTCGTAAATAGATCTCTACTGAATGTATCACAACCAGTTGCCATAAGTTAAATCATAATGCATAGTAACCTACATATAGTGCATAGTAACCTACATATGCATTTGTGGAGTAACTCAAAAACAACACAATGGCTCATCTTCATGGAGTCTCATAGTTTGTCTATACATATCAAACAGTCGTGGTACCATATGCACACTTTTCTTAGCAATGAAAAATTGGATTTTCTTGTCACTTACAATATAAAATATTCTCATTTGTATTTTCTATTATCATGAAATTATCTATAATTGTTGTAAATCAAGACAATTTATTATTACTTTGCATCAAGTTGAACTCGACCCAAAGGATGAAAAATTAGAAGAATCCTACTATTGTTGTATATTAGTTTCTTCAATAGTAGGTTTTGGATGACATTTTTTCTTAAATAGATCTCTACTGAATGTACCACAACCAGTTGCCATTAGTTAAATCATAATGCATAGTAACCTACATATGCATTTGTGGAGTAACTCAAAAACAACACAATGGCTCATCTTCATGGAGTCTCATAGTTTGTCTATACATATCAAACAGTCGTGGTACCATATGCACACTTTTCTTAGCAATGAAAAACTGGATTTTCTTGTCACTTACAATATAAAATGTGGAAGTTATTCAAAGGATGCTTCTTATATTACCAACAATGGAAAATTTTGTACATTTATATCATCTAATGGATCCACATATGCATGGAGCTTTAGTGTGAACTCTCTAGTATGGCATTCACCTAATGTTTTACACTACCAACAAAATTATTTGCCACCTAAAAGGTAAGTGGAACAAATTTCCACTCGTAAGCATAGACAACCTTATTGTTTACAATTATGAATATAAAACATTGATGGTAATCATATGGAAATCATCTACCTAGATTTGATCTTTTCATAATTATTTACTAGTAAACCTAAAAACATAACCCATGACAAAAAAAACCAAATTAAATTTTTTTATGATTCAATCAAAATAATTTAGCTAGTAACCTTTTTTTCAATCCAAATTAAATACTTTTGAAAGATCTTTACCAAAAATCAAAGAGTTTTTTTATTGGAGCTGGGATTTGAATATCAATAGATTTATTAGAAATATAATAATATTATAATAATAATTTTTACAATTTGTAAAAATATGGTATGTCATTATAAAAATTAGGAAATAAAATAAAATATTAAGCTATTAAAGAAATATATATTCTACCATAAAAACATGTGAGTAAACTCGTGTTGATATATTTTACCATAAAACCATGTGACTAAACTCGTGTTGTTCCATATGAAGCTTGTTCTTCACCTTAGCTTCCCCACTTGACATGTTCCATGGATACAAAGCTTCTGATTTTTTTCCTTTTATGATGATTATGCTTGTCCTCATGATTAACCCTATTACTTTTCTCCATAGATATTAGGATTGAGACCCTGCAACATCCTTATTTATCTCTTATTCTTGTTTTGTTCCTTATGCGAAGACTTAAATTATGATGGGAAGTAACTGATAGAAAATATACTATTTACCTAAGTATCAAATATTTTTAAAGATTTTAATTTTGAATGAGTTTTTTGCAAAGCTTAAGAATTAAAAATCACTACTCCTATTTAATAATCATGGACGAATATAGCAACAATATCTAAAAATAATGACATAAAATATATGAGGTAGTTATCCATATTGAAATATTTACTTTTGCAATGTTAAATATTATAAATTACACTAGTCAATGCTATGACAGAGTTTTTTTATCAACATTTAATGAAATGATTGATGTAACCAATAATGTGAATGTGTGAGGTTGTGTGAGGTTGTTATGTTGTTGGTACATACAACAACCATTGAACTTTATAAATGTGATACTTATTCATATGTCTGGTAGCACTTAAGCAAGGTTGAGTATTTTGGACTTGTGGAAAAAGGAAAAAAGAGTTGCTAACTATTGAAAATATTAAAAGAAAATGATTATTTATATTTTTCAATTTTTAATCTATGGTGAAATTTGATAGCTAAATGAAAAAACCATACAAAAATATAATAGATAGAATTGTTACTTAAATCAAATTAACTCAATTAATTATTTGAAAATAAATCATTAAATAAACTCAAAATTATTAAATTATAATTATATTTATCTTAAATTATTAAAATTTGAAAACATATATTCAGTCTAAATTAAAAAACCATAAAAAATATAATAGATAGAATTGTTACTTAAATCAAATTAACTTAATAAATTATTTGAAAATAAATCATTAAATAAACTCAAAATTATCAAATTATAATTATATCTAACTTAAATTATTAAATTTTTAAAACATATATTTACTAACTTAAATTATTAAATTTTTAAAACATATATTCACTTTCAATTATGAAAAAATTAAAATTCATACAAAATAATATATTGTTTTAAAAAATTTAAAATATATTGTTTTAAAATTTTTAAAATATATATTCATTATAAATAAGAAAAATTTAAAAACTTACAAAGTAATATATTGTTTTAAAAGTTTTAAAATATATACTCACCATAAATTAGGAAAAAAATAAAATCCTTATACAGTAATATATTATTTTTAAATTATTAGTTATAAACCTTCTCACTAAATTGCATCCCCTTCTTCTCTGTTTTTCTACAGATGAATCAAAAACTGTACCGGCCCTGCTTATTTACCCCTGCCCTACTTACTTCCGCTGCTTTTTTTAGGTAGGTATTCTCAGGTAGTAGTTCTTAATGCCGTTTTGATAATTCCACCCACCACCTAGCAGGAAAGGCAGCAAAGACAAAGGTAAAGGTAATGGATATATTTATTTATAGTTAGCGGGATCTTTTTATTTACTTTTTCAACTTTCAGAATTAAAATTGAAAGAAATTGATTTTATGATGTTTAACATTAATGACTAACTAAGTGATTCCAAGTCTAGGGCTGTCTAATATCCATTATATCTGGTAGGTGTTTAAAACTATATAAAATTAATGCAAAATTTAAAGTTATTCAAAATCCTATTAAATAACTTCTAAGAGACTCTTCTATAGTGCATCTGACATCGTCCTCTATTGGAGTCAGAATCGAAGGATGAGATGGAACAACTGTGCAAGTATGCCCTATCTTTCATTACAAGTAGGTTCATTTCAACCATGTCATATCTGTCCTTATTGCTCCCAGATTATAACAAATGGCATAAGATTAAAACAAATTTCAAACATTGACAAATTGCACAACTTTAAAGCATGCATTAAGGACCCCATCCTTCCTTATCTTAAACCTTCGGTTTACCTCTAACCTTGCCCTGTCCTTACTCCTTTTTTGTTGATACCATCCCATTGATTGTGATGGCCCCCCATCCCCCTACCTCTACCAAACATCCCCAAGGACCTTTGGTATCCTTTATAGTATCGGTACACACCACTACTGCTAATCTCCTAAAGGACCTTCGATCATATCCTTTATAGTTTCGGTACACACAACCACATCCCTCAACTGAAAGGACCTTCCATGATACAAGGAACCTTCCTTCGGTCATATCATTTATAGTATCGATACAGACCACCACTGCTAATCAACTACAAGGACATTCGGTGACACATTATGGAAGGAAGTGTTCCCTTTCAGCCACTCATTATTGCTGAACATCAAAGCTCAATATTGCGACTTTAAAGGAACATGCAACCTTCCTTTGCGAATATCCTAACTGTGGTAACCATCAATGGTTAATTACTCCCATGATTTTACCCTCAACCCTCATGGTTTCTTACATGATCCCGCTTCCAGACACCATCAATGTATTAACTCCGTGAATAGTGGAGGACCCCTCAATGGTTTTGATACATGATTTTGCTTTCGGACACCATCAATGTATGGACCCTTAAGGAATCCTCCATGAAACCCTTGTATACTCTAAGGGGGCAGTCTTTGATTATTAACAGATTACTTTAAAGAATTATATATTATTTGTTGTAATTTTGATTCAGTTTAATTATATATTATTTGTTACAGTTTTGATTCAGTTTTGTTAATACTTCAAAGAATTATATATTATTTGTTGTAATTTTGATTTAGTTTTGATCTTCTATATGTCAGTTTAAATTTTACAAAAGTTGTTTGGTTTGGTTTTATAAAATTTGTTTAAATGGTTAAGATATTTGGAAGTATATTCTATTTACAAAGTTATTCTTAGACTGTAAAACGCCATAGCTTGTGCCAAATATCTTGACATATGCATAGCAGGCAAAACACAGAGTCACAAAGGCAATTCCAATGTCCCTCATAACTAGTGAGGCTGCAGAAAGGACAAGGTGCAGCCTTTACCAGGCTGGATGGTTAAGATATTTGGAGATATATTGTATTTACAAAGTTATTTATTAGATTAGAATGACAATCAATAAATTTGATAATTTTTTCTTGAGTTTAGTGTGTTTCAAATTTGTTCTTGAGCTTAGTGTGTGAGTGTGAGATTTGGGTTTAATTTGTTCTGGAGTTTAGTGTGTTTCAACTTTTTTCTTGAGCTTAGTGTGTGAGTGTGAGATTTGGGTTTGGTTGTTAATTTGTTCTTGAGATTATAATGACAATCAATAAATCTGATAATTTGTTCTTGAGCTATAATTTGTTCTTAAGCTTAGTGTGTGAGTGTGAGAGTTGAGTTTGGTTGTTAATTTTTTCTTGAGATTAGTGTGAGTTGGGTTTGGTTTTGCTTCATGTTGAGTGAGTTTGGTTTGGTTTGGTTTTTATTCTCATTTTTTTTTTTTAACTTAAAAGCCTATTTATAAGGGAAAAAAAAAGAGAGTAAGTCACAATTATGTTTGGAAAATATTGGAAAATAGCGAAAATTTTGTGATTTCAATTAAAAGTTATAGAAATTTTGTAATTTTGTAATTAGAGTTGTCCATATTTAAAAAAAAATTGAATGCCTTGTATAAAACTATTTAAACACCCTCATTTAAAACACAGTAAAACTCATTTCTAGGAAAAACATTCTATTTAGGTGCTGCCTGAGAAATATTATGCCCAGGAGAAATAACTTCACACTCATTTATATTGACCTGTGAAAGTTGCTGCTCATAAACCTTTAAGCTCTCTTTTGTCATTTTTAATTTTTTTAGTTCTTCAAGTTGTGCTCGTAGTTCTTCTCTTTCCCTGTGCAGTAACTCTCATTGTTCCTTGAGCTTTTCTCTTTGGATCTGGAGTTCTTCAATATCTTTCTTCATTTCAGACCACTCTTTCCCTGTGTGCTCCTGATTTGTGGTAATTTCATTCCTTTTTTCTCTCAAGTCTGTGTCTTCCAGATTTCATTTCTTCTGTTTCCTTACGCAACAGTTCCCTTTGTGCACTAATATACTGCATTTCTTTGTCTTTTTATTTTTGGAATGATGCCTCTTTTTCCTGGTAATGCCTCTCTAACTCCTCCCGTCTCCTTTCAATACTGTTTTCCAATTCACTGGTTCGCAACTCAATATCTCGGACAAGATCTGCCCTCTCCCTTTGAACTTCGACAAACAACACAACTCATTGATGCTGCATACTGCTTTCAAAAGCCTCTTTCTCGAGACGAAGACCTTCTGCATCACGCTTTATTTCTTCCCTCAACACAATCTTCTCTTGCTTTAATCTTTCTTCTTCATCCTTCAGCCATTTTGGTACTTTCCTCCTCTCATCATTAACCCATTCTAGTTCCTTCCTGAGTTGCTCTCTTTTCTCATCAAGAATTTCCCACTCCCTCTCAAACTTTTCCTTTTCTACATTTAACCCATCAGCTTCCTTCAATAATTCATGCTTTTGAGCTCTTAAGTCATCAATCTCTTCTTTCAGTTTTGTTTGTAAATCCAGAAACTCGTCCCTCTCATTTTTTGTGAGCTCTAATCTCTGTTGTTCCTGAAGAATTTGGCATCAATTGTCCTCCAGGGAAGCCTTAAACTTTTGGAGTTCTTGCTTTGCATTGTTTATTTCTTTTCTTTCCATATCCAGCTTTTTCTTCTCTTTTTCCATTTCCTTTTCCTCAGTCTTATAAGTTTTCTATGTTTCTTTCAAAGTCCTTGACCTTGACTCTAGTTCATTTCCCTTCTCTTTTAACTTTTCAGCTTTCATCTCTAAGTGAAGTTATCTTTTACTTAGTTTCTCCTCTTTAGATCAATTTCAAGCACCCTCAAATCAGCTGCATTTTCCTTGTTTTCTAATTCGTCTTCAACTAACCTGCGTTTCTGCTCCAATTTTGCTTAAAACTCAATTCTGATTGCTTCAAGTGTGGCCTTGTGTTCATCAGTAAGCCTTTGAATCTCTTCCTGGAATGAACACAAGAAAACATATAAGTTCCATTAAACTCTACAATGTAAGACAGTAAAATATTATTTGGAACATACAAGATTAAATGGTAATAAGCAATAGGGTAAATACACAAAAAACTAGTTTAAGTGAAATTTACAATTCCTTCTTCCACTATTCTTTCCATCTGGAAAAGCATCATTGCTCCAATAGAGTGCTTGGCACTCAAAAGAAGGGTATAATATACTGATGTACAATGGAAAGATTATTTTGCAGGAAGAGTACTTACACGTGCTCTACTTGCAAGCTTTTCTTGAAGAACAAGTAGCTCTTGCTCTTTCCTGTCTACAATAACTTCTTGTTTAACAAGAGCCTGCATATGACAATAGTTAAGATAACACAAAAATGGAATTATCAAGTAAACAAAAGAGTCCAAAACTCTATTAGCATTATCTTGAACAAAAATAAATGCTAATAAAGCAAACAAATATCCAAGAACTTATGAGCACAACATGAATAAAAATCATGCTAATAAAATATGCACCTCCTCTCGAGTCATTAGAGCAGCCAAGCTTGTTCTCAATTCCGCTTCCTTCTCATTGAAGGTTGAATGTTCTTTCTCAACATTAATTTTCAAATCCCGCAACTCTTTTTCAAATTTTTTTAAAGCCTCATCCCTTTCCATGAGATGCGCTTCTCTTTGATTTAAGAATTTCTGGCCTTCCAGCAACCTTTCCTGGCCTTCCTGAAGCTTTTTATCCCATCCTTGCAGATTTTTCCTCTCAAGAACAAGCTCCTTCTCACGGGATTCACATCTAAAAAAATACAAGAAATCATATTAATAACATATTAAAAACATGCTCTCAATAGGACATACAATATAAAAGGCAAACCAATTGATTCAACTTCAACAATGTAGGGACCATGAGTATAATCAAGACTGTCCTTCAGAACTATAGCAGCTAATCCATACAATCAGCAATTATTATCAGACCAATGGATCTGCCTTCAAAACATGTAAGTGGACACTAGACCCTAGCAGAGCTCACGGATCCGAACACAAAAAGCAATTCAGAGAAAATAATATTGAGGGCATAGCTGCAAATGAAAGCTAGCACCTGAGATGTAAACAGCTACGTTAAATGCATCATTGAATTAAGCTAAAGTGGCAAACAAGTCTCTCATCCCTTACTGAATACTAGTAATTCAATTATTAGAATAGCTGCCAAAGACAAACCCTGTGGCAATATTGTCCTACTTACTCAGACTTGAAAGCCCGCCGCTCTCTTCGAAGTGCATCTTCACGAGCTTCAACTTCCTGTAATTTTCTTTCTGCATCAGCCCTTTTACGGTTGGATTCTGCTTGCAGGGCTTCTCCGGCATACAACTTTGATTCAGCTGCAAGAAACTTTTCTTCAGTAGCGGCCACCATCTCACGAACTTGTGCCAGTTTATTTTCAGATATAAAATAAGGATATCAAATCTACTCAAGATACCGAAGGCAATGGGACGCATATTTCATCGACAGTGGTTAGGTAGAAAGATGAAAATCCACTGTTATAAAAACCCCTCCATAAAAATACATCCGTGCCAAATGATCAAATATCCCAGCCTTGCATTCAGACTAAAAACAACTGATTCCATGACCCTAAATCCAAGCGCTGTAGAGTTTCTTCCAATCAGAGGAGCAGTGAGGCCCGAGAGAGCTTTACTGCCTGCAATAAAATATTTCAACCAAGATTCAACCAGACATGCAAAATTTTTTGCTGTAAATTCAAATAAAGACATTTTGAACATTTCTTAATATGGGCCAAGAAGCCACATGACCTCTGTCAAAACATATATTCAAAAATTCAATGCAAATTGTACAGATTGAATGCATCATCATCTTGAAAACAAACGTAGTAATCTGCACAACTCTTGAAGATTAATAAACAATCCAAATTACCTGCGGTAAATTCAAGAACTACCACAACAGTCATGATAGTCCAGATGGAAATATTACCAACGCTATGAAATAATTTATCTGTTAGATAGAACAGGGATGCTACAGATAATGCAAGCCCTACTTTGACTGCGTGCATAACTCTCCGCCGATCATCTTTTCCCACCTGCAAGAAAACCTCTCGCAAATTTTCTTAAATTGCGTTTCAGTGTGCGAATTTTGTTCAATTTTCTATACACGTTCCATTTTTCAAAAAATTCAGTTGCAGATTTCTGTGGTCCGTTCATTGCAATGTCGATGTTGCTATCACCCGACCTTTGATCAGCCATTGGCAAACTGGTAAAATCATCTCCTCTCTTGGGCTTTTGAACGATTTCATAATAAAGAATCCAAGGCAAGATCTTTCTTGGGCTTTTGAACGATTTCATAATAAAGAATCCAAGGCAAGATCTCACTATGTGTGGAACAGGCGGCACGATTTGCAGAGTAGGCGGAACGATATCCGTAAATAACATTAAACAGGCTATCTGTAAATAACATACATTAATGCAGTCAGTTCCGAAAGTGTGAAGTCATTTGTCTACAGTACAGATGTAGGGTTTAGATTAAAAAGGTTGTCGAAATCAAAAGTGAAATGATTCAAAAAGAAGGCCTATCGGCCTAAAAATATAATACGAAATGACATTACACCCAAATAATTAAACATCCACGTAATTAGATATCATCCATACATCATTGAAAGACACGGTTACACAATAGTTTCTCAATATGTGACCCATACATATAAATAAATCAAGTAAATCCATAAGCCATGTGGAAAGTATGAAGAAATTTTAGAATTTATGCTTTGTGGAGCTCAATTGTGATCCACACTTTTCGTAACATCAAATGAAATTAACTAAGACATTAATTAGTATTTTCTTTAATATGTGTGTCTACTTTGAGGGAATACTGAACACGGTTAAAGATTTCAAATTTATAATTTTTAGAGCATAATTTCAAATATTTATAATAATGATTCCATGTATTCGTAGTATTTAGTTCTTATATTCATTCATATTGATCTTTTGTAATTAAATATTATAAATGAATTAAAGCTCTCAAATATAATTTATGAAGTTAAATAACAGTCTAGAATTTCTATAATATTTATTGATATTAATTACGTATTTTTGTTTATTAAGATTTATATATAAACTGATATTTTGATAAATACATGTGTTGAAAATATTTATGTAATTTAGAAATCTAAAATTTGTCATATCTGAAACTTAATTATATCAATATTTTATATTCTATTTTAATATTTAAAGATAATGATTTGTATTAATATTATAGGTTTTCAAAATATTAAATATTTGTTATAGGAAAATACAAAAAGAAATTATATATATTTTTTAAAAAATTTTACGGTTATATTTTATTAATTATATTAATAAAGCATAAAATGTTAGATTAACTTTAAAATGTAGGTGAATAATTATATTTCATTTCCATATACATCTTTTTTTATGTGAACTTCAATTTAATTACGTGATTAAATTATTTTAGATTATTAGAAATATATCTATGTTTTTGTCAATTTTAACTTCATGATAGGATAAAGTTTATGTTAATAACCATCGGATTAAATAGATTTATTGAACTTCAATTTATTCTTTAATTATAGATTAGTATTCTTTCTTTTGTAAGTCGGTATAAAAAATTTCCATTAATAATAAAATATTTACATTGAAACAATGTTTATCAAAAATTTGAGAGTGGAGTGCTCTAACTAGATATTTCAAGAGAGCCTCTTAACTGCCAAAAATAAGAGAGAACTAAACTAAATCATCATCATTGTTTTACAAAAACATCATCCAAATCATAACAGATATGTTCCCTTAAAGTAAGATTTTGCTTTCAAAATTTCAAAAAGTTGAACAGGGGATGCCATCCAATACACACACAAAAAAAATAAGAAATTTGGCCTTCAAGCAACCAAGTTGATAACTGTTGTCCATAGAAGTCACTAGTACGTCGTTGAGGCTGAGATAAAAAAAAACTAAACTTTGCATAAACAATCTGAAATGACCATCGGAGAAAGGGAAGCCCCATTAGTTGGTGGATCAATGCTGGGAGGTGGAGCTATGTTGATGGGTTGAACATGAATTACTTCAGGAGTATCGGCAAGGTCACCAGAATCAGAGTCAGAATCAAATACTACATACTTTCCCACTCGATGTAGTAGTATGGGTATATCATCCAAATAGTAACAAACACTCTTGAGGATTCGTTTAATGTATTTTTGACATGCAAATTTTTTATAGTTGTCCACATGTTTTTCACGGAGCACCAGGCAAACTAAGGTTTCCAATTGTTGATGACTTGCAACAAAGTGCAAAAACTGAAATCTTCGTCGTCGGAATTTCCGAGGGTCCGGAACCCATTTGAAATGTTGATTACCCACCTTTGAATTTGAGAAATAGGATTTATCACCAAATTATCAGGATTTAAGGTGTCGAAACTCTCTTCTGATCTCTGGAGGAACTTATTCAAACAAGGTTGCAAACAAGTTCCAACCAAATAGACATCTAGACTCGGTAATGGAACTACTACTAGCATCTCCTCATCGGTTCACCATTCTTTGATGAGGTGGCATAATGAGGCATAAATGTACAAGATTTTCACTTTGTTGACTGAAATTTAAATAAAATCGAAGCTTTAGAAACGTACTAATAGAGACATAAGTAGTAGGGCTATGAACAAGGATTATATCATCCCCAACACTCACAAAGCACAGTAATAATTAATACTTATAATAGTTGAAACCCTTATAGGATGAAAATACAAGCACGTCTAAAGCTTCCACTAAGTATGAAGAGAAATGAATTGTGTGGGAAATAGCTTTAAGAACCTTGGCTAACCAGTATCCTTTAGCCTCATAGAAACAAATTGAAAAAACAAGACTACCCACCTAGTACCCTAACTGAGCTTCCTTACCTAAATACTAAGTGTTTCTACCAGACTGGAGAGAAGGAAATTGGTAGCGACAATTTAACTTAGAAAAAGGAATGACATGATACAAAGACAGAGACTTAATGACATGAATTTGGTAACAAACAACATAATTGCACCATGTTGCCAAAAATTTAGCATATGAAGTCATAAAATTCCCCATTGTAACATCCGAGACACCAAAATTAAGCCTATGAAAGCATAGTAAAGAAAATTTTTAAAACTAGATTGAAAAGTTCCCCAAATACCACACTCCACATACCAAAATCGAGCAATTAAAAGAGATACCTGGAAATTCCAGGCCGTGGAGCATCGAGGAAGGAATCATGAACACCAACTCACATATGGACCCTGGGGTTGAACTGTGTAGGAAGAGGATGAAAAGCATTTACTTCATTTAAAGCTTCAAAATCCCTTGAAACATGAATGGCATAAAACCCCAATTATGTCCTTCGAGTGAGAGTATACCAGTCCACTTAGAGATGGCTTTGAACACACCCAATACGTTGTACCAAACATCACATGATAAACTCCAGCGCAAGCAACATAAATCCTTTTTGTTGCTCTCAAAAACCCAACGGACGCTCACCACCCTATGCATAATCCATCCATCTTATAACAACTAGAGGAGGAGAAATGACATAAAATTAGCATACCTTTCATCTTCCACTGAAGGACAGAAAAAATATGTAATTGTTATGTGTGACATACTTGTTAAGGAAAACGTTCCCTTCGTGTTGCAGGCCATCATTAATGAACTAAGAGTGTGCATACTTCCTTCCAACAATGGAGTGGGTCAGAGCCATTATGACAACCCCACTAAATACTAAATGAAGCACACCAATGCAATGAAAAAAACCAAAAAGTTGTAAATTTCATTACCCATCACCTTCGTAGATTGATACAAACTCGTCGATGAATATTGATATTCCTTGTTCACACTATATTTTCTTCATGTTTTCCGCTCATGCCAACACTTGTCAACTGCATCACACATTCCAACAAGGAGATAATGGTGGGCTCGTTCCCACCCCCATTGGGAAAATAATAATTAATTCTAATCATAGGTTAGTATTAATTATATATTAGAATTTATTTTTAAGGTATAAAAGAAATATCACTATAAATTGAAAGTGTTGAAGTATTTTATTTTAAAATTTTATTTGAATATAAAATGACGTGAAAATGTTTCTCTACAATATTGTGGATTAATTTGTTACATGTAATTATAGATAATTTGCAAAAAAATTGAAAATGCATACACTGAATATGGAATCCATTTAACTTTTTTTTAATGGAATCTAAATTAAACAAATATCCCTTGACATCATTCATGACTTTCTTTATGTAGGATTGACCTCCTTCCTTTAGATAAATTTCTAGGTTTGGTTAGATAAGTCAGGACCTTGTATACATATTAATCATTCATAAAACGATTCAAAAACAAATCTACTTATGTGTCCCCATCCACAAATATCACCCAATTGAGTCAGTTGATTATCAAATTGCCATTCGTCGATTTAAAAGCTTGGTTTCTGGTCATGTAAAAAGGAAATGTGAAGAAGAGACACAAGAAAATATTAGAGAATGACTGATCATAATTCCTAGCTCAAGCATAGAGAAATGTATGCCCCACAATAGAAGGGAATGCAAAGTAATGAAAGCCAAAAACAACTTTGAGAAAATATTAGACCATGACATCCTTTGAACGAAGGAGAAGATAGAGAACACTTTTTGGCATCTATGGGAAGTGGAAGTTGTATTATTGTGACAACACTTTAATCATCTCATGTACCATGAGAATTGAGGAAATTTATATGAGAACAATGGTCACTTTGTTCCAATCCCAATATAACATTTCTATTCAAACTAGCCAAGATTTTGTCTATGTAAAGTTGAAATGTTTTCCAACAAGCAATCATTGATACAATTTGAACATATTGGACTATATGCATGGTTATGTTTATTATTAGCATAAGACTAGATGAAAAGGTTTTTGGGTATGTTTTTTTATTTCAAATTTATATGAAATTTTGTAGAGATTTTTTAAACTATTTATCATGATTTTAGGATATAGTTTTTCTTTCAAATTTATATCGAATTTAATAGAGATTTTTTAAAATTACAAGTGTGAATAGTAAATTTTGCACCATATAAATAATACTTTATAATTTTTTAAGGTACTTATTCTATTTATATATTTAAAAATATATTTTAAATAATAAAAAAAAACATAATATTATAAAAAAAGTTTTATTAAATTCCATTAAAATTTCCAAAACATAAAATAAATAAACACCAAAAAATATATATAAAATAAATCAAATGATTTTCCAAAACAAAAAAGTTGAAAACACCCAGAAAAATCATGCAAAAATAACCACATGTGGTTGAGATAGGCCAAAACAGAGTGCTTGTAACAACAAAATGTTAAAGTCGTGGTAACAATATTTCATATAAATTATTTATGAAATATACCTTATAGTTTTTATTTTATTTTATATTAATAGTATGAAAGTAATAATTTTTATATACTTTATATTTTATTTTATATTAATAATATGAATGTGATATTTTTTAAATAATAATAAATTATTAAATTAAATATTAAAGTGATCTTTTGTGGCAGTAGTCACCCTCCCAAGTGAAAGGTAAAGTTTTTTTAGCTTTTACATAAAGTATTGAAAATGATAAATCCAAAGAAAAACCTATGACTTCATAAGTATAACAACACGTTATAAGCCAAATAAAAATCTAACATCTCAATTAAATCCAAAGAAAAACCTGTCACTTCTACAAAAATCTAAGCTTTCATAAATTTAAATATCTTATACCCGCAAATTCAATAGAGGAATGAATGCACGTTGATAGTAATGAATTAAAGGTCAGTCACACAAATATTATTAGATTAAGGTTTGGATGGAATACATATCTATTCGTGGAGGGATCTTATTAGATAATGGAATTTTATTAAACATATTGTCAATATCGACTTTGTAATTTTCAAACTCTCTCTGATACACTGCATCCCAATGCACCCACGCCTTCCATTGAAAAATGGTTTTTGAATTTATAGTTTCCACATTGACTTACATGGGTTCTAAGCATTTCCGGATCATTTTAGAAATCTATCATGTATTATTCTTTTGATTACAAAATCGCTTGTGACATCTTATTAAAGTAGCATAGTTTTTTCTCCAAAAAGAAAAAACGGTGTTTTTATTAAGAACAATACATATTCAATTATATTCATCCTAGTTATCAAAAGGTAGCATGGAAAAAACCATGTGGCATATCTAATCCATCATTTATTTGTACTCAGGAGAGAGCATAAAGCTTATAATCTCAACACATGTGACTAAAAAAAAGAAAACCATACATGTGAATCATACAACCAATGGAACAGGATCTATGCTTCAGATCCAAAACTAAGATAAAGCCCCCCTGTCCAAAATGATAATTAAAGAGAAAAATCAGAAGCTTTCCAATTCATGATATGAATAAGGGCGCGTCATCCTGTAACCAGGAATCAATTAAGCATATACAAACAATAGTTGCATTCGGAAACACCATCATCATGAAACTGAGGAAAACCAAGAGTGGGATGCAAAAACAACAAAAAAGAGAAAGAAAACGAAACTGAGTCAGCTCACTTGCAGAAGACGACATGGTAGTACTATGGTACAGGAAAATGAAATGAGTTGATCAGCTGTGAGTCCTTGAAATAGGATATCAATATATCGTCGAAGGGTAGACAAAGGCCCTTTTTTGATAAGATATGTGCATGAGAGTTATTTTCTCTATGTACATGATTCAAAGACACTTCGGTAAACTTCAATCCATCCCTGCATACCATGTATGAGAAGAGCAGAAACACCATAAATGCCATTTATGATAATTTTGGAGTCCCCGTATACATGAATATTAGGCAAATTAAGGTTATATGAATCCAAGAGCCCACTCCACAGCGCCATAAGTTCAACTTTGTTGTTCGAACCACAACCACCATTCCAACAAATATGATATCTTTTTGCCTCCTGAAGCTTGATCCATGCCCCGCAACCACAAACACCATCTTGTTGTGCCCCATCGAAACAAATTTCCGGAATGGCAATAGGATGAGGCTTATTACGCTTGGACAAGTCGGTTGGGATCCCTAGAGTAGATGGTTGGGCATCCAACCATGACATAATGGATCTATGTATCATATATCTATTAGCAGGTATCCCCTAAAAAATAAGGTGATTTCTAGCACGCCATATATCCCAAAATAAGTAAAATGGAAGCGTTTTATATTTTCCATTTGTAGCCCCCCCATGTCCGAATGGTATTGATACAGTCATCTGGACACCAAGTAGGATCCAACATGAACCATGTGAATATTGACCATATACTGATAGCAAAAGAGCATGAGAAGAATAAATGTGATGCAGATTCCTCGTGAATAAGACAGAAAGGACACCTCCCCTGTCCATGGAAACCATGTTTTTTGAGGCAGTCCCATGTTAACATTTTGCATTTCGACATCAGCCACACAAGTAATTGAATCTTAGAGGGGATATTCCAGCTCCATGTTTGATAAAATGGAGAAAGAGCGCTAACCGGATAATGATGTTTAATAATATGATGATAAATCTCCCTAAGCTACACAGCATCACCCACCATATGGCCATCCCAAATCAGGTGATCCCCATCCCCATGCCAGGACATACCCGCATCTTTTAATCCATTCAACATAGAGTGCCATTTGAATTCATCCGCCCAATCAGACCCAACAGTTCAACTGATTTCCAAATCGAAGACCCAAGGATCCGACATAAGATTAGTTGAGCTAAGTTAGTAATGCCACGGTGACTCAATCTGTGAATTAACCTTGGATCAATTGGAATACCACCATCCAATCCCAAAATCCTTTCAAACCCCAAACTAATCCTTTGTCCATTTCCAAATTTCCACACTAGCCTCCGCGCCATATAGGGCATGATTTTTACAAAACTTCACCATTCCCGTTAAACAATTGTGTTATGTGCGATTGAATTTATTCACATGTGTTTTCAATTGAGTTTTAAATTTCTGCAAGTTTAACAGTGGAAGGATTCTGTATTTAGCAAGAAGATAAATATTGTTAGATCAGGAGGATCTGGTAACACATCAGTATTAATAAATTTCTACATGGTATCAGAGCAGCATGGATCACTGGAGATTGCAATTGTGAATAATTGTTGAGTTTTGTGCTGGTGGACAATTCGAATTTGTTGCAGAAATGTCTTGGTGCGACAGTTGAGTATTCATTGAAATGTCTTTCAATGGGTTGCGATTGGAGTATGCCCTTGAGGGTAGCTCAAATTACATAGCCTGGAAGGATAGGATGGAGGCGATGCTTGAAGATAATGGACTGAAGGAGTTTATCGATAACGATGTTCCTAAGCCTACTTCTAGCGATGCTGCAAGACTTGACGCATGGCAAAAGAAGGTAGCGAAGACAAGAAGAATTATGTTGGAAGGTGTGAAGGACCATATTGTGTCAAGCCTTCACGGGAAAGCCACTCCATTTGCAATGTGGAGGGCTTTGACAGATCTTTTCCAAAGAAGCAGTGACCGGAGGAAGTTGGCGTTGAAAGATAAGCTCAGAAAAAACACTGTTACCGATGAAATAGGTAACCTGACCTCAAAACGGGAACTCTATCCCAAAAAAACTCAAAAAACATGAAAAAACACCCTAAAAACAAAAAAAGTGTATTCTAGAATGCACTTGGTTTTTTTTGAAGATAAAATTTCAACATTTTATAAAATTATGCTAAAAACAAAATTGTTTCTTGAAAAAAGGATTGAAAAAACACCTTCAAAACAAAACCAATTGATGCTGGAATAACCAAAAAAAAAAAAAAAATCATATTTTTGACATTTTTAAAAATAGAAATAACATTTTTTAATTTTTAAAATTCAAACATTAAAAAAAACCTAAAATTTAAGAAAATAAATAAATTTAAAAAATAAAAACATTTTAAAGCTTAAAATTTAAAAATATATAGGAATAAAAAAATAAAAATAAAAACAAAATAAAAATTTTAATTCAAACATTAAAAAAACCTAAAATTTAAGAAAAAAAATTAAAAATTAAAAATTAAAAAAAATTTAAAGATTAAAATTTCAAAATATATAGAAATAAAAAAATAAAAATAAAAAGAAAATAAAAATATTAAAATAAAAAGAAAAACCAGTTAAGAAAGAAAGAAATTATAAAAAATAAAATATAGAAATTAAATTTAAAAAAGAAAAAGAAAATGTTTATTAAATCAACAAAAAAATAAAAATAAAAATAAATAAAAAAAAATTAAAGAAATATGTTAAATTTTAATAAATTTAAAACTTAAAAAAAATCATTATTGAAATTAAAAGTAAAAAAATGAATAATTAATTAAAAATAAAAAATGAAAAAAAAATACAATAAAAATATTAAATTTAAAAAAATATATATTAAAAAAATAAATAGATTTTAAAAAATATATTAAATTTAAATTTTATCTATATATATATATATATATATATATATATATATATAAAAGATTTTATTAAATTAAAAAAAATGTTAATATTAAAATAACAAATTAAATTAAAAAAATAATAATAATAAATAAATAAATAAACAAATAAATTTTGAAATAAAAATTAAATTTTAAATATAAAGAAAAAAAAAGAAGAAGACATTGTTAAAATAAAAAGTTAAAAATCTTTAAAAATCAATTAAAATTGAAAAATTGAAAAAAACAAATTAAAAAAAAAATATTAAATAAAAAATAAAATAAAAAACAAATTAATTTGAAAATATTAAGTTTAATTTAAAAAAAAATCTAATTTTAAATACAAAATTTTAATCGAAATTAAAAAAAAATATAAAAATTTTATGTAATTAAAGAAATAATAATAAAAAAATAAAAAATTTAAAAAAAATATTAAATTCAAATAAATAAATAAATAAAAATACAAAATTTACTAAATTTTAAAAAATTAAATGAAAAAACTAAACATAAAATTCAATAATAATAATAATAATAAATGAAATTTTTTTAAAAAAAATCAATTAAATAAAAAAAATACAAAATTTAATAAAAATTATAAACAAAATTTAGAAAAAAAAAAATTAAAAAAAAAATGAATAAAATTAAAAAAAAATTAAAAAAACAAATAAAAATTAAAACAAATTAAATTTCAAATACAAAAATTAAATTTAAAAAAAAAAATTAAATTTTTTGAATTAAAAAAAAAAATAAAAAAAAGATATATTAAAAATTTAAAAAATTAAAAATAAAAAAGAATTTTTTGATTGTGGTGGCGCCGCCAATCAGCCTCCCGCCTATGTGACGACAGAGGCCGACCACTAGGCGGGAGGTCGATTCCGAGAATCCCCCTCCCGCGGCAGGAGGACGATTCCCGGAATCGGCCTCCCGCAGCGGGAGGGCGATTCACGGAATCGGCCTCCCACTGCAGGAGGGCGATTCCCGTAATCGACTTGAGGACGCAGGGGGGCGATTCCCGGAATCGGCCTCAGGCCGATTCCCGAAATTGGCCTCCCGCGGCGGGAGGGCAATTCTTGGAATCGGCCTGAGGGCGACTCGAAATTGGCCTCCCGCTACGGGAGGGCGATTTCGAATCGGCCTCGAGGGCGACCCCGAAATCGGCCCCCGTGACGTCGAGGGCGATTCCCCGACCGACCCCGCGATTCCCCGACCGCCTTCCCCGCGGCGGTGGGCGGACCCTGGACCGGCTCTCCGTCGGCGGAGGGCGATTCCCCGGAATCGGTCGCTCGCGCGAGAGGGCGCACCTGTGAATCGACCTCCCCGTCAGAGGGCGACCCCACCCGCCCGGCGGGGGCGAGAGGGCGACCCCTCGCGGCCGAAGGGTGACCCCGGGGACCGCCCTCTCGCCGTGGGAGGGCGATTCCCGGAATCAGCCTCCCGCCGCAGGAGGGCGATTCCTGAAATCGGCCTCCCGCCCAGGTGGCGGCGAAGGCCGACTGGCGGCGCCACCACGATCAAAAATTTCTTTTATTTTTTAATTTTTTTTTAAATTTTTAATATATATATATATATATATATATATATATATATATATATATATATATATAAAAATTAAAAAAATTTAAATTTTTTTTTTTAAATTCAAATTTTTTATTTTAAATTTAATTTGTTTTAATTTTTTAGTTTATTTTGTTTTTCATTTTTAAAATTTATAAATTGTTTCATTTAAAAAAAAAAGCAGGAAATTTATGGATATTTGTTTTTTAATTATTTGCACGTGGTTTTTTTCATTTTTTTTGTTTTTTAATGATAGTTTTTTTTATTATAATTCTTTTATTTTAATTTTCATTTTCATTTTTTTTTTATAAATTTGTTTTTTTGTTAATTTTAAAATTTGTATTTTTGTTTCCGTTTATTATTATTATTTTTTTAATTTAAATTTTTAAATTTAATTTTTTCTTTTTTGTATTTTATTTTTTTATCTAAATTTTAATTTTGTAATTTAAATTATTTTTAAATTTTCTATTTTAAATTTTTTTTTTTAATTATATGGATTTTTTTAATAACTTAGAAAAAAATGTTTTTGATGTTCTTTTTTTCTTTTTTTCTTTAAATTATGTGTTTTTTTTGCAAATTTTGTCATTTCTTTTGATATAATTTTCGAATATTTTTGTTTTTTTGACATTTTTATTGGTTTATATATATATATATATATATATATATATATATATATATATATATATATATATATATATATATATATATATATATTTATCTAAGTTTTGTGTTTTATTACCAACATGAAGATCACCACTCTAAAAAAAAAAGGTTGATGCTTCAACGTTTCAAAATTAGCATGAAATCACTGCTCTAAAAAAAAAAAATTGATGCTGCATCAATACGTTTCAAAATTAGCATGAAAATCACTAACATTTTAAAACAAATATTCATACTTCATAAATAAAAATATTAGAGTGTCAAAAATGTGCTAAAAAAAAGAGGTGATTCTGCATCACCACTTTTCAAAATCGGGTGCTTTTTATGCTACCAAAAAAAAGTAGGTAACAGTGCGGTTACCTATTTCATCGGTAACATTGTTAAAATTAAAAATGGATAAGGGTGACAATATTCAAAAATATCTCACGAAGTTTTTCCATTGTAGGGATGAACTGGGAAGTGTGGGGATTAATGTTGATGATGATGACTTGGTGAGCTTGGCTCTCCTTGGGCTTTCGAAGAGTTGGAATAGCTACAAAGACTTTGTCAATGGACAAGAGAAACTGTCGAGTTGGGAGCGACTTTGGTCAAATCTTGTGCAGGAGGTGATAAGGTGAAGTACCAAGGATGGCTCTTCATCGAAGAATGATGATGAAGAGAATTGTTCTTTGGCTACCAAATCAAGGAAAGGGAAGGGGAAGAAATCCCATCCAAAATCCAAGGCTAAAGGTAAGAAGCTGGATTTGTCCAAAGTGAAGTGTTTTCACTGTCACAAACATGGGCATCTCGCCACTAACTGCCCATAGAAAAAGAAGAAAAAGAAGATTGCTAGAGCTACAGCTGGAGAGGCCTTAGCCTCTAAATTTGAACTTGATTTCTCTTTGATCGCATGCTTGGTTTTAAGCGCAATGGGATCGGTGTGATATCTTGATAGTGGTGGGTCTTTCCACATGACGGGAGACAAGGAGTTGTTTAGTGACTTGGAGGAGAAGGATCTCCAAATGCATATAGAGATGGGCGACGATGGCAGATACAGTGCGACCGGAATTGGAACCATTACCTTTGAGAGGGAGTCAAGTAAACCATTTCTATTGAAAGATGTTATGCATGTTCCAGGTCTGAAGAAGAACTTGGTCTTGGTCGCAATGTTGGAAGACAAAGGTTATGACGTTGTTTTCAGTGAGGGAAAAGCTTTCCTGTGACATAAAAAAATGAGTCAAACCAAGAGGATACGGATTTGAGTTAAGAATATCTACAAGCTGGAGGTAGATGGCTACGCTGCAATGATGGGAAAAGAAGAAGAAGTGGTGAGCAGGGATGAGGGTGAATTATGCCACAGAAGATTGGGCCATCTTCACCATGGCGCCTTGAATATTTTGTAGCAGATTTATACTGGACTTCCCAAGGGTACTCTTGCATGGTCAGATCAGTGCAAGGATTTAATATGGGTAAGTTTGTGAAGACCACCTTTCATGAGAAGGATAACTGTGCTTTGGTGATCCTAGAGAGAATTCACTTAGACGTGTGTGGACCTTTCTCAGTTGCTTCAATAGCAAAACACAAGTATTATGTTATATTTTTTTATGACTATTATCGTAGATGCTGGATCTTCTTCATGCAGAAGAAGAGCAAAACATTCTCAAAGTTTTGTGAGTTTAAAGCATTGGTGGAGAAGGAGTCGGGGAAGCAAGTGAAGACTCTACAGAGCGATAATGGTGGTGAATATATCTCGAAAAAATTCAAAGACTTATATAGCAAAGAAGGAATTCGAAGAGAACTCATAGCACCTCATAACCCATAGCAGAATGGGGTTGCGGAGAGGAAGAACAGAACGATCATGGGTGTTGCACGAGCTATGCTTGAGAGGGAGCTAGACTTGCATGCAGAGGAGGAATTTCCTGTAACAAAAGATGAGCCTCTAGATGTGGATCATCCACAGGATGATGTTCATGGAGTGGAGGAGTCCACTCTTGCAGAACCAAACATCAGATCTGACAGAAAGTGTACCACAGAAGCTGAGATACTGAAGCTTGATGCGGCAGAGAATGTAGGATTCCCTACATCACAGCAGACATAGATAGTCACCCGAATGATTTACTGGATACATGGCTCTTATGAGCAAGTGTATCATGATAGAGCCATATTCTTTTGAAGAAGCAGCGCAGGAGCCCACATGGGTAGATGCTATGGTGGAGGAGTATGACTCCATTGTCAGAAACAATGCTTGGGAGATTGTTCCGAGGCCGGTGGGTAAATCAGTGGTAGATTCAAAATGGATCTACAAGGTAAAGCAAGCTGCTGATGGGGGCGTCAAGAATTATAAGGCAAGATTTGTTGCCTGAGTCTTCTCACAGAACGAGGGGATTGATTATGAAGAAACCTTTGCACCTGTCGCATAGTATTCTTCCATAAGGACCATCCTTGCTCTCTCAGCGCAAATGGGTTGGCACATTCATCAAATGGATGTGAAGACTGTGTTCCTTAATGGGATCATTGAGGAAGAGGTGTACATTTAGAAGCCTGAATGATTTGAGATCTTCAGCAGTGAGTCAAATGTGTGCAGACTCAAAAGAGAGTTGTATGGGTTGAAGCAAGCACCATGTGCTTGGTACACATGGATCGACAGCTATTTCACTGGACTTAGCTTCACCAAGAGTGAGGCAGATGCAAACCTGTACACTCATGCAAGGCAGTTCTTGCAAAGGAGTTTGAGACGAAGGATTTGGGCCTCCTTCATTATTTCCTTGGATTGGAAATATGGCGGCGAGAAGGTGAACTGTTTGTGTCTCAAGGCAAGTATGCACGGGAGATACTTGGTAAGTTTCACATGGAGGACTGCAAGCCCATGGATACTCCTCTTCCAGGAAATTGGAGGAAAGAGGATGCTACATTGGAAAAGGTAGTGGATGCCACTGTTTATCGACAGTTGGTGGGTTCGCTCATGTATTTAGTTAATACAAGACCGAACATATGCTATGCGGTGAACTAGCTTTCACAAGCGATGGTTAAGCCTACCAAGCTCTTTTGGAAGGCAGACAAGCATGTCTTGAGGTATCTCAGGGGCACATCTGAGTATGGATTTTGGTACAGACAGACAGATGAGGTGAAGTTGCATGGCTTCACAGATGCAGATTGGGCAGGAATCCCAATGGACAGAAAGAGCACATCAAGAGGGGTTTTCAGTATTGGATCTACAACAATTTATTGGTACAGCAGGAACCAAAGATCCGTGGCACTCAGTTCAGCAGAAGCAGAATACATGGCAACAATTCAAGCTGCATGTGAGGCTATCTAGATGAGGAAGATCCTGGTCAGTTTGTTCGGTTCACATTTATATCCTACAGTGATACATTGTGATAATAAGTGTTGCATTAAAATCTCTATTAATCCTGTGTTTCATGATAGATCTAAACATATTGATATCCAGTATCATCATATCAGAGATTGTGTGCAGCGGAAGATTATGTTGCTTCAGGACATTCCTACGGAAGATCAGGATGCAGATATTCTGACGAAGGCGCTTGGTAGGAGAAAATTCGAATACCATAGAGGCAGGATCGGGGTGAAGGATAATCCCTATCTTGTTGAGAGGGAGTGTTGAGATTCAACAAGATGATGAGCTTAGTGAAAAGTAAGCACCTTCACTAAGAGGGGCCGACAGGATATTTTTAGGTGTATGTCTATTTTTAGACATGGTGAGCATATTCTATAAGTTACAGGATGCTATTTGTAGATGGTTGGTCAAATGTGGAAAATAGATGAAATTCTATTTTTAGAATATTGGGCGAAGTCTATTTATAGATCGTCGATCTAAAAATAGATGCATGTCGATCATTATTAGCTCTTAATAATAATCCAACAATAAACATCAACTTATTCTATTGGAGCACTTTATTTTAGTGAACAGATTTGGAAAATCAGTGGGCTGAAGGAATTATGCAATTCCTAGAGTTTAATGGTGGCTCATGCATGAAGGACTTAGTTAGAACTGAAGTGGCAAAGTTATGACAGAGTTGGAAGAGTTGTTTATGGAGTTGTTATTTAGTTTAACTCAGTTAATTGAGTTAAACTTAGTTGAGCTAGTTGTATCTAGTCTAACTGAAAGATACACTAGTGAGAGTTAAGTGAACTAATGAGTTAATTAATTCACAGCTAATAACTCACTAAAAACTAAACAAAAACAACAGTTAACTATAGTCCATGTCAGTTCCAATGGAGACCCAGTGGAGAGATAGGTGAAAGGGTGAGATGGACTATCCGTTGTGACTATAGTGATGCATTCAATGCATCTGACACGCATTGGAGTTGCCAATGAGGATTACGTAGTCAAGGCAAGGCCAATTCGAATTCATTCAGGGGTCTTCTTCAGCAGGGATTGCGTAGTGGAGGCAGGTTGTCAGGAGGCAAGAAATTGGTGCATGGAGATGCAAATTTCTGCATGACTGTGTGTAATGAATCTACATTGTACTGAGAGCTTGATGTACTAAGCTTTGTATGAGATTATTACATGATTCCATTCATATACATAATACAAGATAGTTGGGGTTTTTAGCTTTAAGCTTTCTCGTTAAACAACTGTGTTATGTGTGATTGAATTTATTCACATGTGTTTGCAATTGAGTTTTAAATTTACGCAAGTTTAATAGTGGAAGGATTATGTATTTAGCAAGAATATAAATATTGTTAGATCAAGAGGATCCGGTAATACATCAGTATTAATAAATTTCTACATTTGCATCCAATTATTTGGGACCATATCCCACTGCCTTTTAATGCCCTCCATAGAGACTTGATAAGGATAGAATTTGAGAATAAATGAAGATTTAAGAGACCCAGGCCACCAAATGTTTTTGGAGTCGTAATTTAGTCCAATATATAGAGGTGAATTTTATTTTTGTTTTGAGCACTAGACTATATGAAGTGCGATATAACGGATTTTATTTTGTCTACTGTACATTTGGGGAGGTAATACAGATGTGTCCAATATACTACAAACTGTGACAATACAATATTTTGTACCATGATATATCAACCTCCCAGAGACAAGAACTTGTTAGACCACTTCATGATTCTGTTCCCGAACTTGTCAACCAACCAAGTCCAGTCCTTTACCCTATAGTATTTGGTCTGTGTGTGCACTTGATAGATCCCATATTATAATGGATCTAGGCTGGTTTAATATTACCAATGTGAGATGTATCATGATGCAAGTGTTTTGATGCTTATCTTCCCTTCCAGTCATTTAATTTATATGTCTGCTCTACTAAAATTAAAATTCAAAATAAACACACAACTTCACTCACATAACTTTCATGTCCATCTACCTTACTTTTGTAGGTCCATCTACCTTGATTTTGGCATTGCTAATGAGTTATGTATTTTCAAACCCTAAGTTTATTGAGGTTCATTCCAAAATTTGTTTTATCATTTATTCATTTTTTAATTTGATGTGTGAAGATATTTGAAGGAAACACTTCTGAAAAATTGAACTTTGAATATGTTAACATACATAGCTTTTATGTCCATCTACCTTGTTTTTCACATAGCTATTGGCTTATCTATTTACAAACCCTAATTTTATTGAGGTACATTCCAAAATATGTTTTGAGATTAATTCATTTTTTAATTATATTTGTGAAGGAATTTGAAGGAAACACTAGGATAGGGGAGTGGAAGAACTTAACTCTGAATATATTGGAAGTAGCACTAACACTATGTTGTTAGTTTTGATTTAGTAATTGTGATTAATTTGATATCCACCTAATTAGGAAAATTGTTTTTTACGTAATTGAATTTTTAATAATAGCAATAATAATAATTTCATTTAAAGGAAACATTACATAAGGAGATAGGTAAAGTAAACAAATTTAACCTTAAATAAGAGATGAAGCATTAGTCCTAGGAAGTATATGATATTTTGTGTATGCATAGCAATTTTTCAACTTAATTTTATTAGAAATGTACACACTTCGCCTTAAATAGGAGAGGAAGGATTAGTCTAGTCAAGTATATGGGATTTTTTTCTACGCAACAATTTGTCTACTTAAATTTATTGGAGATATTGTACATATTTCACCCTTTAGAATTTGCATCTATGACCTTTTAAAAGGAAACACATGTTAGGAGTCATTAAATCCACTCAAATTATACTTAATTATAATTGTACTTACCATAAGAAAATACCTACTTATTCTCCGCTACCTTATTAAAATAAGGTAAAATCATCACACAAATGAGTTACGATATTAATATTCAAATATTAATGTTAAAATGGAAATACAATATACTCTCAATAAACTCACCATATAAACAAGTAAAATAAACTCACTCAACACTAACATATGAAACACAAAACAACAGAAATACATTCTGAAAAAACTCATGCAAGAACAACATACCAAACATAAAACAACGCAAATACATTCCAAACAAAAGCCTATACCACAACATAGAAAATACACTCCCATTCCCTTTACCATAAATGATAAAGAGATACCAAAGTATAGTTGTAGATGTGGCATGGTATATGATAAAGAGGGTCATGGAGTAAAGTTGTGTAGTTGTAAAAACACACTACTCACGTTTATTGCAAAGTTTAGATGTTTTTATTTTATCTAAAATTTTACTCATTAACTTATTGAAAACAACTGTTTCTACGGAGAGGCCCGAACCAAATCCAAATAAGAACCCCATTTACAATCCCTCTCTGCTTGTTGAAGATATGATATGTTTTTTCAGTAATCCTTCATCATATTGTCCAATATGAAGAGGACACAAGCCCTAGAAATGTTCGCATAATCACTTATACCGTGCCTAGTGGCTCTTAATTTTCAAGGATCCCTCTTAGTTTCAGGCATCCCGATTGAGTTTTTCCTCCACCAAGAAGAATGTGAAAATTTATGTGCTACAAAAAAGTAGATTCAGAAATATTCTCTTGACATTTATTGAGCTTTAATTTGATATATGCATTTTAAAATATTTTTTAATTTTCATTCATCTTACATAAACACACACACACACACACACACACGTGTGTGGAAGGCTTTGAAACTTGAAAGAAGCACTTCTATAAGGAGAACATAAGAACCTAACTTTGAATGAAGGAGGAAGGAGTGGTCACAGTGGAATTATTGATTTAATAATGGTAGTCATTTTGATTTCTACCTAGTTTTAGTAATATGACATAATCTACTTTTAGAATTTAAAATTGTAACCTTTTATTAAGAAAGATAGATACATTCAAATTGTACCTTCTTGGAATTTGAAACTGTAACCTCTTATTAAGATAGAAACACTCTGTCTCGGTTAAATTTATTGGCTAGGACACTTTATCATGCTCAAAAAATATAAGTGGTGATATAGTTATATTATTGACAAATGAAATTTTGTATTATAATTTGTTTATAAATTAAGTGATGATGAACTTCCAAAATGTGAAAGAGGTTATCAAATTGGTTTAATGGTATAAAATGATTTATAGAAGAAATCAAAAGGTGTAGGAAAAAGCTCAACATGGATGGATATGGATGGGTTTGCAGTTGTAGATCTAGGGAAGGATCCCTTATTTGTTGAAGATGTGGGAGTGATCTTCTCATGAAGCTATGCAATAGCTTGGGACATTGTTCAGAAATTGACTTCGAGAGATCCATGATCTGGGAGTTCAAGGGTGGAACTTGAGGATCCAAATTTTCACACCCTTCTAAGGGTTATGAGACAACTTGATGGATTTAGTAACCTAAAATATTTCGAAATGATAATGATGTAAGGGACCTACAAGTACAAGTACATGTATGCAGTTTGGTTTAACCATATACACAAAGGACATCCTAGTAGTTTGGTGGTTGCAACAGTTGGTACCCATCTATTTTGGTCGATGGTTGTTTCTTTATATGGACATCGACATATTATTTTTAATCATATTTGTAAACATTAGGACAACATGTAGAATTTCCTAATTGAAATCGACACATGTAGTCATTAAGGGAGGGACTTGGAAAATATAATTCCTATTTGTCTTGTGATGGAGTTATATTATTTTTTTAGACATTTGTTATATCTAAGAGAGATATTAGATGCTATTTAGGTGTGTGGTTAAGATATTCTCTCAACATATTAATCGTGTGGTTAAGATAGTATTTCTCTTTTAAAATAATATTTAAATTATTTATATGTGTGTTTATAATAATGCAATTATGTTTTTGGTGTGCAATTGGTGTGTTAAATGTATACATATCATATTTCAAAAAAATATATATGAGGGAGGTTTAATTCTAAGTTCTATAAAAATATTTTAAATTTTATTTATTATGGAATTTTCAATTTGTAACTATTTATTCTTATACATAACAATAGAATAGAATAGAATTGATGAATTTAATAATTTACTTAAATGTTATATAATAGGTTGATGGATTAGTTTGAAATTATAAATATGTATATTAAAAACAAGAAAAAAATACATTTTCTTTATCATTAAATTTATTTTTATTAGTTTTTTTTTCAAAGTAAAACTAATTCTATTATATCACCAACCATAAGTTACATTGCGCATCCTCAAAGATGGACAAGTCCATTTCGGAGGGAATAGTAAAAAAACTACTGTAAAAAACTAAACTACCCCTAGAGGGGAAACCAGCCCTAGTAATCCAAGGAAAACAAGCTGCGCTTAGTGGGAAACTAGCCTTAAAATTGTGAAAAATGAAGCAGAAAGAACTAATAGAGGTAACATGAAAAACCACCATACTGCAAAAAACCGAAGAGACAACGTTATGGAGAACCTTCATGCTTGTTGTTGGGGGGAGATGCCTCTTTGAGAATGCGACAGATGTAGCCGTTGTCCAGAGAATCGAGCCCAGGCTCAGAGTCCTCATGCGGTGCACGAGGAGATACTGGAAGCTCGAGGCGCTTCGCCGGAGTGTCCTGAATGGCTTCGTCCTGCAGAGTGGTTGGAATGTCCAAGGAGGCGTTCAAGTTGAAGTTGTCATTCTGCAAGGAGGAGCCCGAATGACACAGTCCCAGAAGACGCTTATCTTCTGCAGGCTCGATATCACTATCTTCAAAATTGGAGCTGGAGGCAAGCTGAATGGGGAGAGCTTTAAGCTTTCGAGGGATGAAGGTTGGCTCTGCAGGGATGGTGGACTTACGGGCCCTCTTTTTACAGCGAGAGGAGGGAGGAGCGGAGGGATCGGGGAGCAGTAAGGGAGGCGAGGCAGTCACGAATTTTGGGGGCGGCAAGTCCGTCATGGCCCAATCCATAGGAAGATTCACATCCTGGGGGAAGGAATTGGACAGAGGAGGACGCGAAGGGAGACGCCTCCCCCCAGCTCGCCTACAGCGTTGCCGGTGATGACCAGGCATCGAGGCCGACTTGGGAGAGAAACTAGACAGCTGAGGAATCGTTGCAGAGGCAAGAGCCCAGAAGCCTCTCACATGAACAGGGGAGGGCCGAAGCCAGAAAACCAGAGGGAGAGCGAGCAAAGTGGGGGGGGGGGGGGGGGGGGAGCCAGAGAAATAGCGGGAGTGTCGAACAACATGTTGCAGAGGAGAGTTATTATGAGACTCATCGAGTACGTCGCATGGAGGGTGGCGCATGGGGGTTTAAAGCCCAGCCCATGCGAAAATTTAAGGCGATGGGCATCCCAAGGCTGAGGCACATGGGCGTGCCGTGTGGTGATCCACATGGCAGCCCCATGTAGCCCTGCTGAGTTATCTAGCACCCGCATCCAGGGGAAAATTTATTTGAATTATTCTATATATATATATATATATATATATATATATATATATATATATATTATACAGAGTAGTCAAGTGTGGATTTTAGGAGTTTCGGGCGGATATCTAACCGGAATTCGACAAAATAAATTGTGGCCAAATATTTATTTATGTTGTTTAAACATGTTTTCTGATTACATATATGGATTCAACACCTTCAAAAACCCCTAGGGAACTTCGATTGAGAAGATTTCACCTATCAAAATTGTGATTTCAGTGAATCCCTGTCGGATTCTAGACAAAATAGATCAGAAAATAAACAAGAAAATTTTCAAAAAATCACACATAAAGGTTACTCGAATCATAATACATATAACTTGTTTGTTAAATATTATAACATATAAGTTATTTGCTAAATAAATAATATTATATTACTAATTTTTAAAAAATGATCTAAACATCTAAATTTATAAATCCATGGATCATTTGGAGAGATACAAATGGGAAATAAATATTTTCATGTATTTTTAAGGAATGCATTGTCAAATTGAGGCCACAAGAGAAAATTGTATGGTGTACTCATGCAAAGGAATAGGTTTTAGATATTCAGATTCAAAACCCAAATTGTAAATCAAATTCTCCATAAAGTCGGTCTCAAGAGGTCCAAATCTAGCAAATATATGTTGGGAACGCAACTGTGAAGCGACGAATAAGGAAAAGGAAGAAAATGTAAAACTGAGGTAAAATCAGTGACATATCAAACATTGTCAGATAGCATTACATCGATTCAGTTTACGCTATCATTTTTTTGTTGTGTTGTTATGTAAGCTTAACTTTTCCATGTAGCATTGGTACTTTTTCTTTAGTGCTTTTAATACAAATTTTTTTCTCTCTTGTACATTGTGGTGTATGTAGTTGATATTTATCAATTTTTAGTTGTGGTCAATGTTGACATCTAGCTTCGAGATTGTAGATACATGATTTAGGGGAGGTCACAAAAAGAAGATAAAGGCATTTTGTTTTTTACGACACTAAGTGTGGATGTGGATAGTCACCAAGGTCATGCATGAGTGTTCCACAACAAAGAAGAGATGCAAAACCTATTTAACTAAACTGAAAACAGAAAAGTATTATCTTATAATTTTCCTTCTAGGTTTCATAAGAGCAACATCAACCACATCTCTTAAAATGAATCTCTCTCATGGTTTCTTCTCTTTTCACTTTGCGACACTTCACTTATTCCTTTATCTTATAAAAGTATTTCACAATAGAATTTTCGTAAATCAAAATGTTCATTTTCAAGAGGATATAAAGTACTTTTATTTTTCCAAATCATTCTGGAAAGAGGTAAATCCTACCCCTTTATGGAGTACTAATAAATTATTCTATGTGGAATTGTTTTTCTTTTGTAATGGTGATTATTTCATATACATTCACTTATAGTAGCCAATAAGAATTGTCTCGACTATTGATTTGATAAGTAAATTATGATAAAAAATACATTTTTTAAGAAATTCAATAAAACGATTATTTTATTATGTATTTTTATTAATTTATCTTTATTATTTTTAAATTATTTTAACCTTTCTTAAATTTTTATTTTTTTAATAAAATAAAATAAATAAATAATATATTTAAATTTAGAATATTAATGATATATGAAAATAAAACTATATAAATAAATCTACTTAATATTGTATTAACATTCTATTAATGTATTTGAAGTCTCGGAGGGAGAACATGAAACATGTGCAAAATCATTAGGATATTCATTAGATATCTGTGAAGTTATTTTTTATCATTTGGTGTGTTTCTCCATAAAGTTAGTTTTGTGCATTTGGTTTGTTAAGTATTTGAATGATTGCCTCCTACCTTTAGAAATTGTTGATGTTAAAATAGTTTAAATGATGTTTTATATGTGAAAAATTACAATGGGATTCAACTATTAATTAATTGAGACATTTTTAAAAACATTGTGTTTGAAAGTGGAGATATGCACTATGAAATCTATTTATTTTGAAAAATAAACTAATCTCAATTTTTTTGTAAAAGATTATAATATTTTTGAACAATATTTATATTTTAGTTTATTTATAAATAAAAACAAGTGTTTAATATAAAAACATATTTATTAATATTATAAAAAGATTATGATTATAGATATGTTTTATATAGTTAAATATTAATTAAAAAGCAATATTTCTATTATTTTCTGAAATAAATATATATGTATAGGGATTAATTTCAATTTCTATATATTCTAAATATAAAATTTTAGGATATTTATATTTTGGAATCATTTTTCCATTAATACATTTTCTTTTTAAATAGATAAATTATAAAATTTATATGAGATTAAATAAAAGTATTTTAAATATTGTATTTATATTTGGTAATCATTTATTATTGATACAAAATGATTAAAATTATATATTTAATTATAATAATAGAATTGAAAATTTATGTGTTAAAAAACTTATAAAGAGATACCAAAGCATAGCTGTAGATGTGGCATGGTCTATAATAAGGAGATACCAAAGCACAATTGTAGATGTGACATGGTATATAATAAAGAGAGTCATGGAGTAAAGTTGTGAAGTTGTAAAAACGCATTGTTTAGGTTTATTAAAAAGTTTAGACTTAATGATTAGATTATTGAAAAAACCTTCATTATATTGTTGAGAGGAAATTGATATTTTTAAGATTCATTCAAGCGGACACAATTCATATTTTTAACAATCATTCATCTTTTAATTTGATATATTTATTCCAGAATATTTTTGAATATTTTGATATATGCAAGTGTCACATCTCCACATAACCATATAAAAAAAAAAAAATTATTCCTACCATACATTAGTAATTTGTTTTATTTACTAGGATGAATTTATCATTTCATACCAACCTCCACATTATAACATGGTGGATATCGAACTTACCTTATAGCAATTTTCCATATATCAATTTTGAGGTTAATATTTAAGTTCTAATTAAACATGCAAAGGTTACCATCAACCCTATGATACATAACTTAATACTCCATTAAGTGAATTAGCTACCTATCTCGTTCAAGGTTAGCTGGCATACTTGCGAATTAAAGGGGGTAGTACTCGCATTTAAGACCTCACAATAGATGTTGGTCTCGACTTAAGTTTCACGGATTTCTATGCTATCTATCTATCCTCCTATCGTCGATCTTAGATCAAATCCACGATTGATATTCGGGCGGGAAACTGACATGGATAATTATGCCCAAACCCTAATTTCATTCATCACCTGACTATTCAGATTAATGAGGCTCTGCCCTCTGGTTCGATCTTCATTTGGCAAGTTGCCGGCCTCCGACCTTGTTCTGACTCTGCTTCCTGCAAACTAGGTAAACTGAGGAGGGTTTCGCTCCCTGACACCATTACACCTGTTAGAAGAAAGTATTGAGCACTTAGAGAAAATAAAATTCGTGTTCGTGGCTACGATTAGCCCTGGTCATTCCTTACTGCTTGAGCAGGTGATTTCTCTGCAAGCTACATGAGTATAACTAAATTATTTCCCATGTCTCAACAACTTTGGCTTACTTTCTTTCTACTTGGTTTATTTCTGGTTAATTTACATATTTCCATTTTTTCTTTGGCTCGGCCTTGATGTAGATACACCACACCATCGGTGGGAATCCATGGACGAAATAGTCCATAACACAAGTATATTTTGTCTTCCATGTTAATCATGATGATAATTTCAGAGTTTAAGAATTACATAACCAAATTCTCATTTTCCCTTTTATCCCAATCCTCATTTTGTTCAGCTGTATGTTACTATGTGCAGGTTAAAATCGTCCCATGGCCCTTCGACTTTAGGGTTTACTCTTCAGTTTCTAATGAAAAATTCCTCGACCTCAATCTAACATGCTTCTCGTTATCTCAGGTACTCTGAAGATTTTTACATCATTCCCGAAGACTACCATCTTGTGTTTTTAACCAGAAAATGTTTAACAGACTTGGATCTGTGTTGTAAGGAAAATCGTGAATATTTTCTCTTAATATGTATGGACATAATGTGAAGAACAATTCTTCTCTTGTGGGTACCTGCCACAAATATTTGTTTAAAAATTTTGACTGTACTATCCTTTTACTGGAGGACTTTTATAAGGAAATGTTTATTTAAATATTCTAGCTAGACTCTCTCCTTTGAACCAATGTCTTCAAGCTTTTCAAATTATCTACAAATGCTTGTTTACAGTTAACGCACTTTCATGTGCAAGAATTTACTCGTATTATTTTAGTATTCCAGTAAATGAGTTCGGTTATCAACTCGACAGTTTGTGTTGTTCCATTAAGATGAACATAATACATATTTTTTCTAAGTTTGTCTGTTAGTTTTTCCATTTGAAATGAAATAAGCTTTGCTAGAAATTTAAAAGGTTCACATGCATGTGCATGCTTCCAGGCTTGTAAACGTTTCTTGTTTTTGAAGTGTTGTTACAGGTTTTAGAAAGGCTACCCCTATAATAAGAGAATGAACAGATTATTATAACTTGAAAAATAACTGTAATAAATCATTCTTTTCACCATTTTTTCTCTATTCTATTTTGAAGATAGATAAATATATCCATTCAAATCTGGTATTGTTCGACTTAGTTAAGGTGATCTGACCACCCATCTTAGTGTCCGTGCTTAGTTTGTTTATATGGACGAGGTATCGTGGGTAGGGTTTTTCCCAAACCCAAGATCAACAATCCGTATATTCTCTAGAATTTTTCGCTTAAAACTTAACCAGAAGTTTTCCATTTTTGTTTTCTATACATTATTTATGATTTTTATCTTTCTTCGACAAATTCTCAGTAAGTCAAATAAAAATATAAGAAGGGTAGATAAGCACAGTTACAATATTTTTCTACAGACAACCTTCTTTACAGCATTTAAAATATCTATGTATATTTGTACAGTCCTCCTGTCACATTCACATTTTACAGAATTCTAATAAATAATGTCTATCTATTATTCGCATAATTCCAAAATTATCTAGAAATGTTACAGTTTTTTTCTGCTATGAGCATAACTTCAGTATTGAAAATTAACTATATAGGAATCCCGTTACTAATTCTTTGTAGAATTCATGACATAATAAATATTTAGAATCTCCATCTACAACTAAGAGATCAAACAAAATTTCTTAAAGTTTACTTATCTGATTAGCAGATTATAGCTGTGGTCCTCCCAAACTTTAGGAAAGGCGATTATGTCCTTCTTCTACCCCCGTGCTCCAATTTCTAGAAAGGTAGGGGTTAACAGTGGATTCTTTTTCTGCTATGACCTCAGGACAGTCAGTCCAGCCAGCACTAGAAAATTATTTTCAGGCTTTTCTGAGTGTTTTTCCACTGGTCTCTAACAGTTCTGGAAAAATCCACACTCTTTCCTCCAAACTCCAACCGAACCCCTTCTCCTCACCGGGATAACCTTTTATCCTCAGAGGAGTAGGTAACTTTTTCCAATTGTCCCCAACCACTTCCAATTCTTGGAAAAAATTTTACCATCAGCTTTTTATTTACTTTTATCCACTTTATTTTCCAGAACAATGCTATTATTTAAATTAAACAACATAAATTGTCTTATTTATTCCTTAACAAATATATACAAATCACTTAACTAGTTAATCAACTAGTTCGCAGTAAATGTAGCTGTCACAACTTCCCCCCTGGAAGTAACACCGTCCTCAGTGTTTTCACTCTAGCTTTGAAAAGAGCTCTAGGTAGGCTTCCTTCACGAATCTTTCATCCTCCCAAGTAGCCTCATCCGGGCCGAAGTGCTTCCATTGCACTTTAACTTGGGTGACAACTCGCTTTCGGAGCATGATTTCCCTTTGGTCAAGTATGCGTTACGGCTCGACTAGGAACTCTCCGTCCGGCTCTACTTGGAACAACAAAATTTCTTGTCAATTGTTTTCACAAAGGAAATAATATTGCGAGTTAGGACTTGTATTCCTATCATACCTCTATATGTTGCCAATGAATTACGTGCTTTGAATCATGCATGTAACGCTTCAACAAGGACACATGAAATACATTATGCACTTGAATGTGACTGGGTAAGGCTAGCCGATAGGCCACAAATCCTATCCTTTCCAAAATTTGGAAGGGTCCACAGAATCTGGGGGCCAATTTGGCACAAGAGGTCCACCGTAATGTGCTCCTCTTGGGTTTGATTCTTATGCACACATGATCCCCCACCTCGAATTCTCGATAAGACCTCTTTTTATCCACATAGATATTCTGTCGATCTTCTGTAGCCTTCAGATTTTGTCTTATCCTTTTTACTTCTAATTCCATTTCAGCAAGAATTTCAAGTCCCAACATTAATTTCATCTCAGGGCTACTCCAATTTATGGGTGTGCGACATTGCCTTCCAAACAAGGCCTCAAAAGGAATCATCTTCAAAGATTCCTGATAGCCATTGTTATAAGAAAATTTGACCAGATGCAAATAGTATTCCCATTTAGTCGGCTGATGCATTACATACATGCGCAGCATGATTTCCAATACCTAGTTTACTCGCTCTGTTTGCCCGTCGAACTGGGGATGATAAGCTATG
Source organism: Pinus albicaulis (assembly GCA_034641835.2). NCBI lineage: Eukaryota > Viridiplantae > Streptophyta > Pinopsida > Pinales > Pinaceae > Pinus > Pinus albicaulis. Next base: position 238,461,959 of record CM076581.1, on the reverse strand, counting down.
CTAAAGTTTATCTGAGTTCCCATTCCTGTAAACAATGTCCTTCAGAAGGCAGTGGTAAACTTAACATTCCGATCTAAAATAACTGTCTTAGGAATTCCATGTAGTCTGAAAATCTCCTTCATGAATATATCGGCTATTTTTACAGTCTTGTAAGTAGACTGTACTGGTATAAAATGTGCAGATTTACTCAATATTTCCACCACCACCATTATGGAATCATTTTGTCTTCTGGTCCTTGGTAAGCCTGTAATGAAGTTTAGGGATATGACCTCCCACTTCCACTCAGGTATTAGTATGGGCTGCAACAACCTCGCGGGATGTTGATGCTCCACCTTCACCTATTGACATTCCAAACATTTACTTAAGTATTCAACAATGTTCTTACGCATACCCGGCCAAAAGTATACCTTTATTATTGAAATCAACATTTTCTGATATCCTGGATGACCTGCATAATTTCTGCGATGATATTCATTCATTATTAGTTCTTTCAGATCCATACATTTAGGTACATATACCTTACCTCAGAATGTTAACATCTGATCTTCATTTATTCCATACTTAGATGTACGTCCTTTCTTTTTGTTTTCTACCATTTGTTGCCACAAAAACTGGTACTCAGAATCTTTTTGCGCTTCTTCCTTTATCTATTCTGAAAATCTACTTTCCAGCTGATTATAATATAGCTCATATATACCATGTGATTTCCTGCTTGAAGCATCAGCTACTCGGTGTTCCTTTCCTTTGACATGCTGAATATCCATGTCAAACTCACTTAGGAAAGAATTCCATCTTGACTGCCTTGAGTTTAAATCTGCTAGCTTGAAATAACTAGTCAACTTGCTATGATCTATTTTTAACACGAATTTCTTACCCAGCAAGTAGTGCCTCCATATCCGGATCACATGTATGACTGTTTTTAATACCAAATCATATGTTGAATACCTTTTTTCATGATATTTGGACTTTCTAGATTCATATGCTACCACCTTTCCTTCTTGAGATAAGACTGCCCCAACACCCTCTTTACTTGCGTCGATACAAACTTCGAATTATTTTCTTGGGTCAGCCACTCTTAACACAGGTGCAGTAGTCAAAAGTTGTTTCAGCTTTTCAAAACTATTCTGACATTCAATATTCCACTTGAAAACTTTTCCTCTCCTCTGCAAGGAAGTGATGGGAAAAGAAATTCTGGAAAATTCTTCGATAAATATTCGGTAGTACCCAACTAGTCCCATAAAGGATCTAATGTCAACCACATTCCGGGGTACCCGACATTCCATGATTGTTTTGATCTTTTCTGGATCAACAACAATTCCCTCTGCTGAAATAACATGTCCTAAATACTGGATTTCTGTTTTGAAGAAATCACACTTGCTGAAATTTGCGTACAGCTGGTGTTTTCTTAACATCTCTAGCATAATCCTCAAATGCTCCTTATGCACTTCCTAGTTTTTGGAATAGATTAGAATGTCATCTATAAATATAAGTACAAAATTATCCAAGAAAGGATGGAAGACTCCATGCATTAGCCTCATAAAGGTTGCTAGTGCGTTTGTCAACCCAAAGGGTAACACCACAAATTCATAGTGACCATACCTGGTATGGAATGTTGTCTTGCAAATGTCTTCATCTTTGATTCGAATCTGATGATACCCAGATCTCAAATCTATCTTGGAAAACATTGTGGCCCCTTTTACTTGATCAAATAGATCATCAATCCTTGGTAAAGGGTATTTGTTCTTGACTGTTAATTTTTTGAGCTGCATATAATCCATGCACATTCACATGGTCCTGTCTTTATTTTTCACGAACAGAACTGGTGCTCCCCAAGGGGACACACTTGGGCGAATGTAACCCTTTTCTAGTAATTCCTATAACTGCATCTTCAGCTCTGTTAATTCTGGCACACTCATTCTATAAGGAGCCCTTGACACGGGAGAAGCTCGAGGAATTAACTCTATAGTAAAATCAATGTCTCTGCTTGGTGGTAATCCTAGAATATTTTTTGGAAAAACATCCAGAAATTCTTGCACCACAGGTATATTTTCCATTGTAGGCGATTTCTCGTTGGAATCTGCATACCCCACCTAAATCGCATATAACTGGCACCCCTTTCTTATACATTTATTCAATTGGGATGCTGAAATTGGACGTAACTGTAATGGCTTTCTGATTCCTTGAATTTCCTTACGTGTTACATCGTGCATTCTGTAATAGATAACATTTTCCTTACAGTCTACTAGGGTCCAATGCTTTTCTAGCCAATCCATGCCTAACAAAATATCATAGGATCCTAGTGGAAAAATGTTCAAATCCACTTGTAACTGTTGATTTGAAATTTCTAATATACAGTTCGGAATTTTGGCAGTTACCTTACGCTTTGCTCCAGTGGCTAACTGTACTAGCCATGAACTTTTAAATTTCTGTTCTTTTAGTTTACACAACTCTACCACTTTGGGACTAACATAGCTCAGACTTGCGCCTGCATATACCAAAATAGAAATAGATTGAGTTAGTATTTTACCTTCCAGCTCAATCATCGTTGGCTGATAATCTGCTTGTCTGTCCTCCAACGCCTCATTGATACAGGGTATGTTCTGTGCCACATATCCTACTATAGAAGCTTCCTGCAAGTTTGCTACAATGTCATTTCTTGTTCGCAGTGGGTATTTTTTGTAATAATGTGCTTCACCACACCCCCAACACTGTAATGGTGGCTTGGTCACCTGCCCTTGCTCAGGCTTGCTGGATGCTTCTGTAGGTTTTTCGTCTACTGGCCATTTGGTTCTCTGGCAATTTCTGCCAAAATGTTTGCTGACAGTATTTCGTGCAAAATTTTTAAAGTTGCCACTTTTGGCGCCCTTGAAATTTGAGTTACTTTTATGTCCTTTCTTTGGCTGCCAAGTTTTTCCAACCTCCCCTCTTTCCTTGGACTGCTGATAGCACATTCGTGCTTTATGAATGGATTCATCCATGGTTCGGGGATTTAGAAATTATATTCGCTCCTTCATGTGTGTTGGAAAACTGCTCAAAAATCCCTGCACTTTAGCCTTTTCCTCGTGCAGATATGGAACATATCGTAACAGGGAGGTAAACTTAGTGATATATTCATCCATAATCATCTGTCCCAGTCTTAATTCATGAAATTCCTTAGCTTTTTCGTCATAGAATCATTCGGTTAAATACTTGTCCTTAAAGTATTGCTGAAATGATTCCCAGGTAACATCTTGTTCCTCTATACTGCGAACATTTTTCACTTCTTCCCACCAAAATGTGGCTTTCTCCCGTAACTGATATATGGCTAATCTGGCCTTCAGGTTTCTGTTGTAATCGTACACCTAAAGTACTTATTCATGTTTATTAACCATGCTTCAGCCACTTCTTCAGCTTCACCATCAAACGTTGGTGGTTTTATTTTTCGAAACTCCCCCTGAAGTTCTATTTTCTGCTTTTTAACTTCTTGTTGATTTGACACATTGCCAGATTCTACTTCGTTGAAATTTTTGTTTTTTCTTCGTTGGGACGGACTTCTTTCCAATCTGTCTATGGTGTTATTTTTCGTTTGTTTTTCTTCTTCATCTTGCATACCTTTTTTAGTACTTGGATGTTCCACTTCCTGGTTTTTTTTATCTGACAAAATTTTTAATATTTTCTCCTGATCTTGCAATAGTCGTTCATTATCCTTTCAAACACGTACCATTTCCTCTCGTAATTGTTGTACCGTATTCAACAGGAAACTAGTTTGGTGTTGTTGTTCATCCAGCAGCCTACTAGTATTTTGATGTTGTTCGACACTTAGTTGGACCCACATTTCTGCATTCATCACTGGTTGACCTTGGGGTTCCCCGACTTCTTGGGGAGTTTTTTGTGTATTTCCCCTTCTCATAATTGTTCTTGCTAAAATCTATGCATAAATAAACATACAACTTTAACATTAGTTGACCCTTAGGGTCCGAGCGTATGAACGCTGCTCTGATACCACTTGTCACATCTCCACATAAACATATAAAATATATATATATATATTCTTCCCATTCAGTATTAATTTGTTTTATTTACCAGGATAAATTTATCATTTCATACCAACCTCCACATTATAACATGGTGGATATCGAACTTACCTTATAGAAATTTTCCATATATCAATTTCAAGGTTAATATTTAAGTTCTAATTAAACATGCAAAGGTTACCATCAACCCTATGATACATAACTTAATCCTCCATTAAGTGAATGAGCTACCTGTCTCATTCAAGGTTAGTTGGCATACTTGCGATTTAAAGGGGGTAGTACTCGCATTTAAGACCTCACAACAGCTGTTGGTCTCGACTTAAGTTTCACAGATTTCTATGCTATCTGTCTATCCTCCTATCGTCGATCTTAGATGAGATCCACGGTTGATATTCGAGTGGGAAACTGACATGGATAATCACACCCAAACCCTAATTTCATTCACCAATTGACTGAATTAGATTAATGAGGCTCTACCCTCTGGTTCGAACTTCATTTGGCGAGCTGCTGACCTCCAGCCTTGTTCCGACTCCGCTTCTTGCAAACTAAGTAAACTGAGGAGGGTTTAGCTCCCTGACAGCATTACACCTGTTAGAAGAAAGTATTGAGCACTTGGAGCAAATAAAACTCATGTTTGTGGCTACGCTCGGCTTTGGTTATTCCTTACTACTTGAGCAACTGATTTCTTTGCAAGCTACATGAGTATAACTAAATTCTTTCCCATGTCTCAGCAACATAGGCTTACTTGCTTTCTACTTGGTTTATTACTGGTTAATTTACATATTTCCATTTTTTCTTTGGCTCAACCTTGATGTAGATACACCGCACCATCGGTAGGAATCCATGGAAGGAATATTCCATAACATAGGTAGATTTTGTCTTCCAAGTTAATCATGACGATAATTTTAGATTTTAAGAATTACGGAACCAAATTCTTGTTTTCCCTTTTATCCCAATATGTTGGGAAAAATACTGAGAGGGGGGGTGAATTAGTATTTAGTGTTGACTGAAAACTTTTAACTTTTTCTTTCTTTTAAATCCATACGCTACTTTAATGAACAGAACTCGCGTATACACGCGGATATTCTTAAGTAAACTCGCGTATGCTCAGAGATCTAATTATGCATTAATTTCTTAACTTAGATCATTGCATCATTCATTCATCAGATGTTTAGTAAGCAGTAAACAGGTGCAGTAAGAACAGAATAAATCACCACACATAAGCAACACACATGAACACCAGGATTTAAGGTGGAAACCCAATTCGGGAGAAAACCACCGCCGCCGTCGTCTCAGTCTTCAATATTTATTATATAAAGGAAACTTCTTACAATCATGTACTGGCATAGAATTATACCAGCACATAGGCACCCACTTGCAGAAGGCTACAACCTTCTCTCATTTACCAACCTCTCCTGGAAGGGAGCTACAACCCCCTACTCTCGTTTACCAGCCTCTCCTGGAAGGGAGATACTACCCCCTACTCTCGATTACCGGCTACTACTGGAGGGGAGCTACTATCCCCTTAATGAAGGCTTCAACCCTCAGCACTATGCCGACCACGTTTCATCAATTTTCAAACTAGATAAAAAAACTTCAACACAACCCTTAACTTATCAATAAATATACTTTTCCCAATGCTTCAAACAAAACAGTGAAACCACTGTAACCAGAATATGAGAGATAACCCAGACTTCAGAATAGATATGCAGAAACACATTCAACCCTGAGCAATCATTAGTTCAGATACCATTCACACTTTTATTTAATCAGACCTTCGTATACACGCGCTTTTCATGAAACGAACCCGTGTATACATCTGTGCATTTTTCAGAAAAACCCTAACTGCCCATACGCGCTTTTATTGAATCAGATCTGCGTATACACACACTTTTCATGAAACGAACCTACGTATAGATCTATAAAAGATAAAATTTGCTGAACAGATCAGATCTATGAACTTACCCAGATTTCTTCAATTTCTTCATCAGATTTGTGCTAGGTCTTCATCACTTCTTTTCAGATCATCCTAGAGATTCATCATTTCTAGATCTAGAGATTTGGAACCTTCATCATATTCATAGGTGCATCATAGATTCAAATCTATCAATTAAGAGAAGAATTCAACCATGCAGATATACTTCAGAGTGAAGTATTCATTAATGCCCAGACACTTGCACACCCTCTTGCACTATGATTTTCTTCTCCTTAAATATATTTGGCCTTTATCAATACCATGAGTCAAAACCACTCAACCACTGATGATTTTCCTGGACGGGATCAAATAGATTTACAAGCGCTCAATAATTTGGGCCAATACCATGGTAATTCCCCCTAGTTTTATAAAAATAGAGCGCAAATTGGCATACACAACTTGGCACGTTAATTTCCGCGTACATACGCAACTTCTCCGTAATAAAACCACGTATGCCTTGTAATATACCTTGTTCAACATTATTCTGGCACTTTCTGAATTCCTTTCTTCTGCTACTTCTGAATGGATCTGTAGATACATCAGATTTACATCATTTCCATCAAGGACAACTTCATCAAGCAGGTTTCATCAAAGTCAATACATTGTATCACATTGCCAACAATCTCCCCCTTAACTCATCAAGTAGGTTTCCATCAAGTTCAATAGGTTTCCATCAAGAACAACTTCATCAAATAGGTTGCCATCAACTTTATCAAGTAGGTTTCCATCAAGGACAACACTCTGCATCATATTGCCAACACAATACTCATTTTGTTCAACTGTATGTTACTATGTGCAAGTTAAACTCGTCCCATGGCCCTTCGATTTCAGGGTCTACTCTTCAGTTTCTAGTGCCAAATTCCTCAACCTCGGTCTAACATGCTTCTCGTTATCCCAGGTACTTTGAGGGTTTTTACATCATTCCCGAAGACTACCATCTTATGTTTCTAACCAGAAAATGTTTAAAAGACTTGGATCTGTATTTTAAGGAAAATCATGAATATTTTCTCTTAATATGTATGGACATAATGTGAAGAACAGTTCTTCTCTTGTGGGTACCTGCCACAAATATTTGTTTAAAAATTTTGACTGTACTATCCTTTTACTAGAGGAATTTTATAAGGAAATGTTTATTTAAATACTCTGGCTAGACTTTCTCCTTTGAATCAATGTCTTCAAGCTTTTCAAATTATCTACGAATTCTTGTTTATAGTTAACGCACTTTATGGTGCAAGAATTTACTCGTATTATTTTAGTATTCCAGTAAATGAGTTCGGTTATCAACTCGACAGTTTGTGTTGTTCCATTAAGATGAACAGAATACATATTTTTTCTAAGTTTGTTTGTTAGTTTTTCCGTTTGAAATGAAATGAGCTTTGCTGGAAATTTAAAAGGTTCACATGCATGTGCATGCTTCCAGGCTTGTAAACATTTCTTGTTTTTGAAGTGTCATTACAGGTTTTAGAAAGGCTACCTCTATAATAAGAGAATGAACAGATTATTATAACATGAAAAATAACTGTAATAAATCATTCTTTTCACCATGTTTTCTCTATTCTGTTTTGAAGATAGATAAATATATCCATTCAAATCTGGTATTGTTCAACTTAGTTAAGGGGACCGGACAACCCATCTTAGTGTCTATGCTTAGTTTGTTTATATGGACAAGGTATCATGGGTAGGGTATTGCCCAAACCCAAGATCAACAGTCTGAATATTCTCTCGAAGTTTTCACTTAAAACTTAACTGGAAGTTTTTCGTTTCTGTTTTCTATACATTATTTATGATTTTTCTCTTTCTTTGACAAATTCTCAGTAAGTCAAATAAAAATATAAGAAGGGTAAAGAAGCATAGTTACAATATTTTTCTATAGACAGCCTTCTTTACATCATTTAAGATATCTATGTATATTTGTACAGTCCTCCTGTCACATTCACAATTTACAGAATTCTAATAAATATTGTCTATCTATTATTCCCATAATTCTAGAATTATCTAGAAATGTTACAGTTTTTTATTCTGTGAGCATAACTTCAGTATTGAACATTAAATACACAGGAATCTCGTTACTAATTATTTGCAGAATTCATGACATAATAAATATCTAGAATCTACATCTGCAACTAAGAGATCAAACATAATTTCATAAAGTTTACTTATCTGATTAGTAGATTATAGCTGTGGTCCTCCCAACCTTTAGGAGAGGCGATTACAACCTTCTCCTACCCCAGTGCTCTAATTTCTAGAAAGGTATGGGTTAACAACAAATTCTTTTTCTGCTATGACCTTAGGACAGTCAGTCCAGCCAGCACCAGAAAATCAGTTTCAGGCTTTTCTGAGTGTTTTTCCACTGGTCTCTACCAGCTCTGAAAAAATCCACACTCTTTCCTCCAAACTCCAACCGAACCCCTACTCCTCACTGGGATAACCTTTTATCCTCAGAGGAGTAGGTAACTGTTTCCAACTGTCCCCAACCACTTCCAATTCTTGGAAAACATTTTACCATCAGATTTTTATTTACTTTTATCCAATTTATTTTCCATAAAAATGCTATTATTTAAATTAAATAACACAAATTGTCTCAGTTATTCCTTAACAAATATATACAAATCACTTAACTAGTTAATCAACTAGTTAGCAACAAATGTAGTTGTCACAGCAAGGCTTTGAATGAAGCACTCCTACAAGGAGAGCATAAGAACCTAACTTTAAATATGGGAGGAAATAAGGAAGCAGTGGTCACAGTGGCATTATTAAAGCACTCAATTTTATTTCTAGCTAGTTTTAGTTTTAGTAATATATATGACAGGCTCTACTTTTCATAATGTAAAACCGTAACCATTTATTAAGAAAGAAAGATACAGTCAAACTGTACCCTCTTGGAAGAATTTGAAACTGTAAGCGTAGAAAGTCTGTCACATTTATTGGATACAAATCATCCTGAATATTGCTTGGATGTAGATGTTTGAATATTTATTTATTTAAGGGGAAGGGAGGCTCTTGAGAACGATTATTTCAATGGTGAGGCCCGGGCCGAATCCAAAGAGGACTCCCATTTGGAATCCCCCTCCACTGTTTGAACAACTGTTTTTTTTAGATTCCTTCCTAGTCTCATCCAATATGAAGTGGATGCACACACTGGACATGTTTCCTGGTTATGTTCCAATATAATATTCTTATAAGTCGTTGTATTGTTATTTTCATTGTATTGTTCTCATAACATGAATTAGTTGAGTTAATATTATGTTTATGACATGTTTATTAATATTATTGTATATTATGTTTATGACTTATTATGACAATGCTTATAGTCCAATATCATGATTTATCATACCAGTGTTTTGTTTGAATATCATTGGTCAAATACCATGCCTTATCATACCAATGCTTTGTTTGAATATCATGGGTCAAATACCATGCCTTATCATACCAATGCTTTGTTTGAATATCAAGGGTCATGAAAATACTCTGTTTGAATATAAAACTCCAAAAATACTCCACGGACTCCGCTTCCAGCTTGTATAAGGTGTTGGCAATGAATCACGCTCTCGGTCGTTACGTCGCTCAACTCTAGAAGAATTTGGAGGCATCTCAGGCACACTTCCTTGGAAAGCCCTCTAACAATATATCGACCTGAAAGGATCCACAGGAGATTACGTGGAAGTACGCCCCACAAAATGTGTCATATGGACTGTGCAAACATGCGTGACGTGAATTGTATAGAAACAAAAAAAAACACAAGTGAATTGTTTAATAATGTATACAAACAAAACCACGTGAATTGCAATAGATATTTTCAAATGGAAAGGGTTTATAAACTCATTTTATTTATTGGTAATGATAAGTAAATAAATTTGATATGTTATTTTTTGAAAGGTAGTAACTTAAAATGTAGTTTTGAGAATAGAAATGAATTATGTGTTTTAAAATAATTTTTAATAATTTAAATTTAATAAATAATATAGTTAGAATTTCTAAATTTTTTTTTTTTTAATTTATTAAAAGAAATTCTTAGAAAAGACAGTGGTGAAGGTTTTGACCATTAATTGAAAGTATAATGGAGAATTGCAGTCTCCACAAGATGCAAAGATTGAGGAATTTTGCATGGTCATTGCAAACAATCAACCTAAGGAAAATTCAAGTCTCGCAAAATTTGTTAAGAGACTAGAACATGCTCCGAAGGCGGTAATCCCTCCAACCATCTTGACTAGGAAGGCCCATTATCTTGTGGATCGAGCTTTAATTAGAAAATTCAAGGGCATTTTTCCGCCACCCCAGAACATAATTAATTTGGGTTCTGCATAATTGCATTCCTCTTTGTAAGGGAAGAATTGATACATTTTTTTGGCACCAGGTTTTTTATTTTCTGTTTTAATTTAAGGAGGACAACGATTTGGTTTTCAAAATTGAACCTTATTTTTTGGGGTCCTAGGGTTTGTACCTTAATAAATGGACTTTGGATTTAGACCTGAACTTGGACGTCCCTAAAGCGGTCATTATGTGGGTAAACTCGTCTGTATTCCTATGAATCTATGGAACATGGGTGCAATTACAAATTCTCTATGAAAATTTCGGGATATGGAAAATCCTAAGAACAACTTTTCATGTGCACAAATATTCATAGAGGTAGACTTGGAGAAAGGCCTCATGTTTCAAATCAAATTTTCTTTGAATGGATGAACACATCTGCAACCTTTGGACTACGATTATTTACCCTTAAAATGTAAGCATTATAATGAATATGGAAATTTTGTTAGAAATTTCAAAAACAAGAATTTGAAACAAGATGAAACCGGCCAACACGAAAACTAGATGCAAGTTCAAAGAAATAATCCATGTAAGCAAGGAGTTCCTACGACGCCAAAAGAGAATATTTAGGAAAGGAACCAATTTTCAATCGTATCAGAGGTTGGAAACCAATCAGAAGTGGAGGAAGGCCAAATTATGGCACAAGGAGAAACAACGAAAAAAAAAAAACGAGTCAAGATGAGGTTACTATAACCCTAGAAGAGCCAGTCCTGTATCACGTGTTGTTAATTAAAAATATGGGTTCAGAATCCTTTTATGTTCAAGAAACAAAGGATCGGGAGCATTCAAGTGCCCAAAAATGAGGCATGGAAATAATTTTGGAACTACGACAACTTGAGTATGAAAGAGAAAAATCAAGGGGGACCCAAGGCATGCTTGAAAACATGATAGAAAGGGTTAAACAACTAAAGCCAAATATTCCCTCCAAGACAATCCACGGGGAAAAAACTAACGGGTAGGTGAAATACAATGCACATTACAAACACAGATAATCTCTTGGAATTTCAAAGGGATGAGACGAAAGAAGGAAGAGATCACAGACATTTTGAAACTAGAGCACCCTTCCCTCATGCTAATTCAAGAAATGAATTTGGATGAAAAGGAAGAAATAAGAATTGGGAAGAAAAACTAGATAATCTGTGAGGGTGTGGCATGCAATTCTGAAGGAACATCGGGAGGAATTCTTACAATATGGGACCTATCCAAAATACAACTAATCCAAGCTATAATCAATCACAATTATATAATTACCAGAGTACAAATTATAGAGGTAAATATAGTTATATTTATCCTCAATATGTATGCTCCAGTGTACACTGAACGAAAACAAGATTGTTGGAATTGTTTATCAGAATATGTAGAAGACAATAACTATCAGAATGTAGTAATAGGAGGGGATCTGAACATGATATTAGATTTAAGGAAATAAAAGGAGGAAGGGAGGGCCTAAAACCAATGTGGTACTATATTGAAGGATTAATGGCTTGTTAGGATTGGATATGTAACTCCCAATAATTGGGAACATACTTTGACTAACAAAAGAGTGGGAAGGGCACATCTCACAACTAGGTTAAACATTATTTTGGTTCAAAGCTCAATTTGTTTAGCAAAATGGGAGATAAATTCAAAGATATTTCTATTATCATTTTTACATCATCACCCAGTCTCCTTGATAATAGAGGAAATAAACAAGGGAGGCCCAATTCCCTTATGGTTTAACCCACTTTGGGTCAAGTGCAAAGAATTTATTCCTTTAATAAAATAGGTATGGGTGGAACTTGTTCAAGGGTCACCCTCTTATGTTTGGGAAGAAAAATTCATAGCAACACAAAAAAAGTTAAAGGAGTGTGACAAAAATAATTATAAATCACCCCAGAAATAAAAGAATGAAATATTTAACTTGATGAAATAAAAGAGGTTCAAATTAGAGAGGTGATATGTAACAAAAGAAGGATTAACAAAAAAACAAAATTTTCAGTCAAACTTTTTTAAATCTACCAAGAGGAGGAGTATTGTCCAGTGAATTATAGAAGCATGTGGACCATATTAGGGGATCAAAACATAAGCTATTTTTGTAAGCACACTAAGGCACGAGAAATGATAAAAATAGTCACCGAAATCAAAGGGTGTGGCATAAAGCCGAGAGAATTCTAGTAGGAGGGGTAGCAAGAATCCAAATGCCATTTCACAAAATATTTACAAGGAATGTGGGGAAGATGCAAAAGAGTAGATAGAGGAAGTGTTGGAAGAATTACCTTGACTAATTACAGAATGGGATAATGGGAAGCTTACGAGAAAAATTGGGGACAAGTAAATTTGGGAAATTATACAGTATCTGGAGAAAGATAAGTCACTAGCATTGGATGGGTACACAATAAATTTCTATAAAGAATGTTGAGAAATTATTAAATCTGATCTCTGATGTATGCTTAATTACACTCTTGGAAATGAAAGTGTGGGGCATCCAACAAAATCCTCCTTTTTGGAACTAATTCCTATAGAAAGGAATCACTCCTCATTTGCGAGATTTATACTTATCTCCCTCTATAATAATTCATACAAAATTCTCACTAAGATCATTTATAAAAGACTAAAGAATACAATAGGCATATTTATATAAAAAAATTCAAGGAGGCTTTATTCAAGGAAAATAGATTTTGGACAATATTATCCTAGTTCAGGAAGCTATACGCTTGGGTCAATAGTAAAAGGAAGAAATAATGGTGATCAAAATTGACATGGTTGACACCTTCGATATTTTAAATCATAAATACATGCTTTAAAATTTAGAAGGGTTTGGGTCCTCTCCAGGCTTCGTGAAATGGATTAGTACTTGTACAGAGGAACCATGGGTGACACCCCTGATCAATGGCAGGCTAGGAGCCTTCTTCCCTCTCACAAAAGGGCTATGGTAAGGCTTCCCTCTCTCCCCTTTTCTTTAAGCAATGGTGGCAGATACATTAAGAAGGAAGCTAGAAAAGGAAAGACAAAAGGAAATATCCTAGGGGTTATTATTGTGCGAGGGGTGAAGGACATAAACCATATGTAATTAGAAAATGATACATTACCAGTAGGTGGAGCCTCTGTGATCATTGCATAAATATTCAAAAGTGTATTAAATGTGTTTTTTTAGCCCTCAGAAAATCTTACAAATAATGAAAATTTTCATGTTTATGGATGGAGTGTTAGCACTGTTGTAACATTATCTAGTTTTCATAAGTAAGCATAATTAGTCAAATAATTTTGAAAATGTTAACGTAGGATATGGATGCAAAAGAATGGATTTTTTTTAAATAAAATGTTAGGAAAATTTGATGTTTTATAGGTATCCATATCAATAAAATGATAGGTGTTAGCTTCCCTAAATAAAGAAGGCAAAGAAAAATAAAATGTTAGGGAAGAAAAAGGAAAGGAAAGCTTCATTTTAAACTTTTGAAATTTGCACACACTTCTAGTCTAAATGTGCCATAAAAAGAGGAAAGTTTTATATGGTTATTTCAAATATTAACGCGATTCTAAGCATATTTACCCATATCCTATGTTTTAAAAACAATATGTCATTCCCCTCCATTCATCCCTCTCATTTTTAATTTTCTTGAAGTCATACCCCTTTATATCATTCCCGACATTTTATTAAAACAACTCCCGACCCCACCATTCCACCTCATCGCATCTGACGGTTCTACCATATCTCTACACATCTGATGGATCTCATAGCCTTTCATCCCCCCTTCGTGAATCGAGCTTTACCGCCGGTGGGCCGGGGGGGGGGTCCGAAGTCAGCGGTAATTCAAAACACCCCACCGATACATGTCAACACCTCAACCTTTCGGATTCCCCAAGAGTGAAATCGAAAACCACTCGACACCCCTCCGAAAGGCTGATTCTCGATACCATTACCACTCACCTCACCGTTGTGAATCTTCTATTCCGTCGCTGCCACCTCATCTATCCATTTATCTCATTCACCCATTAACTCTATTATCACACATAAATTTGTATTTTTTTATTAGGGTAACTCATCTAGGTTTCATCTATCTCATAAGGTTGGTCCATGAAATTTATGAAAAATTCATGAAATAAGTCTTTATCCTAAGTTTAAAACACTTCATTAGTCATGTCATATCAGTCATATCTATCAAGTTTCACTTTAGGTTCACATGCATTGGTTTAAAATTCGTTTTTAGCCACATGTCTGATTTTTCCTCATTATGTAGCGAATTCTATGCAAAACATAGGATTTTCACTATGAAATAACCGAATCATTTCGTAGCAAATTTCTTAGATTTATAACTGAGAACGTTTATGAATCATGTTTTTCTGCATAAATGAATGGGATGATGACCTTTCAAGGTTTTATTGGTTTAGGGTAAGGGTAAGGTCATATAATTGGTTATCATATTCATCCAAGCATGCAAAAGTCTAAATACCACCTCATCATTTTGTCTCACTTCCACTTTTTCCTTTTTCATAATTAAAATCTCATGCATTCAAGCTTAAAATTTACCTTTATCATTCCTGTGAGCTACTTCTGCCACCAGTCGCCAATGTGTCTCTAATCTAATTTTTGTCAAAGGTAATTGATAAGTTCTGTACATAAAAGCAGCTTGTTGTCTCAAAGCAAATTTTACAAGTGTCAAAACAGAAATTGACCAACACTAGTACTTGAAGGCACATTAAAAGCCTAAAAGGGATGGTATCATGGTCAAGTATGAGCCTATGGACCTAAAATTGGTCATGGAAGACCCTAGTGTTGCATAATATTTCATCAAAGATGGTTACATGCATTTCTGCTAGAAGAAACATAGGAATTTCTAGGTTTTTTTATTGTTTGAGCAGTCAAATTCAAGAGAATTTACTGGGAAAATAGAGAGGAATTATAAAAATGAAAAAGCGTTTATTGTAAAGAACATAAAAGGGAACATTAACCTCTTTCACATTTCTCGCAGGTGCTGCCAAATTGGATATTTGAAGAGGTCTTTGGGCATTATTTTCAGAGTGTGTTTTCTGCCTATTTTAGACATGTTTTTATAATGCCATTTCTCGACAACTGGAGATGGTTTTAAAATAAAAAAGATATTTTTTTCTTAAATATGAGCTTATTTACAAAAACCTTCTCCCTTTTTGCAAAATTTATCAAGGAGTGATAGATAGGAGCTCATCTCTCAACCCTATGTTTTCAGAAAAACAGAGTCATTTTTATCGGTAGATGAACTTGTTGAAGGTGAAAACGTTATTTCTTGGGGAGGATAAGAGGTATTTTGAAACCAAATTTTCCTTTTCATGCTTCATCCTATAATCTCACATAGCCATGGACATTATTGGAGGTGGAAATTGAAAATTTCAAAATTTTTTGTCAAACTAGGTGTTTTCGCAGCGCCATCCAGGCTTAAAGCTCAAAATGCGTTGCGAAATTTCTGTAGGATGTTTTTTCTTAAAAAATAATTTTGATGGAGATCCAAGGAGGGAAAGTATTTTTATTTAACTCATTAGCCTCCAGTAAGATCCTCCAACAGTCAGAAAAGTCAAAGATTATGCAAAAGGTGGATTTTGGAGTTTTCTACGAAATGAGCGCTACGAAATTTTCCATACATGACAGTTTTAGCAGTAAAATTCAAATTTGATTTATGACCCAATGAAAAATGATTTTGGAAATATGAAAGAGGTTTTTCTTCAGCACAGACCTCTCTACAAACACCTCTCTCAGTTTCTACAAATCCATTAGGGTTTGGAAATTATACACTCATCTTTGAAGCCTCCTTTTCATAATTTTCACTAACTAGATTTTTGAAAAAAATTTAAAATTCGACTTGGAGGAGGTTGAACTTAGCATCCATGTGGCATAATGACACATCAATAATCCAGTACACTCACAAAATTAATTTTTTGTAGTTGATAAGGGTTATTAAATGGATTTGTTGAACTATTAATGAAATAAGAGTCCTTTTTGTATTCAAACACTGCAAAACAGAAATGTCCCTAGGAAGTCTCCAAGTGATGGAAATGTGTTTGAAATAGGTCTCTGAGGTGGGAATTCGAAGATAGAAAGGTGGAATATCATTTTTATGAGTCCTCACTCTATAAATGAGATATTTTTAAATATATAAGGGGTTGGAGAATGCTTTTGACACAACTACTATTGTAATTTTTGATATCAGTAATAGATAGACTGTGACTTTTCTTGCTTTACCTGAGATTCTTGATGTGTTTCAATGGATTTATTTGTCTCTTTTATATCTTGCTTCTAGTATTATTGATGATAAATTACTCAAAATTCATATCATTTATGCTTTAACTTCCTTTTAGCATTAAGTCACTGATTATTCCCATGTGTTAATGTTGTTCTGTCATTGAAACAGAAAAAGCCTCAACTTCCATAAGTAGGAATGCTTGTCATTGATTTCCTTTTACTGACTCCATAAGCCCAATGGTAGTTGAATATTCCTCATTTTTCACCTGATATCACATACAATAAAACACTCATAGAGTTATCCATATGTTTTAAGACCTAATTGAGTAAAACCTTTGATAAGTTGAGAGAGCCCTCTCATACTGAAGAGGCTAATCTTCAGTCAAAAGCTAGTTTGAAATAGTTTCTCCAAGTTGACCATTGAAGCAGCCCAACAAGACTCAGTTTGGTGATAAAATTTTGGCATCGTTGCCGAGGACGAAGGTGTAAATTTTCCTTGGGAAGAATGAAAAAAAATTAGTTCTAAGTTATGAGAGAAGAAGACACTTATGCACCTATTGGCCTTATTTCTGCTCTAGCAACTCCACACATCAAATAATCAATTGGAAGGTGACTCCACTTCTTGATGAAGTTCCAAGATGATTTCCATTGCAAGAATGAATGCCAGGTATGCCCCTATGAATCGGTCTCACATCTGTGGTTTTCCAAATCCTATGCCAAAATTTAATTGGTTAACTTATCTTCCCATATTTAAAGATGAAAAGAAAGACAATGATGCTCTTCACTTGGTTAGATTCCATATGAATGTACACAAACTTAAGGTTCAATTTCCTGAGGATTGTCTCGTGAAGATGTTTATGGTCACTTTAGAGGGAAAAACATGGTCTTGGTAAGAAATCCTGCCAATTGGTTCCTTACATTCTCTTGCTGATTTCCATGTTGTATTTTATGAGATGTATAAAGAATGTCATTCTTCCTTATTGCTAGTTAAAGACTATTGTAAACATTTTGTGATTTTTATTGAATACTTGGAGACTTTTTATGTAGATGAGGAGATCATGGATGAGGGAATTTTAGAAGCCCTTCATGACAATCCCTTTCATCACCAAGAAGAAAGTGTAGCCTCTCTCTTGGATGAAAATAAAACCCAGCGGGAGTTTATTTATGATGTTACATCCTCTTAGTTTGATGAAAATTTGCAGTAGACTTATCAGTCTTTTGATGATCAGGAACATGAGAATCATTTCCAAAAACAAGAGGAAATTGTGGTAGATAGTTGCTATAATGTTCAGGTGAAGGAAGAAATTTATTCTTCATGTCATTCCTTGCATTAGCTTACAAAAAATGAAGAAAATTTTGAAAAAAAAAATTTAGACAATTAGATGGGTATGCTTGTTGAATCATATGAAGAGTTACCTTTAGAAATTTCTGTGGTATATGCTGAGGCAGTTCCTTTTGAAAGTGTCCAAGAATACTCGAAGTTTTTTTTTTCTCCCAAATGAAAATAATGATCAACAGATTGCTTCTTTTTATTTGAGAATGATCACAAGAGTTATAATGAAAAATTTGAACAAAGAACAAGATTAAAGGATCAAACTTATATTTTCTTGTTGATCAACAAGAATTATTTGTGCATACTCTCAAATATCCTTTCGCAGCTCTACTGGACTCTTCTATAGAAATGAATTTCATAATGATCTTCAGTTATGTAGACAAATTCATATGGTGGAACAAGTTAACATATCTCAAAAATGGCTTTGTGATTAGAGAAGTGGAATGCTCGTTCCAAACCAGTTCCAAACCAGTTGATTAGAGCAGGTTGCAAGTTTTCATTTTGAAGATGAGAGAAGCTATGGCACTGGAACTACAAGTTCTTTGTTGTACCACAGGGGCACACCATACCCAGTGGAGCCACTGTTATCACACATAAAGTTTTTATTTTTTATTAGGGTCACTCATCTAGGTTTCATTTGTCTCATAAGGTTGGTCCATGAAATAAGTCTTTATCCTAATTCCAAAACACTTCATTAGTCATGTCATCTCAGTCATATCTATCAAGTTTCACTTTAGGTTCACATGCATTGGTTTCAAATTCATTTTTAGCCACATGTCTTATTTTTCCTAATTCCACAGCAAATTCTATGCAAAACAAGGGATTTTGGCTACGAAATCACCTAATCATTTCGTAGCAAATTTCTCAGATTTATAACTGAGAACATTGCGAAATCATGTTTTTCTGCATAAATGAATGGGATGGTGACCAATCAAGTTTTTAATGGTTTAGGGTAAGGGTGAGGTCATATAAACTGTTATCATAGTCATCCAAGCATGCAAAAGTGTAAATACCACCTCACCATTTTGTCTCAATTCCACTTTTTCCTTTTTCATAATTAAACTCTCATGCATTCAAGCTTAACATTTACCTTTATCATCCCGGGGAGATACTTCTTCCACCAGTCCCCTATGTGTCTCTAATATCATTTTTATCAAATTTAATTGATAATTTCTGTCCATAGAAGCATCTTGTTGTCTCAAAGAAAATTTTACAGGTGTTAAAACAGAAATTGACCAACACTGGTACTTGAAGGCATGAATTATTATAAAAAGCCTAAAAAGGGTGGTAGCATGGTCAATTATGAACCTATGGACCTAAAATTGGTCATGGAAGGCCCTATTGTTGTTT
This sequence comes from Pinus albicaulis, assembly GCA_034641835.2. NCBI lineage: Eukaryota > Viridiplantae > Streptophyta > Pinopsida > Pinales > Pinaceae > Pinus > Pinus albicaulis. The sequence goes on along the minus strand of CM076581.1, from coordinate 238,442,790 downwards.
AAGATTTCGTCAAAGATGGTTACATGCATTTCTGCTAGAAGAAACATATGAATTTTTGTGTTTTTTTATTGTTTGAGTAGTCAACTTCAAGAGACTTTACAGGGAAATTAGAGAGGAATTATAAAAATCAAAGAGATTTTATTGTCAATCACATATTAAGGAACATTAACCCCTTTCACTTTTCTCACAGGTGCTGCCAATTTGGAGATTTGAAGAGGTCTTTGGGCGTTATTTTCAGAGTGTGTTTTTCTGCCTGTTTTAGACTTGTTTTTATAATGCATATTCCTGACAACTGGAGATGTTTTTCACAAACCCAGGAGAATTTTTTCTTCATGATGAGAATATTTACAAAAAACTTCTTCTCGTTTTGCAAAATATATCAAGGAGCGAGAGATAGGATCTCATCTCTCATCCCTATTTTTTCTAGAAAAACAAAGTCATTTTTATTGGTAGATGAACTTGCTGAGGGTGAAAATTTTGTTTCTTGAGGAGGATAAGAGGTATTTTGAAACCCAATTTTCCTTATCATGCTTCATCCTATCATCTCACATAGCCATGGACATTATTGGAGGTCGAAATTGAAAATTTCAAAATCTATTGTCAAACTAGGTGTTTTCGCAGCGCCTTGCAGGCTTAAAGCTCAAAATGCACTGCAAAATTTTTGTAGGATTTTTTTTGCTTAAAAAATCATTTTGATGGAGATCCAAGGAGGGAAAATATTTTTATTTAGCTCATTAGCCTCAAGGAATATCCTCCAATAGTTATAAAGGTCAAATGTTATGCAAAAGGTGGATTTTGGAGTTTGCTACGAAATGAGCGCTACGAAATATTCTGTGCATGACTGTTTTAAAAGTCAACTTCAAGTTTGATTTATGACCAAAGGAAAAATTATTTTGGAAATATGAAAGAAGGTTTTCTTCAACGCAGGCCCATATACAACAACCTCTCTCATTTTCTGCAAATCCATCAGGGTATGGAAATTATACACTCATCTTTGAAGCCTATTTTTCATAATTTCACTAAACGGATTTATCCGGATTTATGCAGGAACACAATAAAATATAGATATAGACATAAAAATAGAGATGAAGTGGAAACAATACTTCATTTTATTAATAACAAATGACTGAAATATGCTTATAGACATAATGGAAATAAAAATAGCTAGGGTGTTGGTAGCATATCTCTGAGAAGAGATGTGGCAGCTATATACCTCTAAACTGAGTTACAATGAGGCTCGAGGGCCTATTTATTATTTAGAAATAATGGAAAACTATAAACTTCCAAAACCCTAACCCTAGGAGATGAAGTGCCAAAACTATGGGCCCCGTTTGGGTAAATTGGTGTTTCAACTTCCCGGGGACGTAACTTTGTCATACGATCTCTGTTTGACGCGCTCAATAGCTCGTTAGAAATATCTATCCGAGCAGTACCTATGACATATATAATACCTGAAAAAATTCTTCAAGGAAATACCCATGGCATGGTAATAGAAAAACTTACCTCATCCTACAGAGCATATGTCAGTGCTAAAAAAAAAAAAGAATAAAAAGAACCTAATGCAATTAAGAGATGAACATTCATATACAGAAGATACTTACCTGGAGCTTACCTCTTTTTCACCTTGCTTTTCTTTTCTGCCCTAGAAAGTCTGGTCCTTTGCAACCCTTGACAACACATGATCTAGATTTTTCTTCCCTTCTAGCAGCTCGATATTGAATCTAATGTATCTTTGTTATTTCAGATCCCCAATATGTGATTTTTGGTACTCTAATAGTCATATGAGTCTTATTTCCAATTCCATAGGTCTGACCCAATTTGGATTCTTATAGGCAAATTTATGCCCAATCTCTCACAATGACCTAATTATGTATTGGTTCAGTAGAGAAAACTTGTATGTCATGCCACATGTCACTGTTTCCCCATTTGGATTTGAAATTGATACAAATAAAAACTATAGTTCGTTCACTAGCCACGATTTTTTATATAATTCCAATCCGATACTCAGAGATAGATTTATGACGATTTTCCCAAGGTCACCTCTTTGAGATGAAGTTCAGGAGCCTGCAAAAACCCTAAAGTCCACACATCATATCTCCGAAAATATTGCGCACCATGATCTGAAATTTTTGCAGGAGCTTCCTCAGGATTTCGGCTTCACCTCACAAAAGTTTCATATTATGATCCTCTGTAGAAAAAAAAATTATAGCAAAACTTCCACGATGACCTATTTCAAATAGCGAAATCCCTACATGAGGAGGATATGAGGATCACAATCTATATAAATGCTTAGGTTGAGAGCGTATTCAACAAGTGAATGAGGGAGGGATTTTAGGAGCCTAAAAAATATTAATTATTGACTGTTCAATGACCACAACCAATTGTTAGTGTCATGCCACAACCCCATGGGGTTTTAGCCCACTGATTGGGGTTACTAACTTCAAACATGAATATCTCTCAAACCATGAAGAATTACGTGGTGTGCCATATATCAATGGAAACATCTCTACAAGTAGAAACCATAAAAAATATTCTTGACTCAGAATATAGTAATTTATTTGGTCAAAATTCCCATGCAATATCTGGGTAGCCCTTAGTGCTGCTTGGGTTTACATCAATGAGAACCACTGATCAATAGATCTTCACCATATCCCTATGCCTGATAGAGACTATAGGATCCATGAAAAACTCTGCGAGATCGAAATTCTCGAGATGTATTGTTGGCTCGAAGATAAATGGATTGATAAATCAGATGAAATCCAGCTGTGGGAGTCAAACCTACCTCGTTATATTTTTCCTCCTACCTACAGCTCTCCTGATTTCATTAGAAAATTACATGCCTCATATTTTCTAAGCCAAAGAGCTATAACCAACTCCCATGGAAAATTTTTGTTTACCATAACCCCTCAGGCTATCAAGGAAATGATGCTAGCCCCCACAGTCAGTAATAGAACCCCATTTTCTTATGAAGCCCTGGTTGAAATATATCAGAAAATAGACTTTGCTAAGCGAGCCCAAACTCAAGAATTATTTTTAGCACAAGATGCTTCATTACCAAAGAAAAATCCTCCTTATATTTCATCCCTATTTCCTACCTTATATCTTACCTTCTTGGATACTACTCCAACCAATATGTAGATGAGGCCATTATAGGAATACTATCAATATTTTCTAATAATACCAAGCCCTAAATTGTGTTTAATATCAGTCATTTCCTTGCAGAGTATATTCATCAGTAGCTGGTAAATTTTCACACAGAAGAGGTATTTAAATATACCTTTATCTTAATCTACATGTTCCTATATTTTCAAGGGGGAAACATGAATTTATCATCGCAGAAGCTGGATGAGAAAGGAAACCAGCAGTCGGTCATTTTCGGACCACCCTGGTTATGAAAGATCAGAATGAGTTCACAAATAAACAATTCATTGAGATGTTTGTTCACCCAGCCATAGGTCTTCTAAGCAGCAGTAAAGAACCAAGTATTAGTGAATAAATCAAAAATATTTTGCAGTTTTCAGAACAGGTACAAACAGGAGATTGGTACTTATATGAAAATTACTCATAGATAAGGATTTTTGGATGTGAGTTGCAACGATATAAGCTGCCAAAATTCCTCCCAATGAGGATTTTTGCCTTAGAATACATCAGGAAGATGATCAACATGGATCAGGTCCATTTTTTTGCTACCAATAAAAAGTTTTAGTTTAAGATAAAAACGCAGGTTGGCCCATTCATTTACAATAACAGGAAATCAGGAGCAGAGGCATGCCAATTATTGAAGAAAATGTAGTTTGATCTTATATTCACTTAGTCATATGATCCATTAGGGATAGTTTCCAAATTAAGAGTAGAAACCAAATCTAATCCTTATTTTCACACACCAAGGCTAGAAATAGTAGAGTATAAGAACTAGCCAGAGTGGATAGAGAATACAATACGTGAGGCAAAATAAAAAAAAGTCTCTTCATCAACAATGCAGACACCTACAATGCAAGAGAAGACATCCAAAAGGAACAGAGAAGAAGAGTCCCCTTTAGAGACAGATATCTTCGGCAAGGGATTTAATATCATGTACAGAAAGAAGGCTAAGCTTAGTTCCTAACTAAGCCTTCGCAAAGATTTAGAGCAACAGACTCCTATCAACACTAATGAGCCTCTTGTATCTTCAGTAGTAGGTGATTAGTCTACATAGTCTCCTACCACCTCCATGACCACAAAATAGCAGAAACAGATTATGTGCATAGATACATCTACTTCAAGCGAGACAGAGAAAAGCACCATGGATATCTTCAAGGAAATAAAACTAAAAAATGAAGCCTTGAAGATAAACACATACAATCAATTTTAGAAACAAACGTCAGGTGACCAAATAAGGCTATTGTCAACCTTTGACTCAGAAAAGGGGAAAATGCTAATGGAATTTCTTTAGGCACAAGTTCTTCAGCCCAAAGGAGAATTAGCAAAAGAAATTTGATACTTTTCATGCAGCAGAGCTTCAGAGAACTCAGAATCAAGTAAAAATATGGAAGAAATCTACAACTGAAGCTTCCATTGGATATACTCTTGGTAATGTCAAGGAAATTATTTGGAACAACATCATTGAGGAAATAAGTGAAATCTAGCCATGTATCCAGATCATCTTTGAGAAAAAGGAGTTAATGGAAAAGGAAAACCAAGCAATTGATGATATAAATACTCAACTGAGAGAAATGCCTAATACAACCAACAACATTATAAAATTTCTAAATTTTAAAGACAAGTATGAACTGGAATATCTAGGGGTAGATGATAAAACTGAAACCATTCTTGAGCTGAAGAAATTTCTGATAAAAAAGAACTTAGTAGTGCAGTTGACAGAGAAGTGTCACACTCTCAATGTTGCAATCAACAGATTTCTCTCAAGAATTGATGCATTGAATAAAAAGGGTCTTCCCTCACTGTTTGTAATAAATGATAAATTAATGCCCAGGGAATATTACATGAAGAAGCTTAAAGAAACAGTAAGGGCTGCATCCATGTCTTCTATTAAAGGTTCTATGACAAGCAAAGCATTTCATAAAGCTATCGAAAATATCAGTTTTAATCATCATGAGATAAAACATATTTATACTATAAAACCCACTTTTGCTAAGTATACTGAGGTAGATGAATTCTACCGCAGCGTTATTAAAGTTTCAATTCTAGATCAAGAACAGTGGGAAAATATTTGCAAATATCAAGAATAGAAGGCAAATTATTTTTTCCAGTGCATCACCAGAATAGTGGCCACTCATAGATCAAGAACGGTGGGAAAAGATTTTCAAATGTCAAGAATAGAAGACAAATTAGTTTTGCCAGTGCATCACCAGAATAGTGGCCACTCAGCAATAGTTTTTCAACAGAACAAGGCCAGACATTCAGATTCATTTCTATTTAATCGAATTCCTTTCTTTTCTGTTAACTTTGAGAAATTATAGCTTGTCTTGTCACTTAGGCATTTATTGTATTTTTTATATTTTTTTTTAATACTCCATTCCATGGAAGTATTCGGGGTTGAACCCTTGAGCTAGTTATCATACATATTTGTAATAGCTGAAGAATTTTTTATATAATAAAGGATTTTGGATTTACTTCATATGTCTTGTATTCCTGTGAGTTATTTTCATTTTTTTTTTCATTATGTGTTCTTCATATAATTTAATTCATTAACAATTATCCGATTGAAAATTTAATTGAATCTCAGTTTTGTTTTCGATCCGTTGTGAAGTTGTAGTTTGATTAAGAGATTAATTTACAGGATTATTTGTTATTGTAAATTCCTCTTGAAATTAAATTACAAAAAGGTTTTTGTTATGACATTATTATATTTTGTTGATTATTAAAACATAGTTTTTCATCATTTCTTCTTATAAATGGTGAAATACTCTATCTGAATATTCAATAATTTATACTTATCTATATTATTCTTATCCACCCCACTTAAAATCAAATTAACCATATGTATTTAAAGAACAGAATTTTGTTTTATTAAGGATATTTCTAAGTTTAAATCACATGTTCAGAAAATTGTTCACTGGTCATCCAAATATTCAAAAACAACAAAAATTTTTAGATTCTTTGGCATAACTTATCGACCTTAGGTTATCTCAAAGGACAACATCTGATTGAGACCAGGTTATCTCAAAGGACAAATCTTTGCTAAGGCTTAGTCTGGAACTAAGCTTAGCCTTCTTTCTGTACATGATCTTAAATCCCTTGCTGAAGATATCTGTCTCTAAAGGGGAATCTTCTTCTTTGTTCCTTTTGGTTGTCTTCTCTTGCATTGTAGGTGTCTGCATTGTTGATGAAGAGACTTTTTGTTCTTCTGCCTCATGTAATGTATTATCTATCCACTCTTACTGGTTCTTATACTCTTATATTTCTGGTCTTAGCGTGTTAAAATAAAGAGTAGATTTGGTTTCTACCCTTAATTTTGGAACTATCCCTAATGGATCATATGACCAAGTGAAGCTAAGATCAAACTACATTTTCTTCAATAATTGGTATGCCTCTATTCCTGATTTCCTGTTGTTGCAAATGAATGGGCCAACCTCCATTTTTATCTTAAACTGAGACTTTTTCTTGGCAACAACAAAATGGGCTTGATCCATGTTGATCATTTGCCTGATGTATTCTAAGGAAAAAATCCTCATTGGGAGGAAATTTGGCAACTTATATGGCTGCAACTCACATCCAAAAATCCTTATGTCTGTGTAATTTTCATATAAGTACCAATCTCTTTTTTTTACATGTTCTGACAGCTGCAAAATATTTTTTATTTCTTCACTCATCTTTGGTTATTTATAGCTGCTTAGAAGACCAATGGCTGGGTGAACAAACATCTCAATGAACTGTTTATATGTGAACTCATTCTGATCTTTCATAACCAGGGTGGTCCAGAAAATGACCAATTTCTGGTTTCCTTTCTCATCTAGCTTCTGCAATGATAAGTTCATGTTGTCCCCCAGAAAATATAGGAACATGTAGATTAAGACAGAGGTATATTTAAATACCTCTTATGTGTGACAATTTACTAGTTGCTGATGAATAGACTCTGCAAGGAAATGACTGAAATTGAACACAATTGAGGGCTTGGTATTATTAGAAAAGATTGACAAAAATCCTATAATGGCCTCATCTACATATTTGTTGGAGTCGTATCCAAGAAGGTAAGATATAACAGTGGTTATCTTCTTGGTTCTCTCAGAAAACAGGGATGAGGGATAAGGAGGATTTTTCTTTCGTAATGAAGCATCTTATGCTAAAAATATTTCTAGAGTTTGGGCTCGCTTAGCAAAGTATAATTTTTGTTATATTTCAACCATGGATTCATAAGAAAATGGGGTGCTATTACTGACTATGGGAGCTAACATCATTTCATCGATAGGTTGAGGGGTTATGGTAAACAAAACTTGTCCATGGGAGTTGGTTATAGCTCTTTGGCTTGGAAAATATGAGGCATGGCATTTTCTAGTGAAACCATGAGAGTTGTAGGTAGGAGGAAAAATATAATGAGGTAGGTTTGACTCCCACAGCCAGATTTCATCTGATTCATCAATCTATTTATCTTTGAGCCAACAACTCATCTCGAGAATTTCGAGCTCCAAGAGTGTTTCATGGATCATGTAGTCTCTATCATCCATAGGGATATGGTGAAGATCTACAGGGGAAAAGATCAGAGGATTGATGTTTTCCTCTGGTCCCTTGTCCTAGGGAGGCATGATGGCTAAGGCTGAGAGTGCAATTTGCTAGGAATACAAGTAATTTCTTGGACAGACAGCGTGTTTTGGATAGGGAAAAAAAGGTATAATTGAAATGATCAGGTGCTAGAAGTTTGACAATGTTGTATTTCTTAGTGAGCAACCTGCAATTAAACAACATTGTAACATGTAAACAGATAAAAGAAGATTAATATAGAAATGCAGGTTTTCCGTTAGTGGCGTAGGTTAATGGTTAAGCCAATTGAATGCTTAACGGATTTATTATGGAGGGAATTGAGGTGATTTTATGGAGTTAATGGGCGAATGAGATTAACAGATAGATGAGGTGGAAAAAACGGAATGGCGGATGCACAATGGTCAGGTGAGTGGTAATGGTATGGGGAATCAGCCTTTCAGAGGGGGGGTTGAGTGGTTTTTGGTTTCACTCTTGGGGGGTTTGAAAGGATGAGGTGTTGACACGTATCGGCGGGGTGTTTTGAATTACCGCTGACCACCCCCCCCCCCCCCGGGCGGTAAACCTCAATTCGTGAAGGGGGGCTGAAAGGCCATGAGAGCTGTCAGATGTGTGGAGATATGGGAGAACCGTCATATGCGATGAGGTGGAATGGTGGGGTCGATAGTTGTTTTAATAAAATTTCGGGAATGATATATAGGGGTATGACTTTTGGAAAATGAAAAATGAATGGGGGGGGGGGGGGGATGAAATATTGTTTTTAATACTTAGGATATGGGTAAATATGCTTAGGATAGTGTTAATATCTACAATAACCATATAAACCTTTCTTATTTTTACGAAAAATTTAGACTAGTAGCGTGTGCACATTTCAAAAATTTAAAATGAATATTTCCTTTTATTTTTCTTCCCTAACATTTATTTTTGCTTTTCCTTCTTTATTTAGGGCAGCTAACACCTATCATTTTATTGATATGAATTCCTATAAAACATCAAATTTTCCTAAAATTTTATTTAAAATATTTTCATTCTTTTGCATCCATATCCTACCTTAACATTTTCAAAATTATTTAACTAATTATGCTAACTTATCAAAACTAGATAATGTTACAACTTCGGCTCTATCTGGGGGCTACTTCCCCCTATGGGATGCAGATAACAAGCAGATCCAAAATCCTTCTCCCGGGGCTATGGATTCTTCGTTGAAACAAATACTCACTAGCAATTTTCAAAAATAAATACTCTATCAATATTTACAGATGTTGAATGAATGAAGATTCAATACTGAATATAATGTTTCAAGTACTTCCCATTGACTGGTAATGAGGAATACTCTCCTTCCAAATTTTGTAGGATAAATGTATTATTTCTTTTGAATTCTACAATGTTGAATGGAACAAACTAGAGATTGTCAAATTTTGCATGTTTCTGTTTGTCTTCTCTCCTTGTATCACATATGAGCACAAGGTCACATTTTTAAAAATTTCTTTCTCTTTCTTTTCTATCAAACAACTCTTTCATCTTGTTTTGGTATTTTCTCAATTGGTATTGAATTTCATCCATGTCTTTATTCATCTCAATAATTTGATTAATCCTTCTTGAGAAATCATCTTTTTCTTCATAATATTTCTAAACAAATATCATAACAGGTAAAGCTAAATGAGTAGGAAAAACTGCTTCCTTTCCATAAACTAATTTGAAAGGATACTTGCCTATTGATCTGTTAGGAGAAACTCTAATTACCCAAATGGCATGGATTAAGTGGTTGTCCCAACTCTTTTTATGATCTCCAAGAGTCTTCTTAATAACCTTAACTAAGCTCTTGTTGGAATATTTTGCAAGTCCATTACCCTGAGGATAATATTTTGTGGAATGATGTAGTAGGATTGAATATTTTTGATAGAAATCAATCATTTTAACACTGCTAAAGGTTGTTGCATTATCTCTACCAATTTGTTGAGGACATCCAAATATTGATAAGATATTTTATTCAAGGAACTTAATCACAATAGTATCAGTTTAAATTTTAACAGATATAGCTTCTACCCATTTGGTAAAATAATCAGTAGCAATTAGAATCCATTTGTGTTTATTACTTTATTGTGGATTAATTTCCCCAATAAAGTCCAACCCCCATTGTAGAAAAGGAGCATCAATTGATACTAGAACCAAAGGAAGTGCGAACAGTTTTTGTTTCCCTGCAAATAATTTACAATTTAGGCAACCCCTTACTCTTTCTCAAACTTCTTTGAAAAGTGAGGGCCAATAAAAACCTTCTTTCAAGATTTTATAGGCTGTTGCTCTCCAGGCATAGTGTCTGCCACAAAATCCTGCATGTAATTGATCTATAATTCCCTCTATTTAATTTTCAGTTAAACAAAGAAGAATAATATTTAGAGGGTCCTTCCAGTATAGATTAGAATTGATAATGCAGTATTTTATTGATTTGAGATTTAGAGATTTGCACTGATTCAAATTAAGATCAGTTGGACATTGAAATCTCTGAGAAACTGCATAATATCAAAATACCAATAAGAGAGTACATACTTCTGATCTATGTGAACAAGATGGATTGATCTGAAGGAATAGGTTCTTGTGGGTTATCTCCTTCCATAAGAGGAGTAGGTTCTTTTGGATTCTCCTCTAATATAGAGGGAGGTTCTTGTGGATTCTCCTCTAATATAGAGGGAGTTCTTGTAGATTATCCCTTGGTGACATTTCAGAAACCATATTTATCCCTAACACTTTGCAGTTGGATTCAGCTAACAATTTGGACAAACCTTGGCCTTTTACTAGCTTTGTGGTTTTAATTTCAAGATCAAATTCAAGGATTTTAGCAATCCATCTTCCTCTTTTTCCATTAGTATTAGGTTGGCTTAAAACAGTTATAACAACATGATTAGGAACAAAGGTAGTAATGTGTGAATACAGGACATAGGTTCTAAAGGCTTTGAGGGCTTGAATTAAGGCATAAGCTTGCTTTTCCATAATATCATATCTAAGTTCAACATATCTCATAAATTTGGAAAAGAAGGCTATAGGTTGTTTATCACCATTGGAGTTATTTTGTAAAAGTAAAAAGACTAAGGTTGTCTCGGATGCAAAAGAAAATATGCTAAAGGTAAAGAATAATCAGGACTAGCTAATGTAGGGGCCTTAGATATCGCCTTTTTTATTTGATCTAAATCATACCTAGTAGGAACTATCCATTTGACTTCATTTTTTTTCTTTAGCATAACAGTTATGCATTTTACTATATTTGCATAATTAGGGATGAACCTTCTAAGAAAATTAATCTTTCCAAGGAAGGTTTGAATCTCTTTATTGTTCCTTGTTAGAGATAGAGTCTGAATGGTTGATACTCTCTTTGGTTCAATTATAACTCCATTCTTGGAAATTATATTCCCTAGTAATTTCCCTTCCTTTATAGTAAATAAAAATTTCTTCAGATTGATGGATATGCCATATTTCCTGCACCTGTCAAAAACATTGTTGAAGTGTTTTAGATTATTTTCATTAGAGTCGGAGAAAACAATCAAATAATCCAAATAAATAACAGTAAATTCAGAGGTTTTTCCTACAAATTATAAATCCATAGCTCTCTGAAAAGTAGCTCCAGCGTTAGTTAACCCAAGTGGCATACTGGCGTACATAAATGTACCCCAAGGACTGGTGAAAGTATTTTTGTCTTTATCAACTTGACTTACCATGATCTGGTTGTAACTTGAAAATCCATCTTGCATAGAAATCCTACTTGATCCTGAAACCTTTTGAGGTAGATGATCTATTTTGGGCAATGTGTAATTATCTTTTAAGGTTGATTTGTTCATGTTTTGAAAGTCTACAGATAGCCTAATCTCACCATTTTTCTTCCTGATTGGAACTAGGTTAGCTACCCAATTAGAATACCTTAAAGGTAAAATGATATGAGCATCAAGCAGCTTTTTGAGTTCTTTTTCAATGGTTGGAAGTAGTATGGGATTAATTCTTCTTAATTTTTGTTGAAAAGGTTTTGCCTCTGGTTTTAAAGGAATCTTATGCTCAATTAAAGCTGTATCATACATTTTTAATTCGTTATAAGACCAGGAAAATACATATTTATAATTTTTAAGAAGATTCAAGTATTTGAGTTTTAAATCCAAAGGCAAGGTTGATGATAACTTAACATTTCTTACATTATCTAAAGTCCCAATATTGCATTCTTCAATTTCTTCTTTGGGAGAATTAGATAAAGGGTTTTTAGAGACATCATTATCATTGAATAGTTTTTCCAATGGAATTAATCCTTTAGGAATAAAATTATTAGATAATTGAATGATATCATGATCAATAATTTTAGGATTAAATGAATTTTCTAGATTTTGGTGCTTTGATTATTGAATATCTCTTTGATCTTCTTCAATTTGCATATTTGAGAATTCATCAATGACTTGAAGGAAAGATTTTAATTGTTCATCATCTTCAAAAATATGCCAATGTTTAAGGTTATCAGGAATTTATGGTCTGTATTTAACTTGAATTTGGTACTCTAACAATACTGGCTGAGGGATTTTGAAAGAGCTTGCTGAAACAACAAGTGAATCAACATGCATATTTTCATCTTTGGGAATAACAGTGATGTTAAATCCAAGGAAAAAATTTTAAATGGTATCCCAAAATTTGTTTCTCTAGGACCTAAGCCTTGGGTGTTTAGTTTGACACAGGTTTCTAATCTGCTTCACTATAAGCTCAGAATCAGAGGAAACACTCAATTTTTTAACTTCTAAACTTTTAGCCAAAAATGTCTAAAATTATACTCTTGCCAGGTATTTGGGCTAAAGTCACAACTAGGTCTTTGATCAATCCTAGACATGGTACTTTCTTTGAATCAAAGGTGTAAATATCATGATAGGAACGAGTAACTTGTAACTGAAGCTTGTCCATAATTACCTTTGGCATAAGGCTGTGTGAAGCACTAGAATCAAGCATACAGTTATACAATCAAAATTCATGAGTCTTTAAGGTCACATAAAATGGTGGAATAATTTCATCGATCATATCATAACTAGGGCCAAACACTACTGAGGGCTTTTCATCTTGCAAACTGACAACATCTCCCTCAGCATCCACACTAGAAGACTGTATCCATTTAGACACTTGATTTTTATAGCCAGGGTTTTTGGAAATTGTAGCTAATGGTATAATAATCTTGACCATTTCCAATTCCTTTTCAATATTAAAAGTTGTTAAATTGATTTTTTCAAATGAAATGGTTTCATTGGATGAATTTGTACTCTGAGGTGTTGAATTTTGTGTTTGAATGGATTTTATTGCAGGTTCCATGATTGTGGTAGATTTTGGAGGTCTACCTGGGCCTGATCTTGGTCTTAGATTGTACCTTTTATTTAACTCTGCACTGAGGAATTCATAAAATTATTGATATTTTGAAATTTGAGTATCTTCCTGTTCTTGTTCCAAAGACTGTGATGAAGATGAAGGGACTATGGCCATTTTCACTATTGAAGAATCAAGATTATTAATATCTTTAGCAATTACAGGGTCTGTATCTTGTGGCTGTTAATCATCGATCAAAAATGGAGGTTGAATGTTTTGATCTGGTCTCTGAAGAATTTGAAGATAAGGGGCTCTCTGTGATTGATTTTGAGGTCTAACAACAATTTTCTGAGAAGTTATAGGTTTTTTTTGAAAAATACTAAGAGGGGTGGGGGGGGGGCGTGAATCAGAATTTAGAGCTTACTGAAAACTTTTACTTTTTCTTTACTAAATTCCATATTCGACTTTAATGAACCCAACTCGCGTATACACGTGAATATATTTAAGGAAACTTGCGTATGTCCAGAGATCTTATTATGCAGATAATTCTTTACTTAGATCAGTGCATCATTCATTGATCATATGTTTAGTAAGCAGTAAGCATGTGCATTAAGAACAGAATAAATCATCACACATAAGCAACACACATGAACACCGGGATTTAAGGTGGAAACCCAAGTTGGAAGAAAACCACTACTGATGTCATCTCTATCTTCAATATTTATTATAAAGAAAACTTCTTACAATATTTTACTGGTGCAGACTCATACCAGCACGTGGCACCCACCTACAGAAGGCTGCAACCTTCTCTCGTTCTCCAGCTACTACTTGAAGGGAGCTCCAACCCCCTGATCTCGTTTTCCAGCCACTCCTGGAAGGGAGCTACTACCCCCTGATCTCATTTGCCAGAAACCACTGGAAGAGAGCTATGACCCCCTCACTGAAGGCTCCAACCCTCAGCACCACTGCAGACCATGTTTCATCAATTTTCACACTAGATCCAACAACTTCCACAAAACACATCTTGTAGGCCTATTTTCAACAAATTTTTAGACTCAACCCACTCCACACATTTAAGCTCAAAGAACATATATCAAACTGAAACTCATACCCTTATCAAATCATTCACTTAATCATCAACCAATCAACCAACAACTGATCGTTAATCATAATAAACCAACAGCATAATCAGTATTCAAACAACCTAGATATGTATGAAGACATCATTGATATACAGCAGTAAAACATCAAAATAGATCAAAAATTTCCTTCCACACACTTCAACAAAACCCTATATTCCATACGCTCTTTTGCTTAAAATAACTTGCATATATACACACTTTTATAGAGATGAACCTGCGTATAGATCTGAGAACATTATAGGATTGCACAACTCTTCAGAAAAAATAAACAACTCAAATCTTACCCTTCACTTCAGCAAACATTCGCCATATCACAGATCTAAACATTCCATACATAGTCATTTCAGGTCTAGAGATCCTAATCGATTATTGTATTCATAGGTGCATTAATATTTCAAACCTATAAATAAACTGTAACCCATTCCATGCAAATATACTTCAGAGTGAAGTATTAATTAATACCCAGACACATGCACACCCTTGCACTATGATATTCTTCTCCTTATATAGTTTTAGCCTTTATCAATACCATGAGCCAAAACCACACAACTTCTTATGGTATTCTTGGACGAAATCAAATAGAAAATACAGTGCTCAATACTCTGGGCTAATACCATCGTAATGCCCCTTGGTATCATAATTTTAGAGCGCAAAAGGTATACGTGACTTTGCTTCTTCGTCCTGTGTGTATACACAACTTCTCTTCATAAAACTGCGTGTATACTAATTTTGGATGTATACGCGGGTTGCCTTAATAAAATTATACATTTCCTCCATATTCGGGTTGCCTTCAACAAACCTGCATATACATTGAGAAATATTTCTTGTTACATTTCTCTGGCACTTACTGGAATTCCTTTTTAGGTAAATTGACTCGGGATTAGATTCAAGTTTGACCGAGTTAAACAGTGATGGTTTTGGGGCACATGGTATTGTGCACCCATGGTTTTCAGCTCATGGTATTGCATGTAATGGAGCCTATCAAAGGCTTGGAGGAATTCATTTTAATGTAGGCCTGGAGGTGAGCGGTGAAGGCTCACTTGGCTGGATTGGCCAGGGCTTTTCCCAAGGCTAATGAAATTTCATTAGGATGGGTTATCCCCGGAGTTTGGGGTTTTTCCTGGTTAAACATATGTGTTTATGTTTATGATTTATTGTTGATTATGTTTAATTATTCTTCTCGGTAATTATTTATGTTCTCCAATAAATTATTTCTTCATTTGGTATCAGAGCAAAATTGGCTTTAGAGGGATGCTTCTATTGCCAAGGGGTTATGGCTTAATGAACATAAATGGGGAAATTCATATGGATCAAAAAGACTCATGTTAGGTTGCATACAAGTGCAAATCTAAGGTTTAAGGTGGTTGTTGATGAGGGCTACATTGAATCCAGGATGGCCGCGAGTACCAAGTGAGCTCTCAGGCAAGCTAGGAGGAGAGTGTCAATACAATTTTGTAGCACACAGGACCACTTGGAAGATCCATGCCCCATATTGAAACTCCATGGAGGTGATGGTGAAATAGCACAATGTCGTAGGGCTCCAAAAGGGGTTGACTCCACGGAGGTTACTGACTATGTAAAGTAGCTAAACATTGATCTTGTTGTGTGAATGGGGAGGCAGAACCTTGGATGAATGGATGTGTGAAGGACACAAATGCCATGTGAGAGGGAAAACGTTTTTCACAGTAGACAAAAACTCTTCCTCAGAGAATGAGTATGATTGCGTAAGGTTGAGGGTTCTGTCATCATTTCCAGATTTGTCACAATGTCGAGAGGCTTGACATCAATATTGTCATCAGGAGTAGAGAATTCCAAAAATAATTACAATGCACAAAATAATTGATCTAGTTAGCGAAGATCTACGAAGGAGACATGCGTGCATAAGGAGGAATTATCTGTTGAGCATGTTTCTCGAGGATCGGGCTCTTAATGCTAGGTGTGGCATTGGAGGACCAATGCGGGCCATCGAAACACACTAGAGAGACAATGTAGTGGGAGCATACCTCAAGTCACAATAGGAATGAGCAGTGCGAGCTGATAGGAGAACAATGATTGTGGATCTGTAATTAAGGCGCTGAAGTGATGACAGGCCGAAAAAAGTGAGGTTTTTCACCTACGTTGGTTCCATGAGGAGTGACAAGAGAAGCCAAGAATATGAAGGCAGCTATATTTATAGCATAGGGAAAGCATCGCAACAGGAATAGAAATGGAAGGTGAAAATATGCAAGGATTCTCTCTAAGAGAGCTAGGTGGCGGAGAATTCATGAATTGAGATAGAAGGAAGCCACTATAGGAGTGCGTTGGGGTTTCCTTTCTCGGTGCTCAAATACGCCATGATTGTGGAAGGGAAGATCGCGTCGAGAAAAGATCATGGGGGGACGTTTGGAGGGACGATCTCTCTCCTTTATGGTAACACTATAGGCAAACAACGCAACAGTGAGCAACATTATGTTCAAGGAAGGGGTTGTGTGTAGGGTATGCTATGAATTGTTGTGCACTGCACAATCTGATCCAAATTGGTGCATCGATGGTGGGAGGATGGTTATATTTAAATTTAAAGATGGATCAGATTTTCCATCCCTGGCAGAAGGAAAATTGGCTAACAAAGAGCATCATGGAAAATGGGCCATGAGAGGTCCATGAGAGATGAGAAAGGAAGCGTTAAAATATAAACAATGAAAAAAAAAAATTATTATGATGGAGTAAAATTTTTGCATGTAAATGGGCATATTGCTGTAAGACCTGGTAAGGCATGCGTATCCCTGGGTAATCACTGGTAAAGTCTAAGTTAGACCTAGGTGATAGGGGGACGTCAAGTTAACAAATACCCTGGGTATATAACTTTGAGGGGGGTAAGGGCCAAAGTGAGTGGGGCTCACTCACTTGGCAAGGTTGGCTAGATTTAGTCTAAGGAATCCCAAGTCAAGTTTAAGGGGGGGAATGTTACATAAATCGACTCGGATTAGAGTCAAGTTTGACCAAGTTAAACAGTGATGGTTTTGGGGCACATGGTATTGTGCACCCATGGTTTTCAAATCATGGTATTGCATGTGATGGAGCCTATAAAAGGCTCAGAGGACTTCACTATAATGTAGGCCCGGAGTTTGGGGTTTTCACCAGTTAAACATATGTGTTTATGTTTATGATTTGTTGCTTATTATGTTTAATTATTCTTCTCGGTAATTATTTATGTTCTCCAATAAATTCTTTCTTCATTCCTTTCTCTGTCACATCTGAACTGACCTGTAGAAACATCAATTTTACATCTTTAACACATATTTTTCTTATTAAAAGGCAACTCAGCAAGTAGGTTTCCATCAAGGAAAACTTCATCAATTAGGTTTCCATCAAGGACAACATATTGCATCATATTGCCAACAATCTCCCCCTTTGGACTTGATGGCAACCATGATGGTGTTTGATCACCACAATAGATAAATAAATTAATCATAACCATTATTAAAACATCAAAATACTCTCCCCCTTTAACATCAAGGGAAAAGGGTGGATCAATACCGAAACAAGGTTTCTCTTTCCTTGTATAAAGAAGAGCTCTGCAAATCTGATGTGCACTGTATTGACGATTCTCCCCCTGAGTTCATGCTGAATCTTCAAACAGATTTTTCAATGAAGTACATGAATCTATAACTCAATCGAGTATGAACTTTCCTATCACCAAGGAATCATACTTACATGAATGATATAACCAAGTGGAATTACATATTTGACTCAACTTCCCAACCAAGTGGGTTTACAAATTTTGACTCAACTACCCAACCAAGTGGGTATACAAATTTGAAGAAGTCCTTAAATGACTGAATATAACAATTTTACATCATTGGTCTCAACATGACCCTTCCATCAAATTACAGATATGTATTTTTATAACCAATACCAAAATATCTCAAGAGAGAGATCATAATTCAGCAACCAACATAATGCCAACAATGCATTACTCTCAGCAAGGCTAATGCTCCCCCTCAAACTGTGCTCCTGATCACCACAACAACTCATTCATCAGTGAATATTTATCAATCAGATAGTCAAGACTTAATATCATATCAGCAGATATAACCATCAACATCATATCAAGAAACTTATTACTGTCAGCAGCATATCAGAAACTATTCTTGAGTCTGTCTCACTATTTTTCTTATCGGAGAAAAACATACGCAACTATCATCATTGGAACTCGCGTGTATATGTGGCTTTATTTCATGAAACCTACATATAGAAAATGAAATACTGAATATTTCACAACTCCATCTGCTCCTGGATTTATACATTATGTACCTATCTTCTGTTGTCACATTAGATGCACTGTTAGAAATAAACTCAACCATAGTTACCAAACCAACCATGGGAATCACCATATATTGCTCCACCTATGATGATACATTATTGATTCCTATAATGTATCTCACATCACTCCTGCAGTCATTATGAGAAGAAAAATTTAGAAACAGATGACTGCAGTAGGGTCAATATTCCCTACGTTTTTTACCGGTGCTTCTTTTTTTTCCAGCTTTGCTTGTAATTTCTTATTCTGTGTTGGTACTTCTCAGATCTGTTCATCATACTTAACCCACAATTAGTGGCTTTATGCCCAAATGAGTTACAATAGAAACAACATCCATGAAAGCATCCTTTATTTCTTTGTATAATTATTTGTATACTTACTCCTTCCTTTTCCAAATTGTTTCCCTTTATCATGATTTTCTTTATAAGGACATTTAGCAGCATAATTACCAACTCTACCGCAAGCAAAACACTTGAAGGGAAGCTTACCTTTGAATCTTCCAGTACCTAGTTGAATTCTTCTCACAAAATTTGCTTCTTCTTCTTCTGATATATAAATTGATTCCTTGACAACTTCCTTTTCTTTTCCTTTTACACATGCCTGAAATGCAGCTTCTCTGACTTGTGAGGGACCTCCTCTTCTCATTTTAATAGCAGTCACGATACCATGTAGTTGAATAACATGAAGAGTTTGCAGATATTTCTTTTCTTCAATAGTTGACACTTTTGACTCGAACTTTGGAGTTAGAGATCTCAATATATTTTCTACTAAAGTTGAGTCTTTTATATCTTCACCCATATTCCTCATAGAATTCACAATCTCATCTAACCTTAGGAATAAACTTGCAATACTTTCATCATCATGCATTTTGAAATTTTCATATTGCATTCTAAGAGTTTGAAGTTTGGCACTTTTTACCTTTGCATCACCTTCATAGCTCCGAATGATCTTGTCCCATATTTCCTTTGCTGAATTGAGCTGCATAACTTTGAAAAATTATGTTTCTGACAAACTTCCTAATAAAGCATTGACATATTTTGCATTGATTTCATATCTCTTTTTTTCTGTTGCATCTGTAGGAACACTTGCTGGATATTGGTAACCTCCTTCCACGATTCCCCATACATCTGCTCCAAGACTTTGCAAATAAGCTCTTGTTCGTATCTTCCAGAATAATAAATTACTTCCATTGAACAATGGTGTCTTGATAGAAAATACTCCCTCAATAATTCCCATTGCGACGGATCTCCTTCAAGCAATCAAGCCTCTTCTAAAGGACCTGATCTGATACCAATTTTTGGGAAAAATACCGAGAGGGGGAGGGGGGTGAATCAGTATTTAGAGCTTACTAAAAACTTTTACTTTTTCTTTACTAAATTCCATACACGACTTTAATGAACCCAACTTGCATATACACACGGATATATTTAAGGAAACTTGCGTATGTCCAGAGATCTTATTATGTAGATAATTCTTTACTTAGATTAGTGCATCATTCATTCATTATATGTTTAGTAAGCAGTAAGCATGTGCAGTAAGAAAAGAATAAATCACCACACATAAGAAACACACATGAACAATAGGATTTAAGATATAAACCCAAGTTGGGAGAAAACCACCATTGTTGTCGTCTCTGTCTTCAATATTTATTATAAAGAAAATTGCTTACATTCTTGTACTAGTGCAGACTCATACCAGCACGTAGGCACCCACCTACCAAAGGCTGCAACCTTCTCTCTTTCTCTAGCTACTATTGGAAGGGAGCTCCAACCCCTTGATCTTGTTTACCAGACACTCCTGGAAGGGAGCTACTACCCCCTGATCTCATTTACCAGCAACCACTGGAAGGGAGCTATGACCCCCTCACTGAAGTCTCCAACCCTCAGCACCACTGCATACCATGTTTCATCAATTTTCACACTAGATCCAACAAATTCCACAAAACACACCTTGTAGGCCTCTTTTCAACATATTTTTAGACTCAACCCACTCCACAGATTTAAGCTCAAAGAACATATATCAAACTGAAACTCATACCCTTATCAAATCATTCACTTAATCATCAACCAATCAACTAACAACTGATCGTTAATCATAATAAACCAGTAGCATAATTAGTATTCAAACAACATAGATATGTATGAAGACATCATTGACAGACAGCAGTAAAACAATAAACTAGAAAAGAAATTTCCTTCCACGCACTTCAACAAAACCCTATATTCCATACGCTCTTTTGCTTAAAATAACTTGCGTATATACATGCTTTTATAGAGATGAACCTGCGTATAAATCTGAAAACATTACAGGACTGCACAACTCTTCAAAACAAATAAACAGCTCAGATCTTACCCTTCACTTCAGCAAACATTTGCCAGATCACAGATCTAAACATTCCATACATAGTTATTTCAGGTCTAAAGATCCTAATTGATTATTGTATTCATAGGTGCATTATTATTTCAAACCTATAAATAAACTGTAACCCATTCCATGAAGATATACTTTAGAGTGAAGTATTCATTAATACCCAGACACATGCACACCCTTGCACTATGATCTTCTTCTCCTTATATAGTTTTAGCCTTTATCAATACCATGAGCCAAAACCACACAACTTCCAATGGTATTCTTGGACGAAATCAAATAGAAAATACAGTGCTCAATATTGTGGGCTAATACCATAGTAATGCCCCTTGGTATCATAATTTTAGAGCGCAAAAGGCATACGTGACTTTGCTTCTTCGTCCCGCGTGTATACACAACTTCTCTTCATAAAAACTACATATATACTAATTCTGGATGTATATGCGGGTTAACTTAATAAAATTAGCGCATACATTTCCTCCATATGTGGGTTTCCTTCAACAAACCTGCATATATATTGAGAAATATTTCTTGTTTCATTTCTCTAGCACTTACTGGAATTCCTTTCTCTGTCACATCTGAACTGACCTGTAGAAACATCATTTTTACATCTTTAACACACATTTTTCTTATCAAAAGGCAACTCATCAAGTAGGTTTCCATCAAGGAAAACTTCATTAATTAGGTTGTCATTAAGGACAACATATTGCATCATATTGACAACAAGGTTGTGATTCAATTTTAGAGATTCTATTGGAAAGGTTTCTAAGTAAAGATGTGATTTCGTCAAATTTCTGATCTTCAAGTTTGGATTTGGAAGAGGATGATTTATCAAGATTAGCTTTTAATTTTATTTTTTCTTTCTCCTCTTTAGCTTTAATTTTACCAGAAGCTTACCTATTGGCTTCTACCTCAGTAGCATTTTTCTGCATGTATTGTAGTGTAGTAGAAACTCTTTCCCTTAGCATAACTGCAAATTCATCATCAAATGCTTTAGAAAATCTGACTTTTGCAGCTGTTACTGGTGGTTTACAATTAGCAAGCATTTTGTGATTGAGTTTTTTAAATGTTTTAATAAATTTAGCAACTAGTTCACGAGTATTTCTTTTCAGTTCTTCAAATTCAGTGAGAAAATAAACAACATCTTTCTTTACCCCCCATTGGTTGTTAAAGATAGTTATAAGCTCATTCCATGTTAGAATAGAGCCAGCTTAGAGCTTCCTAAACCAGATCCTAACGTTTCCTTCTTAAGATTGTACTAATAATCTCATGTAAACATATTCATGCTCGATGTTCATATTGTCAGTGAAATATAGGAAGGCTGATATATGATCCTCTATTGAGGGGCTTGTTTCTCCATTAAATCTTGGTAGATGTTTTAAATATCCATCAGGAAAATTTGCCAAGTTTTTAGGAAGAACAAGAGCAGTATACATTGCTTTCAAAATAGGTCGAAAATCCATAACAAAAGGAGGAGTATGGGGGGTCTGAGTGGATGATGAAGATGATGATGAAGATGATTGCGTAGGAGAATGAGTACTAGAAGATGGAGGAGATAGTGAAGGAGGAGAACTGCGTGAGGGTTTCAAAGGGATTTTAACAACCAACCTTTGAACTTCTGGTGTTAAATATTCTTCCTTATATTCAAACAAAGGATTAGAATAGACAGAAAACGTCTCTTCTGGTTTAGTGGAGGTTTATGGAATAAAAAAAGAAATTGGAGTAATGAAATTTGTAGGCTTAAATTCGGGTAAGTGTAAGCCCAATTCTTTCTTATATGTAGGTGAATTTAAAGGGAAGGATGGAACTTGATATGACTCAAGTGATTGTGTTAACAAGGTTGATTGAAGATCTACTCCTCTTGAATAAATTTCAGAAACTCTAGGAGATACTTGATTCCAATCAGGATGAGATGATACTAATGAGAAAGGATTTACAGATGAAACATCTTCAGGGTGTAAATCTGATGAAGAAGAAGGAGTTTTATGTCTTATTCTTAAAGAAGCTTCCCTAATAAGTCTTTCTAGATCTGGTAAAGGATTAACAATCTCAGACTCAGAACATGATCTACTGTACTTAAAGGGAACCATCTTGAACCAGTGGAATCTTCAGGTGAAATATTTTGACCTATATCCTTATCCTTTATTCACCTTAAAGGAAAGGGAAAAATAGTTGCCCCAGGGAAAATTTAGCTTTCAATTCTTCGTCTCCCTGACAATGGTGCCAATCTAATGTTTTCCTTTGAGATAACCTAAGGTCGATAAGTTATTCCAAAGCATCTAAAATATTTTGTTGTTTTTGAATAGTTGGATGACCAATGAACAGTTTTATGAACAGGTGATTTAAACTTAGAAAGATCCTTAATAAAACAAAAGTTTTTTCTTTAAATACATATGGTTAATTTGATTTTAAGTGGGGCGGATAAGAAGAATATAGAGAAGTATAAATGATTTAATATTCAGATATAGTATTTTACCATTTATAAGCAGAAATTATGAACACTATGTTTTCATAATCAACAAAATATAATGAAGTCATAATAGAAACCTTTGTGTAATTTAATTTCAAGAGGAATTTACAATAATATATAGTCCTGTAAATTAATCTCTTAATCAAAATAAAACTTCACAACAGATCAAAAACGAAACTAAGATTCAATTAAATTTTCAATCAGATAACTGTTAATGAATTAAATTATATGAAGAACACATAATGAAAAACACTGAAAACAACTCACAGGAATACAAGTCATATGAAGTAAATCCAGAACCTTTATTATAACAAAAAATCTCCAGCTATTACAAATCTATCTGATAACTAGCTCAAGGGTGCAACCCCAAACACTTCCATGGAATGGAGTATTTAAACAAAATATAAAAATTACAATAAATTCCTAAGTGACAAGGAAAGCTATAATTTATCAAAGCTAACAGAAAGGAAATGAACTTTATCAAAAATAAATGAATCTGCATGTCTGAACCTGTTCTGCTAGAAAAATGTTGCTAAGTGGCAACTATTCTGGTGATGCGCTGGCAAACCTGATTTGTCTTCTATTCTTGATATTCACAAAGATTTTCTCACCGTTCTTGATCTAGAATTGAAACTTTAATAACCATGCATTAGACTTCATTTACCTCATTATACTTAGCAAAAGTGGGTTTTACAATAAAAATATGTTTTATCTCATGATGAATAAAACTGATATTTTCGATAGCTTTATAAAATGCTTTGCCTGTCATAGAAATAGCATACATGGATGTAGCCTTTACTGTTACCTTAAGATTCTTCATGTAATATTCCATGGGAATTAATTTATCGTTTATTACAAACAATGAGGGAATACCCTTTTTATTCAATGCATCAATTCTTGAGAGAAATATGTTGATTGCAACATCGAGAGTGTGACACTTCTCTGTCAACTGCACTACTAAGTTCTTTTTTATCATAACTTTCTTCACCTCAAGAATGCCCTCAGTTCTATCATCTACCCCTATATTTTCCAGTTCATACATGTCTTTAGAATTTAGAAATTTTATAAATTTGTTGGTTGTATAAGGAATTTCTCCCAGTTCAATATTTATATCACCAATTGCATGGTTTGCCTTTTCCACTAACTCCTTTTTCTCAAAGATGATCTAGATACATGGCCATATTTCACTTATTTCCTCAATGATTTTGTTCCAAATAATTTCCTTGACATTCCAAGAGTATAGCCAATGGAAGCTTCAATTTCATATTTCTTCCATATTTCTACTTGATTTTGAGTTCTCTGAAGTTCTGTTGCATGAAAAGTATCATATTTATTTTTCTGATTCACATTTGGGATAAGGAACTTGTGCCTGAAGAAATTTCATTATAATTTTCCCCTTTTCTGAGTCAAAGGTTGACAATATCCTGCTTTGGGTACCTGAAGTTTGTTTCCAAAAATGATTGTATGTGTTTATATTCAAGGCTTCATTTTTTAGTTTTATTTCCTTGAAGATATCCATGGTTCTTTTCTTTGGCTCGCTTTAAGTATATGTACCTGTGTGCATAATATGTTGCTGCTCTTTTGTGGTCATGGAGGTGGTAGGAGACTATGTAGACTGATCACCTACTAATGAAGATACATGAGGCTCATTAGTGATGATAGGAGTCTGTTGCTCTGAATATTTTCTAAGGCTTAGTCTGGAACTAAGCTTAGCCTTCTTTATGTACATGAAATTAAATCCATTATTGAAGATATTTGTCTCTAAAGGGTACTCTTCTTCTCTGTTCATTTTGGTTGTCTTCTCTTGCATTGTTGATGAAGAGACTTGTTGTTCTTCTGCCGCATGTAATGTATTCTCTATCCACTCTAACTGGTTCTTATACTCTTATATTTCTGGCCTTGGTGTGTTAAAATAAGGAGTAGATTTTGTTTCTACCCTTAATTTGGAAACTATCCCTAATGGATCATATTACCAAGTGAAGCTAAGATCAAATATCATTTTCTTCAATAATTGGTCCGCCTCTACTCCTGCTTTCCCGTTGTTGAAAATGAATGGGCCAACCTGCGCTTTTATCTTAAACTGGGACTTTTTCTTGGCAGCAACAAAATGGACCTGAAGCATGCTGATCATCTTCCTGATGTATTCTAAGGAAAAAATATTCATTGGGAGGAATTTTGGCAACTTATATGGTTGTAGCTCACATCCAAAAATCCTTATCTCCATGTAATTTACATATAAGTACCAATCTCTTGTTTGTACCTATTCTGGCAGCTGCAAAATATTTTTGATTTCTTCACTAATCCTTGGTTCTTTACTACTGCTTAGAAGACCTGTGGATGGGTGAATAAACATCTCAATGAACTGTTTATATGTGAACTCAATCTAATATTTCATAACCAGGGTGGTCCAGAAACTGACCGACTATTGGTTTCATTTCTCATCCAGCTTCTACAATGATAAGTTCATGTTGTCCCCTGAAAATATAAAAACATTTAGATTAAGATAGAGGTATATTTAAATACCTCTTTTGTGTAAAAATTTACCAGCTGCTGATGAATAGACTCTGCAAGGAAATGAATGAAATTGAACATAATTGAGGGCTTGGTATTATTAGAAAAGATTGACAGAAATCGTATAATGGCCTCATCTACATATTGATCAGAGTAGTATCCAAGAAGGTAAGATATAACAATGGTTATCTACTTGGTTCTCTTAGGAAATAGGGATGAAGGATAAGGAGGAATTTTCTTTGGTAATAAAGCGTCTCATGCTAAAAATAATTCTAGAGTTTGGGCTCTCTTAGCAAAATATAATTTATGGTATATTTCAACCATGGCTTCATAAGAAAATGGGGTGCTATTGCTGACTGTGGGGACTAGCATCATTT
The DNA here is from genome assembly GCA_034641835.2 of Pinus albicaulis. Lineage (NCBI taxonomy): Eukaryota > Viridiplantae > Streptophyta > Pinopsida > Pinales > Pinaceae > Pinus > Pinus albicaulis. The sequence continues at coordinate 238,416,615 of CM076581.1, read as the reverse complement.
CATCAATAGCATGAGGGGTTATGGTAAACAAAACTTGTCCATGGGAGTTGTTTATAGCTATTTGGCTTGGAAAATATGAGGCATGGCATTTTCTAATGAAATCATGAGAGTTGTAGGTAGGAGGAAAAATATAACTAGGTTTGACTCCCACAGCTGGATCTCATCTGATTTATCAATCCATTTATCTTCAAGCCAACAATACATCTCAAGAATGTCGAGCTCGCAGAGTGTTTCATGGATCCTGTAGTCTCTATCAGCCATAGTGATATGGTGAAGATCTACAAGGGGAAAGATCGTAGGATTGATCTTTTCCTCTAGTCACGTGTCCTTGGGAGGCATGATGGCTAAGGTTGAGAGTGCAGTTGTCTTGGAATATAGGTTATTTCTCGGACAGACAATGTGTTATGGATAGGGGACAGAAGGTATAATTGAAATGAGCAGGCGTTGGAAGTTTGACAATGTTGGATTTCTTAGCGAGCAACATGTAATTAAACAACATAGTAACCTGTAAATAGATAAAATAATATTAATTTAGAAATGCAGGTTTTTCGTTAGTGGCGTGGGTTAATGATTAAACCAATTGAATGCTTAACGAATTGATTATGGAGGGAATTGAGGCGATTTGATGGAGTTAATGGGTGAGTGAGATTAATGGACATATGAGGTGGCAGTAATGGAATGACAGATGCACAACGGTCAGGTGAGTGATAATGGTATCGGGAATCAGTCTTTCAGAGGGGGGTTCGAATGGTTTTCAGTTTCTCTCTTTGGGGTTCCTAAAGGCTAAGGTGTTGACACGCATTGACGGGGTTTTGAATTACGACTGAGTTCGGACCCCACGGCCCCCCTCCGGCGGTAAAGCTTGATTCATGAAGGGGGTCCAAAAGGCTATGAGAACTGTCAGATGTGTGGAGATATGGGAGAACCATCAAATGCGATGAGGTGAATGGTGGGGTCGAGAGTTGTTTTAATAAACTGTCGAGAATGATATAAAGGGGTATGACTTTAGGAAAATGAAAAATGAGAGGGATTAATGGTGGGGAATTACATATTATTTTTAGATTAGGATATGGGTAAATATGCTTAGAATAGCATTAATATCTGCAATAACCATATAAACCTTTCTTCTTTTTATGCCGCATTTAGACTAGCAGCTTGTGCAAATTTCAAAAATTTAAAACGAAGCTTTCCTTTTCTTTTTCTTCCCTGGAATTTTATTTTTCTTTGCCTTCTTTATTTAGGGTAGCTAATAGCTATCATTTTATTTACATGGATACCTATAAAACATCAAATTTTCCTAACATTTTTTTTTTTTTTAAATCATTCTTTTTCATCCATATCCTACCTTAACATTTTCAAAATTATTTAACTAATCAAAACTAGATAATGTTACAAAAAGCATGACTAAAATTACCCACATAACAAGAAGACTCAGATTTTCCCTTGTTCACTCTTGGACCTCCTGTACTTATTTGGGTATCCCTATATCTTTAAGGTATGCAAGAGTTTAGTATTTGTCAATAATTATAGCAAAAATTAGAAATGAAAAACAAGAATTTGGTGGTATGTTGGTTAAATTTAGTAGGAAAAAGAGTTCTTATGTAAGCATTTCCCTTTGGTCTGCCAATTGTTCCAAATGTTGGTAATTAGAGCACCACCTAGAGTCCTAAATGTTATGGATAAAATGATAAGAAATTTAGTATTGAAAGGACAGAAATATAATGAGGGGAAATTCCACTTGGTACAATGGAAAAATATTAAACACCTATCATTTTATTGATATGGATGCCTGTAAAACATCAAATTTTCATAACATTTTATTTAAAAAAGGTTCATTCTTTTGCATCCATATCCTACCTTAACATTTTCAAAATTATTTGACTTATTAAAACTAGATAATGTTACAACAAGCACGAATAAACTTACCCACGTAACAAGAAGACTCAGATTTTCCCTCGTTCACTCTTAGACCTCCTTTACTCATTTGGGTATCCCTATCTCTTTAAGCTATGCAAGAGTTGAGTATTTGTCAATAATTATAGAAAAAAATGGAAATGGAAAACAAGAATTTGGGGTTATGCTGGTTAAATCTAGTAGGAAATCGAGTTCTTATATAAGTAGTTCCCTTTGGTCTGCCAAATTTTCCAAAGTTCAGTAATTAGAGCACCAACTAGAGTCCTAAATGCTATGGATAAAATGAAAATAAATTCAGTATGGAAAGGATAGAAAGATAATGAGGGGAAATTCCACTTGCTACAATGGAAAAATATTAAACAATGTCATGAATCTTAAAAAATCCTCAAGATCTTTAGTTTGGAAAATGTTTTAAAGGCTAGTGGGCCTACTAGGATATGTACTTCATTGTATTCTAAGGAATGGTTGCTCAATAAAAATTTGGGAGGACACGATTATAGACTTATTTCCTTTAAAACAACTTTCATAATTCAAACCACTAGCAGTACGCTTCTCGACCAAAGACGTAGATTGGCTAAGTGACCAATGAAATTGTGAGAGGATGTAACTAGAAGCCAGAAGGGTTGGAATGAGCTCGAAATCCCCCATAACCAACCCATTATTTAGGGATAGTAATGGGAAATTATTAGAAACCCTTAGACCCTAGGCTCTAATAAGGAATCAAACATGACATATTAGAGGTTGGGGGGAAAATTGTATCTCAAGAGAATTTGGCTATCCTTACTAAAATACCCTCTCTGGAAGATATGTCTAGCTTGAAAAGCACAGATATTCAACTAGAAATGCATTCCCTTGGAAAAGGTGACAATGCAGGTGATAGGGCTTCTTTTTTAAACCTTACAAGTAAATACATGGAACCAAAAAATAGATGAAAGATTAAGCAACAAATAATGTAACTAGGAGGAGGACACATGTGCCAAAAATGTTATAAGTTGTACTGGAATAAAAATCATTGTCTCCATGGCCAAATTTGTTCCTCCCTTGGAGACATACATGGAATCGAATTGAACTAGACGTATGTCAAGGCAAGGAATCAAAGTGATGTTGTGATTCTAAGTGAACGTTTGAGAGAAAAACCAAAATGAGAATCAATTGGACATGGATTTGGTGGAAATGAGATCTCTCCTCTTGTAGTTTGTCTAATATATGATATAGTCTTGAATATTTTTCTTTGAAAGGTCTGATAGCTCCTTATTTTTGTTGATGTTTAGTTTTGGCAAGGATAGGCTCTATTGCTATTGGAATTGGTTTGTTGAAAAATTCCTCTGGGAGTATACACATTTTTCATCTACTTCCTCTTTTATTAATAAATATCATCACTCTCGTAAAAATAGGGAAAAGGGGCATAATTAGTTTGGAAATAAATCTCAATATTTGATTTTTGCATATTACTGGGATTTTTCTAAAATATTGCCTAGAGGTTAAATCTCTACGATCCACCTAATATTTATTGATAATTAATTAAAATTATTTAATATTTATTTTAAAATAAACACGCCTATAGACATAATAAATATTTGAGTGGAAAAAAGCTTTTTCAGTTTGCTAGTGCAACACCAAAAAGTTTTTACATGTGAAAAATTTAACAGAAGAGGAATTCAAGGGCCAATGGTTTGTTTACCTATGTAGAAATCAGGACAAATCCTGCTAGCACATCTTTATATAGTGAAATTACACCTGGAAATTCTAGAAAATGGTTCATCAAAACTTAGTTAGCAATACCCTGATTCCAAATGCAGTGGAAAAAATATTTGCGAAAAGACGGAAAAATTATCCAAGAAACTTGAGGAAAAAATTGTATCTCAATATAATTTGGATATCCCTACTAAAATACCCTCTTTGGAAGATATGTATAGCTTGAAAAGCACAAAATGTAACAGATTTGACAAAAATGTCAGGTGGAACAACAAAAAACACTCAATAATGCTCCAAATGCTTATTATAAACAGTTTTCAGAAATGGTGCAGCCACTCTGCATCCACCAATGCGGCCAAAATTCTGATCAGAATCCTCAATCTGCCAATATTCCGCCCTAAAATATATATATATATATATATATATATATATGTCGTAACTGAATATTACAACGGGAAGATAGATCTCCTTGAGGAGGATTTAAAAACCATATAGATCTTACAGAAAAATAATCAGGAACCCCTCGAAAATCCAAAAAACATATAGATCTTATAGAAAAAAAATCAAGAGCCCCTTGAAAAAAATCTGCAAAAAAACTACATAACAAAGTTAGGGTTATAAGAAAAAAAATCTCAAATATGTAGAATCATGCCCTGAAGAGAATCCTAATGGCTACGAGATAGAAAGAAAATATACAAAAAAATGAAGATACACATTGATGGTTAAATTCAAAGAAGGTGTTAGATCATAGTAACCATGGATATGATACCATGTGAGAATATTAGATCTACTAAACTAGCTATCTATCTAAGAAACCAACAACATATCAACATATAAATAAGAACAGAAAGAGAACAAGGAAAAAGAATACAATATATATATATGTGTGTGTGTGTGTGTGTGTGTGTGTGTGTGTGGTTCACCAAATTAGGCTACATCCACGGGAAGGTTGTCTTCTATTATCTCCAGAAATCTCCTACAATATTACAAAGAGAGCAAATACAAATAACTCGATATACCTAGACCCTATTATATACCTAGAGATGTGGAGTACTTATTCTCACATATTGGATGTGGGGTAATATAATTCTCCAAAATAACACCTCTTTATATAATAAATGCGTACAAGAGTATATTATGCCATAATGAATATGGGATATAATATGTTACTCTTTTACATAAGATTGCATTCAACTTCCAACATAATACAAAGACATTATTTCCTTCCAAGGAATATAATATATTCCAACAAAATGGTCTCAATTTTTGTAGGTAGTTTTTAATATTATGCAATTTTATATCGGTCTATTTAATAATTTACCCATAAATGGTCTATTTATTTAATAGTTGACAAAAATATTTATTGGTTAGTTTATTTAATAGCTAACACATAGATTTATTTTTGGATACATGGAGATGATTTAAAATTTATTTTTGATATTTAAATGTTTTGACATTATTTCATGATTACTATCAAATTTTAGTTTTTTTTTTCATTATGTAATATTGATAAACTTGATATACTTTGCTTTTCAGTATTTTTGGATTATTTTAAACTAAAAATGTCCACAACATATTAAGAATTAGGCATTAATGTTTGATCTATATCTAGAGGAGGTGTTCTCTTTCCTCTTCCTCAGAATCACATAACTATACTTAGGACCGTGTTGACACTTTCCAATGCATGAAACTGAGTCTTCAAAAATAACATGTTCATTTAATGTCTCTTCAACATGAATTATTCCTTAACTGGAACTAAACTTAAATAAAAACACTCACATAATCCATGTAGGCATACAGAAGTGCAAGACAAAAGGTTTGTTCATGGAGTTCACCCCTCCGGGGCTACATCTCCGAGCCTGTCAACATGACTAGACCACTCATATTAATTCAATATTAAGGAAATACATTAAAAAATTTATGCAAATAATATGTGGCTATTTCCCCTACAAGGTAATGTCCTCCTATAGAGAACTCTCACAAAAGCAACAACTCAGAGCATCTCCTACCAAGATGGCATACTTCCACTAAACTAAGTTAGTCACATCATGTGCATCCTTCAATTCCACATTGAAGCACATAATTAAAACTTCATAATCAAAGAATTTAAACTTGAATTTTAATTTGTTGGTTACAGCTGCTGCATATGAATTCTGAAGGTGAGGAAAACCCCTATAAGGTCTTCATCATGATGAACACCCTTAGGAACTGCAACTAAACATTGCTTGATCCATACACCTCTTAGCCTCAAACCTGAAAAATTCCCTCTAGATGTGCTTAAAATAGAAAAAAAGAAGTCACCATTGGATTCATATCTTCCAAAAACCTTTATGCAGCCTCTTTCTGAGCTCAATTTGGATAAAATCTCGAACAACTATGCTCCAAATCCTGATTGATCCATACATCCTTGGTCTTAAATCTTCAAAAATGCTATGTATATTTGCTCAATTGATCTTGGTACCTATTCCAATGAGTTCATAATGCCTAATAATGGTAATCTAGCCTCTCTCGGCACCTGATTTGGACTAAAACGCCAAAAGTTATGACCATTTACATTTTCTCCACAATTTTAGGCTTAAATTTAGCTAACTGGAGCTAAATCTGGCTAGGTGGAATTAAACTAGTTGTTTCTTCCAAAATTAGCGGTCCGCTAACTTAATCTTCATTAATTTAAGTAAGCATGGTTAGCGCTAATTAAGCACCGCTTAGCACTAAGCCCACTCTTAGGATAATCCTGGGTTAAAGGTGGATTAGGCACTAGTTAATACATGTTTAGTGTTTAATTAAACTCAGATTAATATTAAAACTCCACTCTTAGATTAGTCTTTGCTGGTGGTCTTTGGGCCATCATCTTATGCACTGGTGATTGGCCCCCTCTCCCCCTGTCATTAAACATTTTAAAACATAAATAAATGTGTGATGCATTATATGTTAAGCACTTTGGTGTGGCGTGGTGGTAGTTGGTGCATGTGTTGCATGGGAGTTCGCGGGGTCGAACTGTGGTGGCTACGCCCAGACTTAACAAAAATGTTCTCCACCATTGGGGGGGGGGGGGGCACATGGCAACCCCAGGTTGCACCATGTGTCCTCACTCCATTGGTCCAAATTTAAACCACTAAAAACACGCGAAATCACCCAACAATTTAACCAATCGAACTCTGCCACTTGGGAGGTTGTCATTCAATGGACGATCGACATTGAACAAACATTTAACTTGCCAAGTCATCATGCCACATCAGTAGTACGGACTGTTGAATGGGCTCATTGTCACCATTTTTTTGCATGTTTGTGCAAACGAACAAAACCCATTTTCGGGAGCATACGAAGTCCATTTTTCACGAAACGAAGTGCGATGGATTCAGAACGACTAGCAATACGAGGTCGATCAGGTTTTGTGGTGTTCCAATAAATTTTAATTTTGAGCATAAAAGTGAGCACCTGATCATTCCTCCCCAATAGGAACTTTTGGACTCCAAATGTTTACTTACCTATTCAATATAAAGAGGCTGGAACTCAAAATACCCACAAAAATCAACCCAAATTACAAAATTTTCAATTGGCGCCTCTCAAGCCCCAATCAAGGCACTTCACTTATCATCCTCATGAAGACATGTTGTCCTGTCAAGAGTCGAACCAATATTCTTATCGTTGTTGTAGGAATAAAAATACTGTTGAGTAGACTCTGAACATGCTATTTACGCTCATCTTTGCATGGCTTGAACACACTTCATCTCTGCAGTTAAATTGTTGAAGACAAAATTGACTCCATCCTGGAAATAAATAAAAAAACATAAATTTGCTTTAATGTCTTCAAGCTGAATTTGTACATAAGTAGTACACTACAGCAAAAAAAAAATTATTCACATATATGGAAGGAGTGGTATTTGAAATGCTAATTACCTCCTTAGATTTTCCATTCATATTCTCAACCTCTGATGATCATGATGATCACCAACTTGAAGATGACTCTAGCCACCCACTTTTATCCTCTAGCATATGGTGTGCTTCTTGAAGATGCTTGCTAAATTGACATGCATCATTTTCCACATTTTGTTCAAATCCACTATTTGAACCATGACCACATACCAGCTTAATCTATGAGGTTTCTCTTGTTGGTGAAGGAGTTGAACTTTATGCTACTTTCTCATCAATCACTTGCTGCATTAGAAAGTGCATGTGTCTCTTCTCCTCTTCAGCAATATCCAACATCCTTCTTAGTTGTATGTTCTCCATTCGAAGAGCCAAATTTTTCTCCTCAATCTCTAGGAGAATATTTTTGCTACCCATCTTGAAAATTGGTCAACTGTAGCTCTAATACCAACTTATTTGTATCTAGAGGAGGTGTTCTTTTTCCTCTTCCTTAGAATCACATGACTAAACTTAGGACCGTGTTGAAACTTTTCAATGCATGAAATTGAGGCTTCAAAAATAACTTGTTCGTTTAATGTCTCTTCAACATGAATGAGTCCTTATGTGCAACTAAACTTAAAAAACAACACTCACATAATCCATGTAGGAATACAGAAGAGCAAGAAAAAAGGTTTGTTGACAGAGTTCACCCCTCTTGGCCTACATCTTTGGGCCTATTAACATGACTAGACCACTCATATTAATTCAGTATTAAGGAAGTACATTAAAATTTGGCTGCAAAATATATGTGGCTATTACCCCTACAAGGTAATGCCTCCTACAAATAACTCTCACAACAGCAACAAATCAAATAATCTCCTACAAATATGACATACTTCCACTGAACTGATTCATTGACATCATGTGCATCCTTCAATTCCACATTGAAGCACATAATGAAAAATTCATAATGAAAGAAGTTAAACCTTAATTGAACTATTCTGGTTACATCTTCTGCATATGAATTCTGAAGGTGAGGAAAACCCCTACAAGGTCTTCTTCATGCTCAACACCCTCAGGAACTACAACTAAACCCTGCTTGATCCATACACCTCTTAGCCTAAAACGTAAAAAAGGCCATCTATATGTGCTCAAAATAGAAAAAAATAAGTCGCCATTGGATTCATAACATGCAAAAACCTCTATGATGCATCTTTCTGAGCTCAATTTGGATAAAATCTCAAATAGTTATGCTCCAAAGCCTGATTTATCCATACATCCTGGTCTTCAATCTTTAAAACGACTGGGTAGATGTGCTAAATGCCTCCTGATACCTATTCCAATGAGTTCAGAATGCTTAAGAATGGTAATCTAGCATCTTTTTGCACCTGATTTGGTCGAAAACTCCAAAAGTTATGACCATTTACATTTTCTCCACAATTTTAGGCCTAAATTTAGATAACTGGAGCTAAATCCGGATAACTGGGGTTAAACTGGTAGTTTTCCCTGAAATTAATGGTCAACCAACTTAATATTCATTAAGCTAAGTAAGTGTGGTTAGCGTTAATTAAGCATTGCTTAGCGCTTAGGATAATCCCGGATTAAATGTGGATTAGGCACTAGTTGATACAAGTTTAGTGTTCAATTAAACTCTGCTTAATATGGAACCCATAGACTTCATTCTACAAAAATCCTATCTAAAAGGGCCCCATTGTTGATATTGCAACAAGATGATGAGCTTAGTGGAAAGAAGTCTCCTTCACTAAGTGGGCCCGCAGGCTATTTTGTGCTCAAAGTCTATTTTTAGACATATGGATCATGTTCTATGAGTCATATGATGCTATCAAAAGATGGTTGGTCAAGTTCGAAAAATAGATGGACTTCTATTTTTAGACATATTGGGTGGAATCTATTTTTAGATTGCCAGTCTAAAAATAGATATGTCGAATATTATTAGCTCTTAATAATATTTGGACTCTAAACATTATCTTATTCTCTTTGAGCACTTCAGTTAAGTGCACAGATGTGGCACAGGAGTTGACAAAAGGAATTACGCTATTCCTGAGGGTTAAGCGGAGCTATTGCATGGATACTTCAGTTAGAACTCATGTGACAGAGTTTGGTGGAGTTGATTGAGGAAGTTAGTGGAGTTGTATTCAGTTTAACTAATCTAAACATAGTTGAGCTATTTGTATTCGGTTTAACTAATTGATACAATTAGTGAGAGTGGTGTGAATTAATTATTAATTAATTCACTAATTATAAACTCATTAATCAACTAAAGAATGCATCAGTTAACTTCAGTGCATGGACAGTTTCAGTGGAGACCAGTGCATAAATAGGTGAAAGAGCAGGTTAACTATCAGTTGTGACTATACTATTGTTATTTGCAACACACAGATAGGTGGAGAAACCCATGAGGATTGCGCAGTACAAGCCAGGTGTTTTATCTATTTAATGAAGCCATCCCATAGCATTGATTACGCAATAGAGGCTGGCTATCAAGTGGCAAAAGATTGGAGCATGTGTTTTGCTAGATCTAGCTTGATAGTGTGTAGCAATTGAGGGTGTGCATGAGAGCTTGTGAGGAGCTTTTATACTATGATTGTTACATGATCTCCATGACATATAATATACAGATAGTTGGGGTTTTCAGCTTTAAGCTTTCCCATTAAATATTGTGTTCATATGTGTGATTGTTTGTGGTTTTAATGTATGCATGCAATTGATTTTATTTTCGCATGTAATGATCAATGGTAGAAGAGATTATGTATTATGCATGACGCTAAAATAGTGTGTGATCAGGAGAATCTCGGTGAATAATATATCAGTTATTCAAATTTATACATGGCATCAAAGCGATATTGATCATTGGAGCAATTGCAAAACATTGAAGCGTTTGAGTTTTGTGCTGGTGGAATTCGAATTTGTAGCAGTGTTTTCTTGGTGTCGAAGTTGAGATGTATTTCAACGGATTGCGATTGGAGTATGCCCTTGAGGGCAGCTCGAATTATATTGCATGGAAGGATATGATGGAGGCAGTGCTGGATGACAATGGGTTGAAGGAGTTCATAGATGCAGAAATTCCAAAGCCTACTTCTAGTGATGCTGTCGTACTTGACGCATGGCAAAAGAAGACAGCAAAGTGTCGAAGGATTCTATTGGAGGGCATGAAGGATCACATAGTATCTAGCCTTCATGTTAAGGCTTCTCCATTATTGATGTGGAAAGCTTTGACAAATTTATTCCAAAGAAAGAGCGACTAGAGGAAGTTGGCGCTCAAGGAAAAACTCAGGAACATAAAGATGGAGAAAGGCGACAGTATGCCCAAGTACCTCATGAAGTTAATCCAATGCAGGGATGAGCTGGGAAGTGTGGGGGTGACTGTTGATGATGAGTACTTGGTGAGCTTGGCTCTCCTTCGGCTTCCGAAGAGTTGGCATTCCTATTAGGACTCTGTCAATGGTCGAGAGAAATTGCCAGGATGGGAGCGACTTTGGTCAAATATTGTGCAAGAGGAGATAAGGTGAAGTACCAGGGACGGATCTTCATCAAAGAAATCTGATGAAGAGAATTGTGCTTTGGCTACCAAATCAAAGAAGGGGAAGAGCAAGAAAGCTTCTCAATCTGGTGCGAAAGGCAAGAAGCAGGACATGTCCAAGGTGAACTGCTTTCACTGTCACCAACACAGACATTACGCCACTAATTGTCCACGGAAGAAGAAAAATAAGCAGGCTGCTGGGACTGTAGCTGGAGAGGCCTTAGCCTCACAGTTTGAGCTTTATTTTTCGTTGATCGCATGCTTGGTCTCAATTATGATGGGATCAGTGTGGTTTCTTGACAGTGGTGCGTCTTTTCAAATGATAGGAGATCGAGATTTGTTTATTGATCTGGATGAGAAAGATCTTGGAGTGCACATCAATATGGGCAATGATGGTAGATACAGTGTGATCGGTATCGGTACCATTTCCTTTGAGAGGGAGTCTGGTAAACCCTTCGTATTGAAGGAAGTGATGCATGTTCCAGGATTGAAGAAGAATCTTATCTCTGTGGCGATGTTAGAAGACATGGGATATGATGTTGTCTTTAGCGAGGGAAAGGATTTCCTGCATAGTAAGGCAACTGGTGAGACCCGGAGGATAGGGGTTTGAGTTAAGAACCTTTATCAAATGTAGGTAGATGGTTGCGCAGCAATGTCAGGCAAGGAAGAAGGAGTGGTGAGTCGGGATGATGGTGAGCTGTGGCACAGGAGATTGGGCCACCTTCACCATGGAGCTTTGAAAATTTTGCAGCAGATTTCTACTGGGCTTCCTAAGGGTACTCTTGCACAGTCAAATCAGTGCAAGGGATGTACCTTGGGAAAATTTGTGAAAGCCACCTTTCACGAGAAGGATAGTCGCGCCACGATGATCCTTGAGAGAATTCACGCAGACGTGTATGGACCTTTCTCAGTAGCTTCAACAACAAAGCACAAGTATTATGTGATATTTGTTGATGATTTTTCTTGTAACTGTTGGATCTTCTTCATGCAGAAAAAGAGCAAGACATACTCAAAGTTTTGTGAGTTCAAGGCACTGGTTGAGAAAGAATCGGGGAAGCAGGTGAAGGCTCTTAGGAGCGACAATGGTGGTGAATTCATCTCTAGTGAATTCAAGAACTTTTGTAGCGCAGAAGGAATTCAAAGAGGGCTCATAGCACCTCATAACCCACAACAGAACGGGGTTTCTAAGAGGAATAACAGAACGATCATGGGTGTTGCACGGGTGATGTTGCATGATCAGGGCCTTCCCATACACTTGTGGGCTAAGGCATGCAATACTGCAGTATATGTGCAGAACCATTGTCCTCACAGGATACTTGGCATGAGTACACCCGAGGAGGCGTTTTCTGGTAAGAGGCGTAATATTTCCCATTTGAGGATTTTTGGTTCACCTGTTTACATTCATGTGATGAAGGATGCCCAGAAGAAGCTGGAGCTGACTGCGAAGGTTGGGATATTTGTGGGGTACACTGATATGCCCCACAACTATCGTGTGTATTTTCCAGACAGTCGCAAGACTGTTGTGCGGCGGGTATCAAATTTCAGGAGGAGAAAGCCATGAAGTGTTCGCTTGAGAGGGAGCCACACTTGCATGTATATGAGGAGCTATTAGTTCCTAAGTTTCAGTCTTAGGATGTGGATCAACCACAAGATGAGGTTCATGGAGTGGAAGAGACCACTCATGCAGCGCCAACCATCAGAGGAAGCGGAAGTGCACTACGAAGGCTGGCGACTGGCTCGAGATGCGAGAAGGTTATAGGAGCACCTACATCATAGCGAGCAGACAGTCACTGGCCCCGTATACTCGATACATGGCTCTTATGATCAAGTGTATCGTGATAGATCCATCCACTTTCGAGGAAGTTGTGGAGGACCCCGCATGGGTAGATGCCATGGTGGAAGAGTATGATTCGATTGTCAGGAACAGTACATGGGAGATTGTCCCGAGACTGGAGGGGAAATCAGTGGTGGGTTTGAGATTGATCTACAAAGTGAAGCAGGAAGTTGACAGGAGTGTGGAGAAGTATAAGGCAAGATTTGTTTCCCAAGGCTTTTCATAGATTGAGGGGATCGATTATGAGGAGACCTTTGCACCTGTCGCAAGGTATTCTTCCATACGGACGATTCTTGCTCTCTCAGCGCAGATGGGGTGGCACATTTATTAGATGGATGTGAAGACTACGTTCCTCAATGGAGTCATTAAGGAGGAGGTGTACATAGAGTAGCCCGAAGGTTTTGAGATCTTCAGTATTGAGTCACATGTGTGCAAGCTCAAGAGAGCGTTGTATGGGTTGAAACAAGCACCTCGTGCTTGGTACACATGGATAGACAGTTATTTCACCGAACTTGGATTCTCCAAGAGTGAGGCGGATCCTAACCTATACCCAGTTGTGAGGTGGAGGGTAAGTTGTTGATCATTGTACTTTATGTAGATGATTTTATTTTGGCAAGGTGATGAACTGTTGATACACTCATGCAAGGCTGATCTTGCAAAGGAGTTTGAGATGAAGGACTTGGGCCTCCTTCATTATTTCCTGGGATTGGAAATTTGGCAACGCAATGGTGGACTGTTTGTTTCTCAGGGTAAGTATTCCTGGGAGAAACTAGAGAAGTTCAACATGCATGGCTACAAGCCTGTTGATACTCCTCTTCCTGGTGGTTGGATGAAGGAGGATGCTACTTCGACGAAGGTAGTGGATGCCACTGTTTATCGACAGTTGGTGGGGTAGCTTATGTATCTGGTCAATACACGACCCAACATATGATATGCTGTTAACCAGCTTTCACAAGCTATGGTTAAGCCAACCAAGCTCTTTTGGAAGGCAGGGAAGCATGTATTGAGATATCTCAGAGGCACATTGGGATATGGATCATGGTACAGACAGGAGGATGAGTTGAGGCGGCATGGCTTCACGGAGGATCAGGATGGTGATATCTTGACGAAGGCGCTCCCCAGGAGCAAATTTGAATACCACAGGGGCAAGATAGGGGTTGCAGATTATTCTTATCTTGTTGAGATTGCAACAAGATGATGAGCTTAGTGGAAATAAGTCGCCCTCACTAAGTGGGCCCGCAGGCTATTTTTGGCGCAATGTCTATTTTTAGACATATGGATCATGTTCTATGAGTTACAGGATGCTATTTGTGGATGGTTGATTAAGTCAGAAAAAATAGATGGACTTCTATTTTTAGACATACTGGGCGGAATCTATTTTTAGATTGCCAGTCTAAAAATAGATATGTCAAATATTATTAGCTCTTAATAATATTTAGACTCTAAACATTATCTTATTCTCTTGGAGAACTTCAGTTAAGTGCATAGATGTGGCACATGAGCTAACAGAAGGAATTACGCTATTCCTGAGGGTTAAGTGCAGCTATTGCATGGATACTTCAGTTAGAACTCATGTGACAGATTTTGGTGGAGTTGATTGAGGAAGTTAGCGGAGTTGTTTTCAGTTTAACTAATCTAAACATAGTTGAGCTATTTGTATTCAGTTTAACTAATTGATACAATTATTGAGAGTGGTGTGAATTAATTATGAATTAATTAACTAATTATAAACTCATTAATCAACTAAATAATGCATCAGTTAACTTCAGTGCATGGACAGTTTCATTGGAGACCAGTGCAGAAATAGGTGAAAGAGCAGTTTAACTATCAGTTGTGACTATACTGTTGCTATTTGCAACACATAGATAGGTGGAGAAGCCCATGAGGATTGTGCAGTACAAGCCAGGTGGTTTATCTATTTAATGAAGCCATCCCATAGCATTGACAATGCAATAGAGGTTGGCTATCAAGTGGCAAAATATTGGAGCATGTGTTTTGCTAGATCTAGCTTGATAGTGTGTAGCAATTGAGGGTGTGCATGAGAGCTTGTGAGGAGCTTTTGTACTATGATTGTTACATTATCTCCATGACATATAATATACAGATAGTTGGGGTTTTCAGCTTTAAGCTTTCCCATTAAATATTGTGTTCATATGTGTGATTGTTTGTGGTTTTAATGTATGCATGCAATTGATTTTATTTCCGCATGTAATGATCAATGGTATAAAAGATTATGTATTATGCATGAAGCTAAAATAGTCTCTCGGAGACTTGCCAATGCATCACAAACAATAAAAACAATTAAAATATTTACATTTTTATTACAAAGTGAACTCTAGCTCAACTCATTTAGTATTTTGAATCGATGCACATTTGTCTTTTCTTTGGCTGTCTTTGTCCTTTTTGTGACTATGTTTTATCTCCTCTCGGCTCTATTTGCTTTTCTGTCCTCTGTGGGGGTGTAACAGCTGCATACGTGTAACTCTTCCTTTTAAATAAATGAAATGCAATTGCTAACTTTTTAAATCAGGGCAATTCCAACCCTTTTCATGCCATGAGTGTCTTGTTGATGTGGAAGTTCCACAAGCGGAACGAACATAGATCACAGTCGTTGTATATTAATAATCGCCCTCCCATTAAGCTGAGGCCTGAGGGTTCATAGCCCATGTGGCATATTTTAATACAACTGCAACCGTGCTTTATATATATCTAACAACAATCCTTTTATATATAAGCAATCGCCCTCCACCTTAAGCCTTTGGTCTTATTTTACAATCCAATGAGTCGAATCACAACCACTAATATATGAAAGGTTCGGGCCCCACATCTCCTTTGGTGGATCGGTGGTGTCAAATGAAAACTTGCGATTGCGATTGATCAAACGAACGCGATGACCACATAAAACATGTCTCATAGCGCAATCGGGTCCGAACTTTGAACAAATGCAATAGGGCCGCATAATAGAAAAGTTCCGATTGCGATCAGAACACGGATGCGATTTTCACATATTAACTCCCGCATATAACAGGATCGGGTCCGCCACTTCAATCGCAGCATTTTACAAAAGACTTGCGATCAATCGGAAAGTTCTGATTGCGATTAAGATCCCGGACGCGATTGAACTGATTAACTCCATCGTATAATGCCATCGGGTCCGCCACTTGATCGGAGCATATTAAAAAAGACTTGCGATCAATCGGAAAGTTCTGATTGCGATTAAGATCCCGGACGCGATTGAACCGATTAACTCCATCGTATAACGCCATCGGGTCCGCCACTTGATCGGAGCATATTACAAAAGACTTGCGATTGAACCTTTTCTCCGATTGCGATTGGGTGAGGGGTCCCACCTTATAATCCATTTCATTTTGATAGAACCTTTGGTTATATAGATATAAAGCGCTCTGCTTGTATATAACTGATATATATGTTTATATATATATTTTGCCGCTGGAGTGAAGTGATTCCGGGAATAATGTTTGTATATGTTATATGTGCTCCGCTTGTATATAACTGATATATATGTGTATATATATATTTTTCCGCTGGAGTGAAGTGATTCCCGGAATAATGTTTGTATATGTTATATGTGCTCCGCCGGTTGGAGAGTGTGATTCCTGGAATTTTATAACTGCTCTCTACCTCTGTCTCTGCCTCTGTTGCGCCGGTTGGAGAGTGCGATTCCTGGAATTTTATAACTGCTCTCTGCCTCTGTCTCTGCCTCTGCTGCGCCGGTTGGAGAGTGCGATTCCTGAAAATTTATAACTGCTCTCTACCTCTGTCTCTATCTTCCGATAACAGTTCTTCATTGTGCTTCTATGACTGTTACATTTTGACATTCTTCTTGCTGCCTCTATTTCTTTCACTCTGCTTCTTTTGCCTTCCTCTGCTTCAGCGCTGCCTCCTTTGCCTGAGTGTTGCCTCCTTTGCCATCAATGACAATATTTCCAACAGTCTCCCCCTTTGGCATTGATGGCAATCCACTTTCTCTGTTTGCCTTCTCTTTCTCTTGTTGCTTGCTCTTCCTGTTTGCCCGCTCTTCCTCCTATTTTTTGTTCTTCCTCCCCCTTTGACATCAATGGCAAAGGACGACGTCTCATCTCTCCGTATGAGCTTTGTTGTTGCATTTCCTTTCTCTGAGTTACGTTTAGGTCCTCTTCTGGTGAAATTGTACTATGCTGCTCCAGAGTGATGTATGAAACTTTTTGAGAGAACACTTTGGTATAGTGAGTTAATATGTGTTTTATAGCTGTGATTCATTTGTAGTGCCTGTAATATGTGCTAGATTGCAGACAGAGATGATGCATTTTACGATTGAAAGGTTTTGTTGCTTCTGAATGCTGATAATATTGATAATGCTGATAATACTGATAATGTTGATCCTGTGGACTTGTTTTATGCTTATCTTGCTGGCTGTTCTCCCCCTGGAATGATATCTTAATTTTGTTCTCCCCATGAGACTGTACTTTCTCTTCATATTATAGAATAGTATCTACAGATACTACCCCTAGTTTGTCTCTCAAGTATTCGAATGGTTCTCTGGCAAGTGGTTTGGTAAATATATCTGCTATCTGTTCTTTCGTTGATACATAGTCCAGTTTAACTATCTTCTGAGCCACTTGTTCTCGGAGAAAATGATACTTTATTGGTATATGTTTAGTTTTTGAATGAAGCATAGGATTTTTAGATATACTTATAGCACTTGTATTATCACATTTGATTGAGATAGGTTCATTAATGATTACCTTCATGTCTTGAAGAGTTTGCTTCATCCACATGACTTGTGTACAACATGTTGTTGCTGCTATATATTCTGCTTCAGCTGTAGACAGAGATATGGATGTTTGTTTCTTGCTTAGCCATGCCACTAGACTTTCTCCTAGATAGAATGCACCTCCACTTGTACTCTTCCTGTCATCCACATAGCTGGCCCAATCTGCATCTGTGTACGCTGTTAAGGTGAAGCTTTTGCCTTTAGGATACCAAAGCCCATATTGTGTTGTTCCTTGTAGATATCTGAGTATTCTTTTTACTGCCAGAAGATGGTTTTGTTTAGGTGTTGCTTGATATCTTGCCACTAGTCCTACTGCTAGCATGATGTCTGGTCTTGAAGCTGTCAAGTACAGCAGGCTTCCTATCATGGATATGTAGAGTTTTTGATCTACATCTGCAGACCTATCATCAGCACACAGCTTGCATCCCGTGATCATGGGGGTTGTCATTGGTTTGCAGTCCTCCATTTTGAATTTTTTCAGCATTTCTTTTACGTATTTTTCTTGAGAAATGAATGTGCCTGTGTTCTTTTGCTGAATTTGTAGTCCCAAGTAGAAACTGAGTTCTCCAATCATAGACATTTCAAACTCTGTTTTCATCTCATCAGCAAACCCTTTTGCTAGTTCATCTTTGTTGCTTCCAAACATAATGTCATCAACATATACTACAACAATCAGGACTTCATCTTCATGGGCTTTTATGTATATATTGTTGTCTACTCCACCTCTCCTAAAACCCTATTTTTGCAAATATTTGTCCAGTCTTGAGTACCAAGCACGAGGAGCCTGTTTCAGTCCATATAGGGCCTTCTTCAGTCTGCACACATAGTCTTCTTTGTCTGTCAATGAGAAGCCTTCTGGTTGTTCCATGTACACTTCTTCTTCTAGATCTCCATTAAGAAAAACAGACTTTACATCCATTTGATATACCTTGAAGTCTTGGTAGCATGCAAATGCCAGGAACATTCTGATAGCTTCCATTCTGGCTACAGGGGAAAATGTTTCTTCGTAATCAAGTCCTTCAATTTGTGAGTATCCTTTGCAGACCAGCCTGGCTTTATTTCTGATTACTTGTCCTTGCTCATTCATTTTGTTTTTGAATACCCATTTTGAACCAATGATATTTTTCTCAATAGGTCTAGGAACTAGCTCCCAGGTATTTTTTTTCTCAATTTGATCCAATTCTTCATTCATTGCTTTTACCCAATACTTGTCCTTGCTGGCTTCTTCAAACTTCTTTGGCTCTATTTGTGATAACATGGCTATGTATACTTCTTCTGTTTGTTCTGTTAGCTGCCTTCTTGTCTGGACTCTTGCTTTCTTGTCTCCTATGATCTGATCTTCAGGATGATTCTTCTGAGTGTATCTTGAGGGGGTTTTTGGGCTCAGTTCTGCCATCTTCTGTTGTCTTGCTGGTTTCATCATCATTTTGATCTTCTTCTTCATGATTATCTGATGGACTGCAGCAGTCTGTATTTCTTGTATTGTTTGGAAATTCTTCATCAAATCTCACATCAATACTTTCAACTATTTTCCGAAGAGTCTTATTGTAGCACCTGTACCCTTTAATTTTGGAAGCATATCCTAGAAAAATCCCTTCATCTGCTCTTGCATCAAATTTCCCAAGGTTTTCATCATTATTCTTTATGTAACACTTGCTACCAAAGACTCTGAAATGTTTTATTGAAGCTGGCTTTCCATGCCATAGTTCATATGGAGTCTTATCACTTCTTGGCCTTAAGTGAGCTTTATTAAGGATATGTACTGCTGTGTGTACTGCTTCTGCCTAGAAGGTTTGAGCAATATTATTCTCTTGCATCATAGCTCTGGCTATTTGTTGTACAGACCTGTTTTTCCTCTCTGCTACTCCATTCTGCTGAGGTGTCCCTGCAATAGTAAATTGTTGCTTTATTCCATGTTCATTACATAGGTCTACAAAGTCATAATCTGTGAATTCTCCTCCTTTGTCTGATCTGATACATTTAAGCTTGCATCCAGTTTGATTTTCTGCTAATGCTTTGAATATCTTAAATTTTTCCAATGCTTCTGATTTATTTTTGAGAAAAGCAACCCATGTCATTCTGGAAAAGTCATCTATTATCAGCATGAAATAGGATTCTCCACTTGGTGTCCTAGTTCTAGCAGGTCCACATAGGTCCATGTGCACAAGCTGGAGTGGTCTTCTTGTTGACAGCTCCTCTTTAGATTTAAAGGATGTGCGAGTCTATTTCCCCAATTGACAAGATTTGCATATAGTACTTGAAGGCCTTTTTATTTCTGGCATGTCTTTGACATCTTTCTTCTTGCTCAATTTGATGATATGGTCAAAGCTGAGATGTCCCAATCTCCTATGCCACAACCATGACTCCTCAAGTTTTCTAAGATGGCAGGCTTCATCTTCCTCTTTCACTATGTATACATTGTTCTTTGTTCGAACACCTTTGAGCAGAGTCTTTCCTGTTGTGCTTGACCTGACTACACAATCTTGTGCTCTAAAAATAACTTCACAGCCTTTGTCACACATCTGACTGACACTCAGTAAATTTTCTTTCAGTCCATCCACAAATAGTACCTCTTGGGATTTTCCTCTGCCATTGTCTATGCTGACTGAGCCTTTTCCCTTGATCTTTCCTGATTTATCATTACCAAAAATAACATTGCCAGATTTCTTTTCATCAAGAGTTATAAACTTGCTTCTGTCTCCAGTCATGTGTTTGGAGCAGCCACTGTCCAAGCACCACTGGCTTTTCAGATCTTGAGCAGTTAGATCCAAGTCACACTTATTCTCCTTCTTTTTCCACCAGAGGAATCCTTCTGTTTGATATCTTTTGTGAGGTGATGAATTGCATCCTTTCAGAGGACATTTGGAAGGCATATGTCCAACTTGATTGCATATAAAGCATTTGATCATAGTTTTTGCAGAATTTTGAGTATGACCAAAATTTCTTTGATTCATGAACCTCCTTGAGGTGTTGAACATCATTCTTTTTCCATACTTTCTACATTCAATAATTTTATGGCCAAATTCCTTACAATAAAAACAATAACCATAGAAATTATTTGCATACCTAATGTAAGATTGTTTTCTCCATTTTTTTTTTTGAGATAGCCTCTTCACTGTTTGCATCTTTTGCAGGTCTGAATTACTCTTCCTTGCATAAAAATATGCAGAAATGTGTCCTGGCTTGTGGCAGACATAACAAATGGCATTCTTCATAGGAGGGAATAATCTCCTCTGATGACTTCCAAATTTGATATACTCAGGGGCATATGATTCTTTTTTTGCCATCTTAGTATTCATTATATTCCTTGTTACTAGAGATTTCTTCTGATCTCTGTCATCCTTATTACATGTTTCTTCTTTTGTATGAATTGTCTGGGCTTCTTCATCAGTCTTCTTTGCTTTTACAAAAATTATATTTTTTTTTCTTTTTCTTTGCCTTTACTTGATTCTCCTTCATAGCCTATTCCTGTTTTTATCATTGGGGATCTTTGAGCAACCAGGATATCATTCAACTTGCTAGAGCTTTTTGTTTGAGAAGAGTTTATAACCACTGTCCTTTGGGTATTTTCTAGTTTCTTCCTAAGACATACCACTTCTTCCTCCAACTTCTCTTGTTCTTGGGTTTTATCCTTGATTTGCTGAAGTAACATATCTTCTATCTTCTTGGCTTCTTCAAGCCTTACCTTCAGCAGCATGAGGACTTCTGAATTTTGTTCTTCTTTAACACATTTGAGGAGGATATCTTTTTGTTTTCTGCATTTTAGTTTGAGTCTCTCAATCTCCTCCAGAGCACTTCTTAGCTCCCCCTCAAGGTCGACTTCCCCTTCTTCTTCTTCATCTTCTAGTAGGAGTCCCTCAAGATCTTCTATGGCCATCAATAAAAAATCTGAGGTTCCTTCTTCACTTGAGGGTTCATCTGAATCTTCATATGTACTGCTGTCTTGTTGAGCATAGAAATATTTTCTGCTGAACTTCCTTCCCTTCTGCCAGTTCTTTGATTTATTCTTTTCTGACTCTTGAGCCTGATTCCTTGCTTTCTTGTGAGGACACTTAGTAGCATAGTGTCCAACTCTTCCACAGTTAAAGCACTTGAAAGGAAGTTTACTTTTGTATTTACCTGAACCTCTATCCAGTTTCTTGACAAATTTTGCTTCTTCTTCATATGAGCAAGAGCATATTTCTTCCTCTTCTTCTTTCTTCTTTTCTGTTTTAAAGGCTGCTTCCCTCGAACTTGGTTTCTTCTGTGGGAGCCTCATTTCATAGGCTGTTAAATTTCCAAGTAGCTGGTTCATGGTCAAAGTTCCCAATCCGTTGTCTCTTCTATTGCAGACACCTTGGGATTAAATTTGGATGGGAGTGATCTCAGAATATTTTGCACAACTATACCTTCTGGTATGGTTTCTCCAAGGGCTTTCATATTGTCTACAATTTCTGCAATTTCATATTGTTAACAATTTCTGCAATTTCTGCAATTTCATTTTTAAGTTTTCAAACTGGGCTCTATATATTTGAAGTTTGGCAGTTTTTACTTTCTGGTCTCCCTCATGTATGTCTTCAAGAGTATCCCATATTTTCTTGGCAGTGTCTTTGTGCATTACTTTAATAAACTCTGCTTCACATAATCCATTCAAGATGGCATTCATGGCTTTTGCATTAGCCACAAAATCTTGTTTGAGTCCTTTTCTGAGTCAGTTGCCTTCGGGGCATATCCTAATTGCACAGCAGCCCAGACTTCTATTCCTAGAGACATTATGTATGTCTTCATTCTGATTTTCCAGAAAGCATAATTTTCACCGGTGAAGAAAGGGGCTTTATTGGTTGAGCATCCTTATTTACTATCCATCTTAGGAACCTAGGATCTCCTTTCAGTTGTTAGACTTGTACAAAGGAACCGGCTCTGATACCAATTGTTGAACCTCTAATTAAACTGAGAGGGGCGGGGGGGGTGAATCAGTTTAATACATTCCTGATCTTTTAAAACTTTTCATTAAAACTTATTTACACCTTCATTTCAAACTCAATTTGATGTGAGAGTAATTTTAGAATGTAATCAGAAAGTATTAGTTTAATAGAGCAGTAGACTTAATATGAGAGCAGTAGGTATTAAGCAAATGATACATATCAGATCAATACATAAATATCATGCACAGAGACACCAGATATAAGTGGAAACCCATAAAGGGAAAAAACCACATCTTATTATTGTTGTGATGCAAAGGCAAGCTCCAACTCCCTCTCACCACTGTTTTTCTGCAGGCACCAACCTACAGGAGGCTCCTACCTCAATTATGCAAGCTACAACTTGCAAGGAAGCACCAACTCCCTTCAGTTTTCTGCAGGAACCAACCTACAGGAGGCTCCAACCTCAGTCAGCTACAACTGACAGGTATCAAGCTGCAACTTGATAGGGAAGCTCCAACTTCCTCATTTTCTAAAACTGAATGTTCGCTGATTTACCTCAGATATCAGCTTTGTTCTGTAGCTTCTCTTAATCTTCTCTGCCTTCTATATTCTAAATTCTCTCTATATATGCTCTCTCCCTTGCTCTAAAAAAAACTCTCTCTGCATATCAAGATGATATTATTTATAGATTTCCTCACATGACTGTTTGTATTCTGCTTGGAATTCGAAATGGAAAGTCATGTCTCTTTGCCTTCTGCCTTCTCACTCCTTTTATCAGCTTACTCAGAAATTATAACTATAGGTGTCAATTTTAACATTACAGTGGGAGTTTTTTTTCTCTCGGAGACTTGCCAATGAATCACAAACAATAAAAAAAATTAAAATATTTACATTCTTATTACAAAGTGAACTCTAGCTCAACTCATTTAGTCTTTTGAATCGATGCGCA
This sequence comes from Pinus albicaulis, assembly GCA_034641835.2. Lineage (NCBI taxonomy): Eukaryota > Viridiplantae > Streptophyta > Pinopsida > Pinales > Pinaceae > Pinus > Pinus albicaulis. The sequence goes on along the minus strand of CM076581.1, from coordinate 238,393,155 downwards.
TTTGTCTTTTCTTTGGTTGTCTTTGTCCTTTTTGTGACTGTGTTTTATCTCCTCTCAGCTCTATTTGCTTTTCTGTCCTCTGTGGGGGTGTAACAGCTGCATACGTGTAACTCTGCCTTTTAAATAAATGAAATGCAATTGCTGACTTTTTAAATCAGGGCAATTCCAACCCTTTTCATGCCACGAGTGTCTTGTTGATGTGGAAGTTCCGCAAGCGGAACGAACATAGATCACAGTCGTTGTATATTAATAATCGCCCTCCCATTAAGCCGAGGCCCGAGGGTTCACAACCCATGTGGCATATTTTAATACAACTGCAATCGTGCTTTATATATATCTAACAACAATCCTTTTATATATAAACAATCGCCCTCCACCTTAAGCCTTTGGTCTTATTTTACAATCCAATGAGTCGAATCACAACCACTAATATATGAAAGGGTCGGGCCCCACATCTCCATCGGCAGATTGGTGGTGTCAAACAAAAACTTGCGATTGCGATTGATCAAACGAACGCGATGACCACATAAAACATGTCTCATAGCGCAATCGGGTCCGAACTTTGAAAAAATGCAATCGGGGCACATAATAGAAAAGTTCTGATTGCGATCAGAACACGGATGCGATTTTCACATATTAACTCCCGCATATAACAGGATCGGGTCTGCCACTTCAATCACAGCATTTTACAAAAGACTTGCGATCAATCGAAAAGTTTCGATTGCGATTAAGATCCCGGACGCGATTGAACTGATTAACTCCATCGTATAACGCCATCGGGTTCGCCACTTGATCGGAGCATATTACAAAAGACTTGCAATCAATCGGAAAGTTCCGATTGCGATTAAGATCCCGGACGCGATTGAACCGATTAACTCCATCGTATAACGCCATTGGGTCTGCCACTTGATCGGAGCATATTACAAAAGACTTGCGATTGAACCTTTTCTCCGATTGTGATTGGGTGAGGGGTCCCACCTTATAAGCCATTTCGTTTTGATAGAACCTTTGGTTATATAGATATAAAGCGCTCTGCTTGTATATAACTGATATATATGTTTATATATATATTTTGCCGCTGGAGTGAAGCGATTCTCGGAATAATGTTTGTATATGTTATATGTGCTCCGCTTGTATATAACTGATATATATGTGTATATATATTTTTTTCCGCTGGAGTGAAGTGATTCCCAGAATAATGTTTGTCTATGTTATATGTGCTCCGCCGGTTGGAGAGTGCGATTCCCAGAATTTTATAACTGCTCTCTACCTCTGTCTCTGCCTTTGTCTCTGCCTCTGCTGCGCCGGTTGGAGAGTGCGATTCCTGGAATTTTATAACTGCTCTCTACCTCTGTCTCTGCCTCTGCTGCGCCGGTTGGAGAGTGCGATTCCTGGAATTTTATAACTGCTCTCTACCTCTGTCTCTATCTTCCGATAACAGTTCTTCACTGTGCTTCTATGACTGTTACATTTTGACATTCTTCTTGCTGCCTCTATTTCTTTCATTGTGCTTCTTTTGCCTTCCTCTGCTTCAGCGCTGCCTCCTTTACCTGAGTGTTGCCTCCTTTGCCATCAATGACAATATTTCCAACAACATTAGGATAGGGGAGTAGAAGAACTTAACCCTAAATATATTGGAAGTAGCACTAACACTTATGTTTTTAGTTTTGATTTAGTAATTTTGAATAATTTGATATCCACCTAATTAGGAATTTTGGTTTATTATGCAATTGAATTTTTAATAATAATAGTAATAATAATTTAATTTAAACGAAAGATTACATAAGGAGATAGGGAAATTAAACAAATCTAACCTTAAATAAGAGATGAAGCATTAGTCCTAGGAAGTATATGATATTTTGTATATGCATAAAAATTATTCAACTTAATTTTATTATAAACGTACACACTTCGCCTTAGATAGGAGAGGAAGGATTAGTCTAGTCAAGTATATGGGATTTTTTTCTACACAACAATTTGTCTACTTAAATTTACTAGAGATATTGTACGTACTTCACCCTTTAGACTTTGCATCTATGACTTTTTAAAAGGAAACACATGTTAGGAATCATTAAATCCACTCAAATTATACTTAATTATAATTGTACTTACCATAAGAAAATACTTACTTATTCTCCACTACCTTATTAAAATAAGGTAAAATCATCACACAAATGAGTTACAATATTAATATTCAAATATTAATGTTAAAATGGGAATATAATATACACTCAAGAAACTCACCATATAAACAACTAAAATAAACTCACTCAAAACCAACATATGAAACACAAAAAAACATACATACATTCCAAAAAAACGCATGCAAGAACAACATACCAAACATAAAACAACGCAAATACATTCAAAACAAAAGCCTATACCACAGCATAGAAAATACACTCCCATTCCCAGTATCATCAATGATAAAGAGATACCAAAGCATAGTTGTAGATGTGACATCGTATATGATAAAGAGAGTCATGAAGTAAAGTTGGAAGGCTTTGAAACTTGAAAGAAGCACTTCTATAAGGAGAACATAAGAGCCTAACTTTGAATGTGGGAGGAAGGAGTGGTCACAGTGGCATTATTACTTTAATAATGGAAGTCAATTTGATTTCTATCTAGTTTTAGTAATATGACATAACCTACTTTTTAAAATTTAAAATTGTAACCTTTTATTAAGAAAGATAGATACAGTCAAATTGTACCTCCTTCGAATTTGAAACTGTAACCTCTTATTAAGATAGAAACACTCTATCTCGGTCACATTTATTGGCTTGGAAAATTTATCATGCTCAAAAAATATAAGTGGTGATATAGTTATATTATTGATAAACAAAATTATTTATTTAATAGTTGACACAAAAAATTATTGGTCGATTTTTTTAATAGTTGACACATAAGTTTATTTTTGGATACATGGAGATGATTTAAAATTTATTTTTGATATTTAAATTTTTTGATATTATTTCATGATTATTATCAAATTTTAGATTTTTTTTTCATTATGTAATATTAATAAACTTGATATATTTTGTTTTTGTGTATTTTTGGATTATTTTAAACTAAAAATGTCTATAACATCTTAAGCATTAGGAATTAATGTTTGATATGTATTTGGAGGAGGTGTTCTCTTTCCTCTTCCTCAGAATCACATAACTAAACTTAGGGCCATGTTGACACTTTGCAAAGCATGAAATTGCGTCTTAAAAAATAACATGTTCATTTAATGTCCCTTCAACATGAATTAGTCCTTATGTGGAACTGAACTTAAAGAACAACACTTACATAATCCATGTAGGCATACATAAGAGAAAAAAGGTTTGTTGACGGAGTTCACCCCTCCTGGGCTACATCTCTGGGCCTGTCAACATGACTAGACCACTCATATTGATTCAGTATTAAGGAAGTACATTAAAATTTTTCTGAAAATAATATGTGGCTATTACCTCTACAAGGTAATGTCCTCCTATAAATAAATCTCAAAAAAGCAACAACTCAAAGCATCTCCTACAAAGATGACATACTTCCACTGAACTGAGTCATTCACATCATGTGCATCCTTCAATTCCACATTGAAGCACATAAAAAAAACTTCATAATCAAAGAAGTTAAAATTGAATTGTGCTCAGTTGGTTAGTTTGCTGCATATGAATTCTGAAGGTGAGGGAAACCCCTACAAGGTCTTCTTCATGATGAACACCCTTAGGTACTGCAACTAAACCCTACTCGATCCATACATCTTTTAGCCTCAAACCTGAAAAATTCCATCTATATGTGCTCAAAATAGAAAAAAATAAGTCACCATTGGATTCATAGCATCCAAAAACCTCTATGCAACCTCTTTCTTATCTCAATTTGGATAAAATCTCAAACAAATATGCTCCAAAGCCTGATTGATCCATACATCCTTGGTCTTCAATCTTCAAAAATACTACGTATATGTGCTCAATGGCTCCTTGTACCTGTTCCAATGAGTTCAGAATGCCTAATAATGATAATCTAGCCTCTTTCTGCACCTGATTTGGTCGAAAACGCCAAAATTTATGACTATTTACATTTTCTCCACAATTTTAGGCCTAAATTTAGCTAACTCGAGCTAAATCCAACTCGTTGGAGTTAAATTGGCAGTTTCCGCCGAAATTAGCAGTTTGCCAACTTAATCTTCACTAAGTTAAGTAAACGTCGTTAGCGCTAATTACCCACTGCTTAGCGCTAAGCCCATGCTTAGGATAATCATGAATTAAATGTGGATTAGGCACTAGTTCATACAGGTTTAGTGTTTAATTAAATTTATTTGAATTATTATTATTATTATTATTATTATTATTGTTATTATATATATATATAGTTAAATTATAAGGGAGTAGTCAAGTGTGGCTTTTAGGAGTTTCGGGCGGATATCTAACTGGAATTCGAAAAAATAAATTGTGCCCAAATATTTATTTGTGTTGTTTAAACACGTTTTTTTTATTGCGTATATAGATTCAACACCTTCAAAAACCTGTAGGGCACTTTGATTGTGAATATTTCACCTGTCAAACTTGTGATTTCAGTGAATCCATGTCAGATTCTAGACAAAATAAATCAGAAAATAAACAAGAAAATTTTCCAAAAAATCACACACAAAGACTACTCGAATCATAATGCATATAACTTGTTTGTTAAATATTATAACATATAAGTTATTTGTTAAATAAATAATATTTTTTTAATATTTTTTTAAAATGATCTAAACATCTAAATTTATAAATCCATGGATCATTTAGAGAGATACAAATGGGAAATAAATATTTTCATGTATTTTTAGGGGATGCATTGTCAAATTGAGGCCACAAGAGAAAATTGTATGGTGTACTCCTGCACAGGAATAGGTTTTAGATATTCAGATTCAAAACCCATATTGTAAATAAAATTCTCCATAAGGTCGGTATCAAGAGTTCCAAATCCAGGAAAGATATGTTGGGAACGCAACTGTGAAGCGACGAATAAGGAAAAGGAAGAAAATGTAAAACTGAGGTAAAATCAGTGACATATCAAACATTGTCAGATAGCATTACATCGATTCAGTTTACACTATCATTTTTTTGTTGTGTTTTTATGTAAGCTTAAATTTTCCATGTAGCATTGGTACTTTTTCTTTAGTGCTTTTAGTACAATTTTTTCTCTCTCTTGTACATTGTGGTGTATGTAGTTGATATTTATGAATTTTTAGTTGTGGTCAATATTGACATCTAGCTTCGAGATTATAGATACATGATTTAGGGGAGGTCACAAAAAGAAGATAAAGGCCTTTTATTTTTTATGACACTAAGTGTGGATGTGGATAGTCACCAAGGTCATGCATGAGTGTTCCACAACCAAGAAGAGATGCAAAACCTATTTAACTAAACTGAAAAAGGAAAAGTATTATCTTATAATTTTCCTTCTAGGTTTCATAAGAGAAACATTAACCACATCTCTTAAAATGAATCTCTCTCATGGTTTCTTATCTTTTCACTTTGAGACACTTCACTTATTCCTTTATTTTATAAAAGTATTTCACAATAGAATTGTCGTAAATCAAAATGTTCATTTTCAAGACGATATAAAGTACTTTTATTTTTTCAAATCATTCTAGCAAGAGATAAAGCCTACCCATTTATGGTGTACTAATCAATTATTCTATGTGGAATTGTTTTTCTTTTGTAATGGTGATTATTTGATATACATTCACTTATAGTAGCCAATAAGAATTGTCTCGACTATTGATTTGACAAGTAAATTATGATAAAAAAATACATTTTTTAAGAAATTCAATAAAACAATTATTTTATTATGTATTTTTATTAATTTAACTTTATTATTTTTAAATTATTTTATCATTTCTTAAATTTTGCTTTTTTTAATAAAACAAAATAAATAAATAAGTAAGATATTTAAACTTAGAAAATTAATGATATATGAAAATAAAACTATATAAATAAATCTACTTAATATTGTATTAACATTCTATTAATGTATTTGAAGTATGGGAGGGAGAACATGAAACATTTGCAAAATCATTAGGATATTCATTGGATATCTGTGAAGTTATTTTTTATCATTTGGTGTGTTTCTCCATAAAGTTAGTTTTGTGCATTTGGTTTGTTGAGTATTTGAATGATTGCCTCCTACTTTTAGAAATTGTTGATCTTAAAATAGTTTAAATGATGTTTTATATGTGAAAAATTACAATGGGATTCCAATATTAATTAATTGAGACATTTTTAAAAACATTGTGTTTGAAAGTGGAGATATGCACTATGAAATCTATTTATTTTGAAAAATAAACTAATCTCAATTTTTGTAAAAGATTATAATATTTTTGAACAATACTTATATTTTAATTTATTTATAAAAAAAAAACAAGTGTTTACCATAAAAACAGATTTATTAATATTATAAAAAGATTACGATTATAGATATGTTTTATATAGTTAAATATTAATAAAAAAAACAATATTTCTATTATTTTCTGAAATAAATATATATGTATAGGGATTAATTTCAATTTCTATATATTCTAAATATAATATTTTAGGATATTTATATTTTGGAATCATTTTTCCACTAATAAATTTTCTTTTTAAATAGATAAATTATAAGATTTATATGAGATTAAATAAAAGTATTTAAACATTGTATTTATATTTTGTAATCATTTATTATTGATACAAAATGATTAAAAATATATATATAATTATAATAATAGAATTGAAAATTTATGTGTTAAATAACTTATAAAGAGATACCAAAGCATAGTTGTAGATGTGACATGGTATATAATAAGGAGATACCAAAGCACAATTGTAGACATGACATAGTATATGATAAAGAGAGTCATGGAGTAAAGTTGTGCAATTGTAAAATCACATTGTTTAGGTTTATTAAAAATTTTATATTTAATGATTAGATTACTGAAAAACCTTCATTATATTGTTGAGAGGAAATTGATATTTTTAACATTCATTCAAGCGGACGCAATTCATATTTTTAACATTCATTCATCTTTTAATTTGATATATGTATTCCAAAATATTTTTGAACATTTTGATATACGCAAGTCTCACATCTCCACATAACCATATAAAAAAATATATATATATTCTTACCATACAGTAGTAATTTGTTTTATTTACCACCATGAATTTATCATTTCATACCAACCTCCACATTATAACATGGTGGATATCGAACTTACCTTATACCAATTTTCCATATATCAATTTCAAGGTTAATATTTAAGTTCTAATTAAACATGCAAAGGTTACCACCAACCCTATGATACATAACTTAATACTCCATTAAGTTAATGAGCTACCTATCTCGTTCAAGGTTAGCTAGAATACTTGCGAATTAAAGGGGGTAGTACTCACATTTAAGACCTCGCAACAGCTGTTGGTCTCGACTTAAGTTTCACGGATTTCTATGCTATATGTCCATCCTCCTACCGTCGATCTTCGATCAGATCCATGGTTGATATTCGGGCGAGAAACCGACATGGATAATCACGCCCAAACCCTAATTTCATTCACCACTTGACTGATTCGGATTAATGAGGCTCTACCCTCTAGTTCGATCTTCATTTGGCGAGCTGCCGACCTCCGACCTTGTTCTGACTCCGCTTCCTGCAAACTAAGTAATCTGAGGAAGGTTTCGCTCCCTGCCAGCATTACACCTGTTAGAAGAAATTATTGAGTGCTTAGAGAAAATCAAATTCGCATTCGTGGCTACGCTTGGCCCTAGTCATTCCTTACTGCTTGAGCAGGTGATTTCTATGCAAGCTACATGAGTATAACTAAATTCTTTCCCATGTCTCAGCAACTTCGGCTTACTTGCTTTCTACATGGTTTATTACTGGTTAATTTACATATTTACATTTTTTCTTTGGATCAGCCTTGATGTAGATAAACTACACCATCGGTGGGAATCCATGGATGGAATAGTCCATAACACAGGTAGATTTTGTCTTCCAAGTTAATCATGACGATAATTTCAGAGTTTAAGAATTACGGAACCAAATTCTCATTTTCCCTTTTATCCCAATACTCATTTTGTTCAACTGTATGTTACTATGTGCAGGTTAATCTCGTCCCATGGCCCTTCGACTTCAAGGTTTACTCTTCGGTTTCTAATGCAAAATTCCTCGACCTCGGTCTAACATGCTTCTCGTTATCCCAGGTACTCTGAGGGTTTTTACATCATTCCCGAAGACTACCATCTTGTGTTTTTAACCAGAAAATGTTTAACAGACTTGGATCTGTGTTGTAAGGAAAATCGTAAATATTTTCTCTTAATATGTATGGACATAATGTGAAGAACAGTTCTTCTCTTGTGGGTACCTGCCACAAATATTTGTTTAAAAATTTTGACTGTACTATCCTTTTATTGGAGGACTTTTATAAGGAAATTTTTACTTAAATACTCTGGCTAGACTCTCTCTTTTGAATTAATGTCTTCAAGCTTTTCAAATTATCTACGAATGCTTGTTTATAGTTAACGCACTTTCCTGTGCAATAATTTACTCGTATTATTTTAGTATTCTAGAAAATGAGTTCGGTTATCAACTCGACAGTTTGTGTTGTTCCATTAAGATGAACATAATATATATTTTTGCTAAGTTTTTCTGTTAGTTTTTCCATTTGAAATGAAATAAGCTTTGCTAGAAATTTAAAAGGTTCACATGCATGTGCATGCTTCCAAGCTTGTAAACATTTCTTGTTTTTGAAGTGCCGTTACAGGTTTTAGAAAGGCTACCTCTATAATAAGAGAATGAACATATTATTATAACTTGAAAAATAACTATAATAAATCATTCTTTTCACCATGTTTTCTCTATTTTGTTCTGAAGATAGATAAATATATCCATTCGAATCTGGTACTGTTCAAATTAGTTAAGGTGACCAGACCACCCATCCTAGTGTCTGTGCTTAGTTTGTTTATATGGACGAGGTATCATGGGTAGGGTTTTGCCCAAACCCAAGATCAACAGTTTGAATATTCTCTCGAAGTTTTCGCTTAAAACTTAACCAGAAGTTTTCCGTTTCTGTTTTCTATACATTATTTATGGTTTTTCTCTTTCTTCGACAAATTCTCAGTAAGTCAAATAAAAATATAAGAAGGGTAGAGAAGCACAGTTACAATATTTTTCTATAGACAGCCTTCTTTACAACATTTAAGATATTTATGTATATTTGTACAGTCCTCCTGTCACATTCACAGTTTACTGAATTCTAATAAATAGTGTCTATCTATTATTCCCATAATTCCATAATTATCTAGAAATGTTACAGTTTTTTTCTACTGTGAGCATAACTTCAGTATTGAACATTAACTACACAGGAATCCCATTACTAATTCTTTGCAGAATTCATGACATAAAAAATATTTAGAATCTCCATCTGGAACTAAGAGATCAAACAAAATTTCATAAAGTTTACTTATCTGATTAGCAAGTTATAGCTATGGTCCTCCCAACCTTTGGGAGAGGTGATTACATCCTTCTCATACCCGTGTGCTCCAATTTCTGGAAAGGTACGGGTTAACAGTGGATTCTTTTTCTACTATGACCTCAGGACAGTCAGTCCAGCCAGCACCAAAAAATTAGTTCCAGGCTTTTCTGAGTGTTTTTCCACTGGTCCTTACCAGCTTTGGAAAAATCCACACTCTTTCCTGCAAACTCCAACCGAACCCCTACTCCTCACTGGGATAACCTTTTATCCTCAGAGGAGTAGGTAACTGTTTCCAACTGTCCCCGACCACTTCCAACTCTTGGAAAAAATTTTACCATCAACTTTTTATTTACTTTTATCCGGTTTATTTTCCATAGCAATGCTATTATTTAAATTAAATAACATAAATTGTCTCAGTTATTCCTTAACAAATATATACAAATCACTTAACTAGTTAACCAACTAGTTAGCAATAAATTTAGCTGTCACAACTTCCCCCCCTGGAAGTAACACCGTCCTCAGTGTTTTCACTCTAGCTCTGAAAAGAGCTCTGGGTAGGCTTCCTTCACGAATCTTTCATCCTCCCAAGTATCCTCATCTGGGCCGAAGTGCTTCCATTGCACTTTAACCTAGGTGATAACTCGATTTCGGAGCATGATTTCCCTTCGATCAAGTATGCGTTGTGCCTCGACCTGGAACTCTTCGTCTAGCTCTACCTACAACAACAAAATTTCTTGTCAATTTTTTTTTCAAAGGAAATCATATTGCGAGTTATGACTTGTATTCCTATCCTACCTCTATATGTTTCCAATGAATTACGTTCTTTGAATCATGCACGTAACTCTTCATTAGGGATGCATGAAATACATTATGCACTTGAATGTGACTGGGTAAGGCCAGTCGATAGGCCACAGGTCTTATCCTTTCCAAAATTTGGAAGGGTCCACAGAACCTGGAGGCCAATTTGGCACAAGAGCTCCACCATAACATGCTCCTCTTGGGTTTGATTCTTACATACACATGATCCCCCACCTCGAATTCTCGATAAGACCTCTTTTTATCCGCATAGATCTTCTGCTGGTCTTGTGCAGCCTTCATATTTTGTCTTATCCTTTTTACTTCTAATTCCATTTCAGCAAGAATTTCGGGTCCCAACATTAATTTCATCTCAGAGCTACTCCAATTTATGGGCGTATGACACTACCTTCCATACAAGGCCTCAAAATGACTCATCTTCAGAGATTCCTGATAGCCATTGTTATAAGCAAATTCGACCAGATGCAAATAGTCTTCCCATTTAGTTGGTTGCTGCATTACATACATGCGCAGCATGTCTTCCAATACCTGGGTTACTCGCTTTGTTTGCCCGTCGGACTGGGGATGATAGGTTGTGCTAAAGTTTATCTGAGTTCCCAGTCCTGTAAACAATGTATTTCAGAAGGCAGAGGTAAACTTAACATCCCGGTCTGAAGTAACTATCTTAGGAATTCCATGTAGTTTGAAAATCTCCTTCATGAATATATCGGCTAATTGTACAGTGTTGTAAGTAGAATGTATTGGTATAAAATGCACAGATTTACTCAATCTATCCACCACCACCATTATGGAATAATTTTTTCTTCTCGTCCTCAGTAAGCCTGTATTGAAGTCTAGGGATATGACCTCCCACTTTCATTCGGGTATTGGTATGGGCTGCAACAACCCCGTGGGATGTTGATGCTCCACCTTCACCTGTTGACATTCCAAACATTTACTTAAGTATTCAGCAATGTTCTTACGCATACCCGGCCAAAAGTATACCTTTCTTATTGCAGTCAACCTTTTCTGATATCCTGGATGACCTGTATAATTGCTGCGATGATATTCATTCATTATTAGTTCTTTCAGATCCATATGATTAGGTACATATACCTTACCTCAGAATGTTAACATCTGATCTTCATATATTCCATACTTAGATGTACTTCCTTGCTTTTTGTTTTCTACCATTGTTTTCCACAAAAAATGGTACTCGAGATCTTTTTGTGCTTCTTCCTTTATTTGTTCTAAAAATCTACTTTCCAGCTGATTATAATATAGCTCATATATACCATGTGATTTCCTACTTAAAGCATCAGATACTCGGTTTTCCTTTCCTTTGACATGCTGAATATCCATGTCAAAATCACTTAGGAAATCATTCCATCTTGCTGCCTTCAGTTTAAATCTGCTTGCTTGAAATAACTAGTCAAGCTGCTATGATCTATTTTTAACACGAATTTCTTACCCAACAAGTAGTGCCTCCATACCCGGAGTGCATGTACCACTGCTGTTAATTCCAGATCATACGCTGAATACATTTGTTCATGATCTTTCAACTTTCTAGATTCATACGCTACCACCTTGCCTTCTTGAGATAAGACTGCCCCAACACCCTCTTTACTTGCGTCGGTACAAACTTCGAATTCTTTGCTTGGGTCAACCACTCTTAACACAGGTGTAGTAGTCAAAAGCTATTTCAACTTTTCAAAACTGTTCTGACATTCAATAGTCCACTTGAAAACTTTTCCTTTCCTCTACAAGGAAGTGATGGGAAAAGAAATTCTGGAAAATCCTTCGATAAATCTTCGGTAGTACCCGGCTAGTCCCATAAAGGATTTAATGTCAGCCACATTCTGGGGTACCCGCCATTCCATGATTTTTTTGATATTTTTTGGATCAACAACAATTCTCTCTGCTAAAATAACATGTCCTAAATATTGGATATTTGTTTTGAAGAAATCACACTTGCTGAACTTTGCGTACAGCTGGTGTTTTCTTAACATCTCCAGCACAATCCTCAAATTCTCCTTATGCTCTTCCTGGTTTTTTGAATACATTAGAATGTCATCTATAAATATAAGTACAAAATTATCCAGGAAAGGATGGAAGACTCCATGCATTAGCCTCATAAAGGTTGCTGGTGCATTTTTTAACCCAAAGGGTAACACCACAAACTCATAGTGACCATACCTGGTATGAAATGATGTCTTGCAAATGTCTTCATCTTTGATTTGAATCCAATGATACCCAGATCTCAAATCTATCTTGGAAAACATTGTGGCCCCTTTTACTTGATCAAATAGATCATCAATCCTAGGTAAAGGGTATTTGTTCTTGACTATTAATTTGTTGAGCTGCCTATAATCCATGCACATTCGCATGGTCTCGTCTTTATTTTTCACAAACAGAACTAGTGCTCCCCAAGGGGACACACTTGGGAGAATGTAACCCTTTTCTAGTAATTCTTGCAAATGCATCCTCAGCTCTGTTAATTCTGGCACACTCATTCTATAAGGAGACGTTGACATGGGAGAAGCTTCAGGCATTAACTCTATAGTAAAGTCGATGTCTCTCCTTGGTGGTAATCCTGGAATATTTTCTGGAAAAACATCCAGAAATTCTTGCACCATAGGTATATTTTCCATTGTAGGCGATTTATCCTTGGAATCTGCATACCCCACTTGAATCACATATAATTGGCACCCCTTTCTTATACATTTATTCAATTAGGATGTTGAAATTGGACGTAGCTGTAATGGCTTTCTGATTCCTTGAATTTCCTTACATGTTCCATCGTGCATTTTGTAATAGATAATATTTTCCTTACAGTCTACTAGGGTCCAATGCTTTTCCAACCAATCCATTCCTAACAAAACATCATAGGATCCTAATGGAAAAATGTTCAGATCCACTTGTAACTACTAATTTGAAATTTCTAATATACAGTTCGGAATTTTGGCAGTTACCTTACACTTTGCTCCAGTGGCTAACTGTACTAGCTATGAACTTTTAAATTTCTATTCTTTCAGTTTACACAACTCTACCACTTTGGGACTAACATAGCTCAGAATTGCACCTGGATCTACCAAAATAGAAATATATTGAGTTAGTATTTTACCTTCCAGCTCAATCATCATTGGCTGATAATCCACTTGTCTGTCCTCCAATGCCACATTGATATGGGGTATGTTTCACGCCACATCTCCTACTGTAGAAGCTTCCTGCAAGTTTTCTACAATGTCATTTATTTTTCGCTGTGGGTAGTTTTTGTAATAGTGTGCTTCACCACACCCACAACATTGTAATGGTGGCTTGGCCACCTACCCTTGCTTAGGCTTGCTGGATGCTTCTGTATGTTTTTCGTATGCTGGTCATCTAGTTGTTTGGCAATTTCTGCCAAATTATTTGCTGACAATATTTCGTGCAAATTTTTTAAAGTTGCCGCTTTTGGCGCCCTTGAAATTCAAGTTACTTTTTTGTCCTTTATTTGGATGCCAAGTTTTTCCAACCTCCCCTTTTACCTTGGACTGCTGATAGAACCTTCGTGCTTTACGAATGGCTTCATCCATGGTTCGGGGATTTGCAAATTCTATTCGCTCCTTCTCATGTGTTGGAAAACTGCTCAGAAATCTTTGCACTTTAGCCTTTTCCTCTCGCAGATATGGAACATATCATAACTGGGAGGTAAACTTAGTGATATATTCATCCATAGTCATCTGTCCCAGCCTTAATTCATGAAATTCCTTAGCTTTTTCATCATATATTCATTTGGTTAAATACTTGTCCTTAAATTATTGTTGAAATGATTCCCAAGTAACATATTGTTCCTCTATACTGCGAAATTGTTTCACTTCTTCCCGCCATAAAGTGGCTTTCTCCCGTAACTGATATATGGCTAATCTAGCCTTCAGGTTGTTGTTGTAATTGTACACCTGAAAGTACTTATTCATGTTTATAAACCATGCTTCAACCACTTCTTCAGCTTCACCATCAAATGTTGGTGGTTTTATTTTTCGAAACTCCCCCTGAAGTTCTGTTTTCTTCTTTTTAACTTCTTGTTGTTCTAACACATTGCTAGATTTTTCTTCGTTGAAATTTTTGTTTTTGCTTCCATAGGACAGACTTCTTTCCAATCTGTCTATGGTGTTATTTTTCATTTGTTTTTCTTCCTCATCTTGCATACCTCTGTCAGTACTTGGATGTTCCACTTCCTAGTTTTGTTTATCTGACAAATTTTTTAATATTTTCTCCTGATCTTGCAATAGTCGTTCATTATCCTTTTGAACATGTACCATTTCCTCTTGTAATTGTTGTACCGTATTCAATAGGAAACTGGTTTGGTGTTGTTGTTATTCCAATAACCTACTAGTCTTTTGATGTTGTTTGACACTTAGTTGGACCCAAATTTCTGGGTTCATCACTGGTTGACCTTAGGGTTCCCCGACTTCTTGGGGAGTTTGCTGTGTATTTCCCCTTCTCATAATTTTTCTTGCTAAACTATGTGCATCAATAAACATACAACTTTAACGTTAGTTGACCCTTAGGGTCCCAGCATATGAACGCTGCTCTGATACCACTTGTCACATCTCCACATAACCATATACATATATATATAGATATATGTTCTTACCATACAGTAGTAATTTGTTTTATTTACTAGGATGAATTTATCATTTCATACCAACCTCCACATTATAACATGATGGATATCGAACTTACCTTATAGCAATTTTCCATATATCAATTTCGAGGTTAATATTTAAGTTCTAATTAAACATGCAAATTTTACCATCAAGTTTCACAGATTTATATTCTATTTGTATATCATCCTACTGTCAATCTTAGATCAGATCCATGGTTGATATTCGGGTGGGAAACTAACATGGATAATCACACCCAAACCATAATTTCATTCACCACTTAATTAATTTGGATTAATGAGGCTCTTCCCTCTGGTTCGATCTTCATTTGGCGAGATGCCTACCTTCGGCCTTGTTTCGACTCCGCTTCCTGCAAACTAAGTAAAATGAGGAGGGTTTCGCTCCCTGCCAGCATTACACCTGTTAGAAGAAATTATTGAGTGCTTAGAGCAAATAAAATTCGCATTCGTGGCTACACTCGGCCCTGGTCATTCCTTACTGCTTGAGCAGGTGATTTCTCTGCAAGCTACATGAGTATAACTAAATTCTTTCCCATGTCTCAACAACTCCGGCTTACTTGCTTTCTACATGGTTTATTACTAGTTAATTTACATATTTACATTTTTTCTTTGGCTCAGCCTTGATGTAGATAAACTACACCATCAGTGGGAATCCATGGATGGAATAGTCCATAACACAGGTAGATTTTGTCTTCCAAGTTAATCATGACGATAATTTCAGAGTTTAAGAATTACAGAACCAAATTCTCGTTTTCCCTTTTATCCCAATACTCATTTTGTTCAACTGTATGTTACTATGTGTAGGTTAATCTCGTCCCATGGCCCTTCGACTTCAAGGTTTACTCTTTGGTTTCTAATTCAAAATTCCTCGACCTCGGTCTAACATGCTTCTCGTTATCCCAGGTACTCTGAGGGTTTTTACATCATTCTCGAAGACTACCATCTTGTGTTTTTAACCAGAAATTTTTTAACAGACTTGGATCTGTGTTGTAAGGAAAATCGTAAATATTTTCTCTTAATATGTATGGACATAATGTGAAGAACAGTTCTTCTCTTGTGGGTACCTGCCACAAAGATTTGTTTAAAAATTTTGACTGTACTATCCTTTTATTGGAGGACTTTTATAAGGAAATGTTTATTTAAATACTCTGGCTAGACTCTCTCCTTTTAATCAATGTCTTCAAGATTTTCAAATTATCTACGAATGCTTGTTTACAGTTAACGCACTTTCTTGTGTAAGAATTTACTCGTATTATTTTAGTATTCCAATAAATGAGTTCGGTTATCAACTCGACAGTTTGTGTTGTTCCATTAAGATGAACAGAATACATATATTGCTAAGTTTTTCTGTTAGTTTTTCTGTTTGAAATGAAATAAGCTTTGCTGGAAATTTAAAAGGTTCACATGCATGTGCATGCTTCCAGGCTTGTAAACATTTCTTGTTTTTGAAGTGTCGTTACAGGTTTTAAAAAGGCTACCTCTATAATAAGAGAATGAAAAGATTATTATAACTTGAAAAAAAATTGTAATAAATCATTCTTTTCACCATGTTTTCTCTATTTTGTTTTGAAGATAGATAAATATATCCATTCGAATCTAGTATTGTTCGACTTAGTTAAGGTGACCGGACCACCCATCTTAGTGTCAGTGCTTAGTTTTTTTATATGGACGAGGTATCATGGGTAGGGTTTTGCCCAAACCCAAGATCAACAATCTGAATACTCTCTCGAAGTTTTCACTTAAAACTTAACCAGAATTTTTCCATTTCTTTTTTCTATACATTATTTATGATTTTTCTCTTTCTTCGACAAATTCTTAGTATGTCAAATAAAAATATAAGAAGGGTAGAGAAGCACAGTTACAATATTTTTCTATAGACAACCTTCTTTATAGCATTTAAGATATCTATGTATATTTGTATAGTCCTCCTGTCACATTCACAGTTTACAGAATTCTAATAACTATTGTTTATCTATTATTCCCATAATTCCAGAATTATCCAGAAATGTTACAGTTTTTTTCTGCTGTGAGCATAACTTCAGTACTGAACATTAACTACACAGGAATCTCATTACTAATTATTTGCAGAATTCATGACATAATAAATATTTAGAATCTCCATCTGCAACTAA